>JAHNZQ020000227.1:1486279-1510732 GCA_019155205.2 Gracilaria vermiculophylla | reverse complement strand
AGTAATTGAAGACACTGGCGGCATTGCGTACGACTTTCGGAGCTTGACTGATTTTCTTGAACCCCGGCAACAACGGTTTTGTGACATAAGTAACATCTTTTGTTACGCTTGACACCAACGCTGTTTTGCAAGGCCCATATTATACGAAGAAACTCAGATCGGTAGCATAGATTTAGTTTTTCCCATCCTGGGGTAATCCGAGGATCATCTGGAGACACTCTTGGATCCGTTGTAGCTAAGAGACGTGTTCTAGACGAACGGGACGGGGACGAGTTCCGAGAGCGCCTTTGGGCGTTGAGGTCGCTGGGATCTGACATGTTGATGCTGATTGTACTTTTGAGGAGGAAAGCTAGACGTAGGCGTTCGTGCCTTCGTTTGGTGTCGTGAACAGCATGATGAAGGCTTTTGGATTTTGAGTAGCTTCATATTGCATAAACAAGACGAAAACGTCTTTATCTGAGTAAGCCCAAAATGTTTCCTCCCTTGCCTGAAACCTGAAGAAGTTTCCGAGCAGACTCCCTACCCTGGTTCAACTTTTCAACACACGATCCACACGTGGGGATTGCGAGAAAATTGTCTTCAGAGCGATACGTGGGTTCTGACCATAGAACAAAGAAACAGATATAAGTTGCTTTCACCCGATCGAATAACTTTCAAAAACTGGTTTGACCGCCTGTGATATTGACCAAATGGTCACTGTACCTGGGTCTATTTATTTTTCCTACAGCTTCTTACATTTTTATTGTTGCTGTTCGTCACCAAGTGGCTGTGGAACGAGAAGAACAACTATCAATTCTTCAAATTCGTTTCTGCTTCTAAGAATTTACACATTCAATGGCACCTACTGCGTGCTTTTTGACTGTTAGCACAACATGAAGGTTAAAAATCGACTGCGATCGATCGCGGAAGAAACGTCAACAAATTGTAATACGAGAAAAAGACGCTACAGGGAGAAAACGTGTATGCGCCTTGACAGAGAGTTTGGTGGAGGTTGCTCCTATTACAATACGATTGATCCACCAAGCGGTCCCTATATCTAGCAAGTACGCAGTTACTGCGCGTTTTTGAGTGTCGTGTGTCATTACAGCAATATTGGAGTTCTTGTGCTAAACTATACAGTTATCGGTACTTCTGTGCAGCGCATAACGATAGGTCCAACCTTTAAACTGAACGTAAAGGGAGTATGCAACCTTTATTGTTAACAAAAAAATACATACAGTAGCATCGTCAATGTAGTAATTGATATTTATCTGCTTCAAATGAATTAGACAAAGGACTTTTGAATGATATAAATATTTCGAGTTTATAGCTGTGCAAAATGATAGATCCACCAATTATAACAGCGTTTTATTTCCGAATTGCAGTACGTTTAATATTTGGTGGTTTTACCAGCGTTCTGTCGGACTCCAATGCAACGGTTCTGCATAGAATTAACTAAATTATGTAACGTTTCCTTCTGAATGGAATTCCATTCCTTCGTAAAAGTGTTCTGCAACTCTCTTACAGTGTAAAATTGCCTTCCACCGCAATAAACTTGCGCGCCATTATCCTCCACAGCTTCTCGATTGGGTTAGAATCCGGAGAACACGCTGGCCACTCAATTTTATCAATATTATTGTTTTGGAACCATGTTCATGTGTGGTTTGCAGTGCGTATAGAGGCAATGTCTTGCTTAAATTTCCAATCAAGACCGTAGACTTCAAACGCAAACGGTAATAAAAACTCTTCCATGGTGTTGGTGTAGTCTTTAGCATTCTGTGTACCACCTGGAATGGCTAAACTTGTTTTTCCATTGCTACAAAGTGCTGCCCAAATCATTAAAGAGCAACCCCCATTATAACGTTTAGAGAACATTTTTTTCTGCGTCCTTATACCATGCCAGCAAATAGTACTGAAAGCCATCTAGGCCATCCAAATAAAATTTCTTTTCATCGCTGAAGTTTTTTTATTCCAGTCTGAGTATTTTAATGTGACAAACGTCCTAGCCCATTCCATTCTCTTTTTTTGGGTTTCCGTTAGTAGAGGAGTGCATTTTTTCTTTTTATATTTTATATTCGGATTCTGATTTAATGTTCTGCGAACGGTAGAAGTGCTGACAGACAGATCGGGTGTTTGACGAATAGAATTGGATGAGTTAGATGTCGGCACTGCTTCCCGAACCACTCGTCGCGCAATTGCTGCAGTCATTTTCGTCGGCCTTCCTGGGCGTTTCGACTTTCCACAATTATTTTTCTTAATTAAATAGTTTAAAAGGACTGCTTTAGGCATTCCTAGTGCTTTGGAAATGTCTCTAGAGCTCCCACCAACGATAGATAGGGCTGCAATGTTTCCTTTTTTTTCTTCAGAAAGTTGCTTACCTCTACCCATAGTGAGATACGCTTCTTACTTTTTAAAATGATTTAGTTGTTTTAGACAATCTTGTTTATATAGGTAAACATGTTTTGGAATTAAAGTAGCCGTTGAAAATTAAATATTGAACCTTTACCTAAAGTGGACCTATCTTTTTGAACAGCTATAAAAATTATTTTTATTTTTGTAATGTTACACAAATGTTTTATGAATATTGTAGTGTGTGTTTTAGTGCTTTGGTTTCATTCGCAACTGTGCTGTGTAGTCTGCCTAAAAAAAAAAAAGGGAACCACATTGACCACAAGGTGTATTTTGGGGGTGGTCCTATCCTTTTGCAGACTTGTAGATCTTGTACACTGTGAGGTTTGTATCGAAAACTGAATTTATTTAACTTGCGCGTCTTTATAGATGCAGTCAAGGGTCGGAACCGATTTAAATTTTTGGTAGTGCATGATAGTGATTCTCTTACAATGATACGAGATTGCATGCAAAGGACTCAAGGTCTCCAAAAGAATTTCGGTTTTGTGCCTTCGTGCTGACTGGCCTCAATCTTTCTTTTCTTGATTACTTCAAATGAAAATTATGTGGACCGAAATGCCCAACAACGCATTCGAGAAAAATGTGTGGGAAAAATCTGTAGCCTATGGCAAAAACGGGCTGGGAAGCCCCAACCTAGCAGCGCCTTTAGACCATATTATTGGAGCCGATGAAGCCGCCACATTTGGAGCACGTGTGCGAGTGCTTAGCGGTGGCCGGCACTAAGAAGAAACAACATAAACAGCAGAATAGAGTAACTGAGTTGAGCCACGAGAGAAAAAGTGAAAGCCACAAAAAAGGCGCTGATGTCAGTACGAAGTGCCAAAGGTGTGTGAAACAATGGATAAAAGAAGACGATTACGTACGCACCCAGTTGACAGCGGTGCAATTATCCGAAGACACCGTCGTCGGTCCACGATGATTGCACTGCGAGCAGGATATTACTACGGGCTTGTGACCGAGATTTGACGGTGGCGGTGCGTGGTATGCAGGTTGTGAGGGATTCGGATTTGACGGGCTCGGGGCGGTCCTCTCCGCGACAGGCTCTGGGTTTCTCGGCTCCGGTATAGTTCCGTGATGTGGTGGCTGCGCGGGAGGGGGACGAGGGTAAAAGGAACCCTGTGGCTGACCAGGCTGAAAGTTTGGCTGCGCAGTCAGTGCCATGCCTTGCGCTCCATAACCTTGTGGCTGATCAGGCTGAAAGTTTGGCGGCGCCGGCAGTGCCATGCCTTGCGCTCCATAACCCTGTGGCTGATTAGGCTGAAAGTTTGGCGGCGCCGTCGGTGCATTGCCTTGCGCTCCATAACCCTGTGGCGGCGCCATATTCGGCGGGACGTTCGCCATCTTGTCTTGAACGTAAGGTGCCGTCGACGCTGTAGCGGGATCTTAGATGCTGGCAACCCTCCGAATGGTACAGCATCTTAGTTCAGCCTGTAGTGTTGACTCAGCATTGCTTTATATCATATGCACTCTGCGCACAGTTGGAAAAGTCTGGGGCACACGCGAGGCCCAACAAGGAAATGTGCGAATGATGTGAGATGTTGTACATTGTTGGTTGAGAAGGTTTCAGGTGGCTTGTTGCACCATTGTCATCGCTGATAGCATTCTCAACGGCGCCCGCTTGCACTCACACTCACCCATCCATGACAACTAGTGAAAGAGCAGATGTTGCCATTGGCTCATTGCTCAGGCTCCTCTAAGATTACGTTATATATGGACAGAAAGACTAGAAATTGAGGACGGGCCAGGTTTGTTGACAAATGCCTGAGGAATTTCAAACGTGGATCACATTTTGATGAGTATCAGACTGTCTGTATTCATATTTTCACTCAAGCAGTCGTTTTTTGATTTTCTCACCCATTCAGTGAAAATATCCAAATGATTCAGTTTGTGCTATCGATATGGGGTCTTGCCCATCGCGTCTGCTGACGATATTCATATCTTTTCGTGCCCCGTTATATGCACTTGTTTTGCGATAGAACTCATTCGTTTGTCTTCTACAGCACGATTCGTTCTTGACTTTATCAACTGTGTAAGCTAGATATACCCCAAAAAATAGTGTCTGAAAAGTGAAAATATTCCGAAAAGCCTATATCTTGCACTAGAGCTTTGTATATCTTGTACTTTGGCTCCGATCTCTTGCATTGCAGCAAGATATAAGAAAACCTGCACGAGATATAGCAAAAGCCGGAAAGTATACAGTACTAAAGGCGAACACTACAAACTAGCTAATCGATTGGACAGATGATAAGCATGTTATCACCCGACTGCGTCAGGATGATAACCGCCCTCGGGCCATGATATTCACCACTCGGCTGCGCCTCGGGTTCATATCATAGCCCTCGGGCGTTATCATCCCTCGCAGCCGGGTGATAACCCCCACTTATCTCCTCGCTATCTTCGCAACAGCATTTTAAAGTTCGTTCTGAAAATGTGTTACTAAGAATCGACTGTCGGCGTCGGGGTCGTGTTTGTGACCGATATTTTTCTCAAGTTTAATCATGAATAGCTTCAACATAATCTTCCCCAGCTGCGACTTTTTCAAAAACATAAACCCCTTGATGTTTCTTACAGTGCGTGTGTCCACTATGACAGGTGTAACATGTGTACCAGGTATATCCCTTTTAAATACACCCCACGGTACAAAACCCGCGAACCGGATACGTGCGCTTCCAAGCCCCTCGCCATCAACAGTCTACAGCTGCGTCTCTGGAAGGTGGCTGCTCATGCTGTTGTATCACACACATTCAAAAGTGAGCCGCCCCTCTTCAACGATCCGTCTTGTTCTACATCCGAGAACAGTGCTTTGCCTTCCGCGTGGAACGCTATCGTAAACGATGGGGCTGGAAGCGACTATTCTCTGCGTAGACAACTCCGAGTTCAGTCGGAATGGAGATTTCGCTCCTTCCAGATTTGTAAGTCTGCGCCGTCTTCTTTCTTCTGATTAGCCCAACAGCGGGTCGCATAACGCTGATCGTCGCTAACTCTAACATTTGCGTCCTGCGCATGTACCGTTTATTGCGTTTCAAATGCATTCCGTGGTCATCAGGCCGTCCAGGTCGACTCTGTCAACATGTTGTGCTCCGCCAAAGTGCAAGCCAACGCGGAAAGCTCGGTGGGCCTTCTCACGCTGGCCGGTCGCAGTGCCCGTATCCTCGTTACATCCACGCGCGATCTAGGGCGAATCTTCACCTGCATGCACGATGTCAGGTTTGACGGTCAGTCAAACTTCATAGCTGGAATCCAGAAGGCGCAATTGGCTCTCAAACATCGCCAGAATAATCTTCAGCGCCAGCGCATTGTTGTGTTTGTGAGCAGTCCGTTGATCGTTGAAACGGAGGCGCTCGTTAAACTAGGAAAGAATTTGAAGAAGAATTCTGTTTCAGTTGACGTCATTAACATTGGTCTTGAAGGTGAGAACCAGACCAAGATAGACGCATTCATTGATGCTGTCAATTCTAACGACACCTCTAGAGCACTTCATGTTGCTGCTGGGGGCACGAATTTGGCCGATGCGCTCATGAACTCTGACATCTACATGGAGCGCAGCAGTGGCGGCGGCGGTGGTGGTGGCGCAGCTACCGGCGAAAGTGGAGCGAGTGACTTTCCGTATGGCATTGACCCCTCTGAAGACCCCGAGCTGGCCATGGTTCTCAGAATATCAATGGAGGAGGAACGCGACAGGCAAGCCCGAGCAGCGCAAGAAGCGGCCGATGGCGGCGGCGGAGATGCTGCAGCCAGTAATGAAAATGAAAAACAGGATACCTCTAAATCCAAAGACAAGTATGAAGACAATGATGACGATTTGTACGGCATAGGCGAAAACATGGATGTTGACAATGATGAGGATGCAGAAATGTTGAGGCGAGCAATTGAGCTATCGAAAGCTTCTGCCGAACCTGAAAATGCATCATCATCGGAAAAGAAGGACGATGATGATAAGAAAGGGAGCTCATGACCTCTTTGTTAACTACGATTACTTATGCGCCTATGGCCGGTCTTCGAGTGATCTTCTAATTGAACATGGACGATGATCATTGTTCCATCGATTTGCCTAAACCCACACGGCAGAATGCAGTAGTTTGAGCCTCGTAAATTGTACGTCATCTACCTTTTCTATGACAGGGAATGTCGAATGGATGCACAGATGGTACTATTTAGAAGCTACGCGAATCAGGAAACGGACTCACGGGTTCCGGACTCTCGTGCCTATTCATAATGTATTCTCAGTCGTTTTGAGTCCAAGGGATTCATGCAGAATTCCATATTTGAGGAATGAAAAGATGCGGGCCTGTGGAGGTCATTGCCCGTTTTGGAATTTCTTTACCTTTATGAGTTTGGAAGCAAGATGTTAATCAGATTAAATTGAACGAGCCATTGATCGTCGTCCAAATCCTTTGCATATTCTGGAAGCAAGATATCGTGTGGTAACGAACGTGCCTCTTTCAAGTACACTTTCATGTTCGCAATGAGCTTCTTAACTTGGATTGCCATTCCGATATATAGTAATGCGCGACAGGTTTTGTCCAGACGACGGTTCAGGTACTCGTTAGGAATCAATTTTCTCAAGTAAACTACTAAAGCTTCCTCCTCCTGTGGATGGCCTTGCCTTATTCTCTTCTTCGCTGCCTTTCGCCGTCTCTTCTCCGCTTGTTTTTCCAATTTCGCAGCCGATAGCGGACCAGTTTGATTTAGACTAGTGTAAAGGCTAGTCGCGGACGTTTTTGATGTGAATGTCACGTCGGATAGATTACTGGCGATGGAAGATGCAGTCGTAGCCGAAAATATGTCAGAACCTGCTTCGTCCCCAACAGCTCTTGTTTTCAATCTATCACGAATAGCCTGTTTTGATTCACGCAACGTCTCAAGTCGATTTCGGCGCTCCTTCAGCTTTGAACAGTTCTCAGTTAGTGTACTAGACAGTGCCTCATAACCTTCACGGATAGATTCGATAATTGTGTTCCACAAATCCCGTTCCTCATCTTCAGATTCATAACGTGGACCCCAGAGGGTATGAAGTTCAAACGCTGCTTCCCATTCTTCCCCAATGGTAAGAAGCTCCATAGCTCCGGCAACATCTTGCATAAGAGTAGCTCTTATTTTGGCCGCATCAATCGTATTACCTTCCTCAGCTAGACCTGTGACAATTTTGTCGAACAAATCGCATTTCTGAGTGTTTGAAGCATCCATGCGCGAGATGGCGTTCAAAGCAAGTTGCCATCTTCCCCCTTTTTGGTAGCAGGTGCTAGCTTCTCTGAAATCCCCATTCTGCATGAAAACTGCTGCGGCGTTATCAAACTTTCCATTCCTTTGAAGATGCCTACCATATCCGTTCAACAAGTCGGGTATAACTTCCTCTTCTCCTCGAAACAGTTTTAATGCCGATTCGTAAAGTTGATGTTCATGACATAGGGAAATACATTGCTTATATTTTTCTTTCCCGCAAGCGAACAAATAGCGCAATGCGGAATCATACCTTTCTAATTTCACGTCAATACTATACTTGCGATAATTGTCATCCATTTCATACAAAGCTCTCAATTCCTGTGAGAACTCGGCGGGATTCATTTGACTCGATTCCGCAACGAAGGAGGCTAGTTTCAAATCATGCATCCCCAGAGCATGACTGTAGACAGCCTCTTCGTTCTTCAATAGCACAAAGAGATAATCTACAGCTGCCAAGCCTTCCTTGTTGCTTCGAGCTCTTGTCTCTCGAACAAGCTCAAGTGCACCATTGAGATCCGACGGCTCACGTCTGATTAGACCTGTGAGTATAGCTGTCGTGAATTGCCCTGGGTTCTTATCGGCCTTCATTGCAGAGACGATCAAATCACAAATAGAATTCACTTTTTGCCCATCACCGCTTAGAAAGCTCAGAAACACGCTAAGATGCTCTGCTTTGCCAATCTGTTGGACAAAGTCTGCGGTGCTCTTCAGGAAATTCTCGTAATCGGCGTCGACGAGGTGATTCATATCCACCCTCTGCCTCCTACACAGACCAAACGCATCTGCATAGAGTCCCCGCTTGGCATACTCATAAACTGCTTGAAGGACGAGAGGGCGTGGAGCAATGGTCTCAATGTTTCCACGCGGGACCTGCAAAACAATACTGACGTCTGCAGGTATGCCGGTGACGATAAGGGAGCCGCGATCTATTGGTCTAGTGGCACCCAGTCCCGCGGCTAGATTTCCACGGGCCCATGAGTCCCCTTCTGAGTTTGCAATGGCGTTCAGTTCATCAACAAGCGATGGTACTGTTTTGTCATCTTTTGCGCTCGCATGCAAGGCAGAAACACTCATCCACATGCAGTATAAAAGATGAGAACGGGTGGTGAACACAAGAAAGTCTTGATGAAGGGTGAAAGAGGTACATTCATTTGAGATGAATAGAATTTTGTTCAAATCGAAATCAATGATTTGCAGTTCACCCTCTTTATCATGAACAATAGTCACCTTCTTTTGCGGCGATATCTGCACATCAACAACCGTTGTGGATTCGTTTCTAAGAAGGCCGTGTCGGCTGACTACTTCATTGCAAATGGGTCTCTCAAGATCAATGTCAAGAATTCGAACCGAGCCTTCCGCCGTTGTCAACATCAAGCATGCATAAGATGATGGTGACATGGTCATAGTACAATCATTGCATGCATAGCTTGTCACCAACGACGCATCTCCCTCACCGAGACGGAATATGCAAACAAGATCAGATGGCTCATTGCTGGCCACTGGACGGGATTTCACCAGGGCGATGAAATTACACCAAATCATGAGCGGAAGACGATAGGCAAGAGCACCAAGCCACTCTTTCTCACCCTTCGGAAGAGTCCACGTTCGCCTGGTAACACTCGTAACGGGTGGAGCTGAGGGCACGCATGGGGTCTGCAGCGGTTGCGAGAACTGCAAAGATTCAATAACACCATCACATCGAAGAACGCCAAGGGATCCGTTAGCCTCGAACACGGCGTCAATGGGCGCGTCAAAGTCTAAACGACCATGACTCATAGGAGGCGGCACTAAACCCCGTGAAATGTTGGTTAGCATCAACTTAGATCCATCAATGACAGCAACATATGCGTGGTCTTTCGAATGAAGCACAGAGGCAGTTCGCAAGCTCATGTGCAAATCTACAAGTGAATCAGCTGTGACGATGTGGGCGCAGAGGACGTCATCCTCATCCCATAGCACATCGATGACTTCGGCGGTGAACGAAAGCGTCTTTTTGCTGTACCAGTAGTAATTGACGCGAGTCCAGAATGTGACGCTCGCCGCTGCGACGATGGCCAAAACATCGGCAGTGGGATTCCATCGCGCAAAGCTGACGTGGCCGGGATGAAAATCGGATCGAATGTGACGCAAACCATTTCTCTCGAAGAAGAACAAGTTTCCGAGTAGATCCGGGATGCAGATCATGCCGCCCACACGAGACTGCCATGCGACGGAGCAGCACAGAGATAGATTGGAGATGTCGAGGGGGTTGATAAGCTGACAGTTGCGATCGATGACGAGGCCTTGGGTGCGGTGGGAAGAGGAGTACACGACGACGAAGCATTCGCCATCGGAACGCCATGCCACATCGGCGTGGGTGGCAGTGTGGTGAAGGGCGATCTCTGAGAGCTTTTCGAACTGAGAGTCGAGGACGGTAATCGAAATGGGCGAGACGACGATAAGAAGGCAGCCATCGGGGCTGGCTCGAATGGCGAGAATTCCGGAGCTTTCTGGACAGTGGTGCGTGACGTCGCCCACAACAGTCAGCTGGGCGTGCTCAACGGAGATAAGCTCGCCTACGCGCGTGGCCAGAAGGGGGAGACCGTTGTGGATAGTGAGGCCCACCGGGGTGGAGGTGGAGCGGATTTCAAGGTGCTCTGTTGAGGAGTGAAGATGAAGCGTTTGGTGAGATTGGTGCAAAGTGTACAGCTGGTCGTAGAACACGGCGTGGGTGGTTTGAGGCGGCAGGCGGGTCACATGCTGGCGGACGGTGTGCAGATTCTGCATCGGTGCGACGGGGGGCGTGGCGGAAGGGCGTGGGCGGGTGGGCGACAGAGACGACGACGACGACGCTGAAGGGCGGCGGGTGGCTCGGGGCGTGAGTTACAGTACATAACACACAGTGCGAGGAGCAGGAGCGGTCCACGGTGGGATCATGCGGGCTGAGACTGGCGCTTGATACCTTAAGAATTGTGGATGCGCGACAGGCTGGGCGTTGAACGCGACCCGTCGGGGGTGTTAACTCAACACGAGTTCGGTAAGTGGACGTCGACGCTGATCCTGGGGCTGACTGCGCACGAATAACCCGTTAACGGCAGCACAAGGTGCGCCTGCGGCACAAGAAACTCGAAAACAAATAATTGGCAAGGTAAACTACTGTTCCCCCGCGGCGAACTCGGTGCCCCACCAGAGAGTTAACAGCTGCCCTTCTGCGCGTTGAGATAGCGCGCGAGCGTTCACCTTAACCGCCCCCGCTGTCCTCAACTGCAGTACACGCACGCCCCCGATAGGGACGGCCGCCATCGACCATCGCCGCCCGCCGCCGACCGTCACCGACGCCATGGCGCCACACCTGGTCGCGCTCGTCATGGTCACCATGGTCGCCTTCGCCGCCTGTCAGACGCCCTCGCCGCACCCCGTCGCTAATCATTCCAACGTCACCAGCGAGGGCCGCGCCGCACTCGACGACGCGCGTGCTCAAGCCCAGATGCTCGCCGACGCCCACCGCCCCTCACCGCAGCCCACTCTCAACGAGTCGCAGCCGCACGCGGTCGCCGCCGTCGCTCAGTGCCAGCATGAGTGTCAGCAGCTGTCCGACCAACTGCTGGATGCCGTCGAGGGCGCTTCGTGTCGCTCCCTGTTCACCACGGGCAAGTGCCCGTCGCCCTGCGTCAACGCCATTTCTGCCGTGACCTCCAACTCGTCGTGGCCGTCGTGCGTCACCATGTGCGCCGGCGACATCGTCTCCGGCGCCGCCCAGCGCTGGGGCGCCCTCTGCGACCTTCGTCAGGAGACGCTGGTCGACAAGGGCAAGGAGGCTGTCAAGAACTTTGTGGCCGACGGACTGGGCGCCGGGCTCCGCGTCACCACGATCATGCGCTTCTCCGTGGGCGCCCTCATTGTGGTTATGCTCGCTGCTTACGCCTATCGACGTGGTGCTCTTTCCTCTCATATTGCGTATCGCCTGCAGAAGAGGCGCCTTCTTGGGCGGAAAAACTCCGATTCCAGTTTACCCATCTGAAACACACTTTCACTATACATACTTGATTAGCTAGTGTATCCTAGACCGCCTTACTGCGAAGCGCTCGCCGTTTTTTGACCGCCTCATCGCGCATGTCGCAACTCCGGCATCAATAACCATGGGCGTGTTACACAAACAGTCAGTCTTTCTTTTTTACCACTTCAACCATCGCTCTCTCCCCGCCGCCCTACACTCTAGTCCATTCTTCCGTCGAGGTCCTTGGTGATGACGCCATCCTTGGTAATAATGTGCACAACGGCACCCCAGCCAGAGATGCAATCTCGATCTAGAGCAGCCAACAGTGCCTGACTCACGGTTTCGAACAGCTCATCCGCTTCCATATCCTTCTTGTAAAACGTTTCGCACGTGCCAAACAAACTCTCTGCGCACGTTCCCGCCACACAAAAGTCGCTTTCCTCGGCGATACAGCCGAGCAGGTCCATGCTGCAGATGTACGGCTTGTTGTCGCTGTCCAGCCCGGCGATCACCGGCTCCGAGAAGTACGGGGCGAAGCGCTTGGAATACAGCGTGGACGACACCAGGCTGGCAAACGTCTTGGGCTTCATCACGCGGTTTTCGCGCATCGTGTACATCTCCAGTTTGAAGCGGAACAGTTGATCGAGCGTGGTGATGTCGGTCATGAGCCCGGTGAGACCGAGGTAGAGCTTGTCATGCATGGGGAAGATTCTGTTGGCATCCATTGCCACGGTGGTCTGTTGTTGGCGCAAGAGCGGTGTTAGACAGATGGGCGGAGTGCAAACGCAGCGGCGGCGGCGGGACGTACCAGCTGAACTCCGAGTCTCTTGTCGCTTGCGATGGCCACGCAGTCCTTTCCGGCCATTGCGAGCACGCAGCCGCCGTTGTATTCGAGGATGCTCTGCGATTGGGGGTAAGAACGGTCAGGGAACGGTGAGGGCGCGTACTGACGGCTACGGGGGGTGACGGTTGGGTTTCACGCAACTTACCATGGCGTGTGGGTTCGGGAGAAAGGCGGCGCTCTGCGACGGGGACGCGGCGGGCGGCCGTTTCGCTACGAGGGCGATGCGTGCGGTGGATCAAGCGCAAATGGCGCGGGGGCGATGTGCTTGCGATTGGCGTTCCAGCAGCAGTCCTGGCGCAACGCCCGCGCGGAAAGCCGACCTCTAAAAAAATACACGCAATGGCCCTTTTTCGGCCGGCACGAAGATGCTGCCATAGACCCTTCGTGAAGTAGAAGCCAACGGCATGGCGACAGCTAGCTGCAGGTGGCACCGTCATCCGCGACTGCTTCCAACTCGGTCACCAGCTGACAGGGAGCCCACATAGGCAGTTTAGTTCACACCATCGCTCGACCCTGCACACGCCACGTCCACCTCACGGCAGGGCTCCTTTGGGTGGTCTCAGTTGTGCTCGCTTCGAAGAACCCTGAACAGCAACCACGCTCGTGAGTGCCGCCTCTGTTCGCAATCATTGCCATCAAAGCAGGAGGCGAATGAAAGCTCAGAGAGGGCCTGCACCTCGAGATACGCAGCTGGTCAACTGTCGCCCGCAACGCGCGATTCTCGCAGCTGCCAATCCACCGCTCTAAGCAAAACATGAAAGAGCGCAAAATTCTGCGGCAATCTGCAACACAACCTTTATTGCCAACTGAGGCACATTCAGGGACAGTGACCTTCTACATAGCGTCGGCTCGATCCCGCCTCCATCGTTGACGATGCGCTTCTCCACCGGATCGCGCTGCGGTTGCCATAAGGGTTACCGCAGTCACCGATGCCATTGTGGTAGTGTACTCACATTTCCTAGCGCGCCAGTTTCTACCGGTATATATAACAGATGATTAACCGTCGCCGGACCACTGCCTCATCAACTGCTCTAGAGCGGCTCGGTCTCTGTTACTATAACAGTCAATATCGCGGGATTCCAGCTTTTGGTAGATACAACGCGCTTCAGGTCGTCCAGTGTCAGAATTCCACCTACGGCGTGCTCCTCTGCGCATATCGGCGGTCATACTGACTTCAAACAAGCCAAAAAAAGTGGACCTAGAACAAAAGACATATCCCTTGTGAATACGACCCGCAGCCACCTCGCTACACACCCACGCACGACGGGAATTGTGAGCAACAGATTCGCCCCCCACAACAAGCACGACGTTGAACGCGTAGGGCGTTAGACCATGCTTGACCCAGTCCTGACTCGTCATATGATGAGCCTCGTGGTTGCTCGTGTAGATCTTGTCGTACCAAAGACGGAACGCGCGCACCTCGTAATTTTCGCAAATGGCCGAAATCATCGTATCCAGCTCGATGAGACCGCCGTGATCGATTGGCTTCAATCCATTGTTGATGTACGATATGGCAAAATTCACGGCTTCTTCATTATGAGAGCCGGAAAATCCTCTACCGCTGAGCGCCCTCTTTAAAAGATTCGGTCGATCATGCGAGTTAAGATACTCACTCGTGGAAATGGTGTTCGTGAGTCCGGCACCCGAATGGCTGTCGCGGAATTTCACGTGTGAGATCGATAGCTCTGCCATTGCGGTGGGGAGTTGTGTGAGAAGGGAATATGCTGCTGACCGTTTGAGGGCCTCTTCATTTATACCACGAACAATTCTGATTGCCAATGCTGTTTCGTCTGGTTCTTCTGCTGTAAACAGACTGGGCTTTGACCCGCGTGCGTGATCCTTGACAATGAAGCTCTTTCATCACAAACAGTACAGCTGTATACAGCAGTGAGCAAGTGAAAGGCTGCTGCGATGTTTAAGACCGTGGGGAATACGCGACCGTAGAGACCACCACGTTCTGGCATCCCATGGTCATGTAGTGTACAATTGTATCTGCACGTTTATCTCCACCAGTTCTGCGTCGCTTCTTGGGTCATCTGCTGTCATTTTTTCTAATGAAAGGTAATCTTTCTAGATTGGAACGAGGCAACCCACTCTCTATGTAAGGTATGTAAAGAAAAGGTACAGTTGGCAATGATGGGCGTTCCAGTTGGCATTTACTTTACCCCTCGCCGAACTGCGACCGCGCGCTGCAAATTCCCACACAACCTCTATCAGGAGGCACATCGAAATGGAACAGATTTCTTCAATTTTAAAAAAAAGCATGTTCAAAACCGCAGAAGGTTTCCTCATTCCTTGCAATCCTTGAAACACCCTCGGTATGCCAGAGAAAACCCGACACACGTCATCCGTAAGGGCTCCCGATTAAAAGAACCAACTCAACTTTCTTGGAATCGCGGTGGAACGATTCTCGGGAGGTGCAGCGAACTTGGGTTCCATAGTGTATCCACGTTGTTTGACATGAATGATTGGATTCCAATCTTGAGACGGAGATCCCGTGACCGCCGACAACTCCGCAAATTAACGCAAGTACTTCTGTAAACCATTAGTCGCATGGTCTTCACAATGCGTTGTATACTCGTGTAACTCTCGTTCACAGCGCGGTCTACAGCTTGCTCCGCGAGGCATTACTGATATTTATCTCTGGCTCAGCCCACATATTTTCCCGACCCTCCTCGTCAATTTGCTGACCCATGAGGAAAGCTTCAGTTGCTGCCAAATTGGCTCTTCCCGCGGCATTAATATTGTTGTTTGTGCCTCTTTCGCATGCCCGCTATCTCTCGCAAACAAGTGTGCCACTGAACGCTAGTGAGCCTCAGCAAATTCTTCAGATAGTTCGACAATCGTGCGATGATTCAGACTCAAAACAGAGTCTTGCAAACACGGTTCAGCTGGCGGATACCATACTAGCGTTGTGTCTAACGCTACTCTGGATGGGCGGGGAGTTAATAAACCACTATGATTCTGATTTTCATTACTGGAGCCTTAATGTGGGATGCTTCCTTCGTCCAATTTGGCTCTCTATTGTTTCCTTAGGGTTGCTATCGCTTGCGGTCGATATTGCCATGGCCGCAACTCTCAACATTCGCATCGAAGCTGCCCAACCAGTGGCAATTGCCGCTCTGCTAGCTTTTGTATTGCGCAATTGGATGGCCCGATCAACTCAGTCCCAAATAGGGCGCAAGAAATTGGCATCCTTTCTTCGCACAAAGAAAGTTAGGTACGGAATCATCGAAGGCCCCCTAAAACACAGCAACTATGTTATTGATCCTCACGTCCCAAAGTCTACTCTTAACTCGTGGAAAACCGAGAAAGTTTTCCGAGAACAGCAGATATTGGGCGGCAAGAACCAAGACCGATCATCTCTTAGAACAAAGCAAGTATGGACTCTGGTTCGAGAAATGAATTGCAATATTCTCTTGATACGAGCCACACTGTGGGCAGATTGGCTGCCAACAAGGGCCATCGAAGAAGTGGACTGGAAGAAAATATTACAGATACCCAGAGTGCATGGCGCACTGAAAAGCAGCGTTGGCCTTACCGTTTTGAAAGGCGTTGGCGTTCCTACACCCCCGAACTGGCTCACGATGGATTTTTGGCTAAAAGATGGGTGGCTTGCTGCTGCACTTTGGGCTGCTGAATGTCATGAGTCTGTGGAACAAGTTTGGAAGAAAGCCCTGGAGCTCATTCCCGAAGATGGCAGCGCTCTTCCTAGTGCAGAGACGTTTGTCTCAGAGATTGAGTCGCTTATGCTGGACAAAACATATCGCGATTGGGGAGATTGATCAGGACGCTGATTTTGGCATGCTCGGTCTCGAGGCGAGTATGATTCGTAATCATTAAAACATCGACGCTGCTCGGCTTCTCCGACAAAGCTTTGCCATGCACATGGTGAACGTGTGGTAATTGTCGAGTACCATTTCTGCTACACGGTAGACACCTTTCAGAAGAACACGCAGCTACCTGTACCTTTCCTATTGGGAGTTACTTTCGGAAGTCGAAAAGCTAAATAGAGGCACATGTGCTTCGGCATCTGCTTCGTAGGATAAGAAAGAGCGGAGTAAGCCTTAGACGTCTTTGAAATACATGTTAAAACAGCCACCTTTCCAATCTTCAACACTCCGGCAATGCTCAGAACAGCCATGCAAAATACTTGAGGGATAATTCAAGTGCTGTGTCGCGGAAAAAAGGCCGTTACCCTTGGAAACTTGAATGTACATTGAGATCCGTTTCTCTAAGCGGGAAAGATGTGCATCTGCATTATACCCCTTCGGCAAGTGCGTCCGATTTTCTCACTGGAACAGCCCACCCCATGCTTGCCTTTTACTTCTGCGCTTCATAGTGACAATATAGTGATTGCAGAAGAGCCTATCCCTTCGAGTTCGTCCATAAGCCGGAAGACTAAGTGCGTAATGTCATAGGATAATATTGTTTCAACCTCTGTTCTTACTTTCTGTTTCCAGCTTTTCATAGGTGATGTCATCATAACCATGACTGCCTTTCAAAAACGGAGAAAGCAAGTTTCCCCATGCACTCTTTTCTAAAAATATTAGGAAGGACTTCACTTGCTTTCCAGATCTATGGTGAACATCGGCCTCAGTCTAATGGATGGCTTTCAAGTTCACATGGGCGGCATTTTTCATCGGAGAACAGGCTTGTATGGTGGCCAGGTTACAGAGATTTCTCCCGGATGTTGTTAGAGTTAGTGTGCATGAAAATCTAGAGATTTCTATGCCAGGTATGCTCAATCATTTACCGCAGTGTTGTTAATATCCAGCTCCCGCAAAACTTTCCTCCGCCGGCTCTCTTCTTCAAAATCCTGCCGCTCGATCACTTTTCGCTTGATAGCGCTTTGGATTCGTTCTCCGTCATGCAACTTTATTCGCTTCCGAAGTTTGTAGGTTTCCCGAATCAATTCCCCTTTCTCATTCTCCATGACGTCAACTCTCTTCTGCAGATCGTCACGTTCTCTCTCCATACCAATGACATGACGTTTCAGTTTTATAACTTCTTCCGCGTCCTTATACATAGAAGCAAGTTCTTTCTCTCTCAAAATTTCATTCTGCACTCGCAATTGCAATCTCAAGTCCTCAAGCGCCAAGTCCTTTGATATTATCCTTTTCTTTAAGCTGGCAACGACACCCTCACCTCGATCCATCTCACGCAGGGTCTCCTCCAGTTCATAAATTCTATCATCCCGATCGCGAAGCTTGCTAGCTATCCGATGAAGTTCTCGCATTCTTGTCTCCGTCTCTGATAGGAGGCGTTCAACTTTTTCCCGTAATTCTTCATTTTCTTCTCTCATCCTAATTGCCTTTGATTTCTCGTCGGCCAAATCAACTTCCATCCTGCCTAAACTTTCACGAAGTTTCAGGTTATCCTCGTGTCCACGATGCCTTTTCTTCTTTTCTTCTTTAGCACTCTCAAGATGTATTTGCAGTTGTTCAATTTCATTCGACAATTCTTTACGAACCGAAGCAGTTTCCGCCTCAGCCACATCGCGAGCTTCACGTGCTTGATTCAATGTGGACTGAATGGATTCTATTGTTCTCAGGTGCTCCGCAAGTTTCTTTTCTAGAGTCACCGCTTGGTCCTTCAGAGCCACCTTATCCTCCTCGTATCTTTGAAGAGTTTCTTTCTGGCTGCACATGACTTTCTCGCATTCAATGAACCGGACTTCCAATTCAGCGAATGCTTGCTGAGATGACAATAGCTCTTCCTTCTCTGTTTCATGTCTTGTTTTTAATGCCTCTTCCAGCTCAGACTTCTTCTCTTCCAAATCAAGATGCACCTTCCCAAGCTGCTCAGTTAGACCGTTAGCATAAGTTTTTCCTCTCTGGAGTTGTTCCTCAAGCGCATGGATTTCATGCTGAAGTCGAACAATATCCCCTTGCGCAGATTCTTTATCATCTGTAGCTGAATTCAGATCGGAAGACAACTTGGCGTTGGTTTCCATAAGTACGGTAAATTGCTTTTCCAGAACATTGAGCTTGTTTGTTGCCAATGACAGCTCTTCCAGTGCTGTCGATAACTCTTTGTCCTTCTCTTCCAGCGTCGCTTGGAGCTCTTTCTTGGCTTCCGAGACCACTCTCTCAATTCTAGACTGCGCCTTTTCCGTATGCCCTCTGTGACGCTCATTTTCCAATGTCAGAGCTTTCATTTTGCGTTCCATATCATTTTTGTCTCTGATCATGGACGCTTTCTCCGTTTTGAAGGTTTGCAGTTGCTTTCTCGTCGCTTTTAGCTTGCTTTCTGCTTCGACGCGCTTGTTATGCTCCTGACGCGCTTCCTTCAGTGCTGGACCTATGCCTCGCTTCTCACGCCGTCGCATCTCGGAAAGCTCCTTTTGCACAACTACCAACTGGGATTTCAACCCATCTCTTTCCTTCTTCGTCGCATCCATAACAGACAATTTGCGATGAGCCTCCTTCACTTTACGTGATAGTGAGGAGGTGTTCATGGCGTCCGTGACAATCTCGTCGACCAAGGACGCTGCCTGTGACCTGGCTAACATGCTCAGCGCTTCTTCACAATCTCTTTCCGCGGCTATTCTTTCCCGCGTCGCTTGCTCACTAGAGGAGATCAGCGCGCCAACTTCCTCGTTCATGGCTCGACGTTCGAATTCAATTTCAACAAGCGCGCGGTGCCGGTCCTTTTCGGCTTGCATCAATTTGAGTCGCATCTCTGTAAGCTGCCGCTCCTGTTCCCCATCGGCTTGCGTTGTACTATTGCTGTGGTGCTGGTAAGGTACTCGGAGATCCAATGCATGACGTAATGAAGCGCGGGAGCCGGTACCAGGACATGGCTGTGCCGCATCCGTAAACTTACATTGTAGTTGCCCTTGTTGCATGAGATATGACATGAGCTTTTCAAATTTGCCTTTGTTGGCTTCAATTGTGAGCGATTGTTCACGCCGAACAAGAGACACAGATTGTGACTGACAAGAACAGTCCGCTGTGCCGTTGGTCGCCTTCAGCTTATGTACCTCGAGTTTGAGCGATGCTATTTGCTTTTCAGCGCGGCGCAGCTTCGCACGGTCATCCAAAAACTCGTTAGTCTGGGCATGATTGGTGACTTTCTTGGCGCGACTGGCAAATTTGAGCGTGCTGAGCGTCTCGTCCATGTGTAACGCGGAAGGGGTGACAGCGCAAATAATAGCGGTCCGTGCATTTCCTCCAAGCGCCGGCTGCAACAGGCGCGTCAGCTTCGAATCTCTGTACGGAATGTGAGAGGCGCTGCGAGATTCACCTGAACTGAGTTTGTTGATGACTGTGCCTAATGTGAGTAGACTCTTGTTGATATGGCCCCCTTCCACCAGCCTCATGCCCTGCGCCTTGGTGAATGATGCACGTTCCGAGCCGGCCAGGTCGACGAGCGACA
This sequence comes from Gracilaria vermiculophylla, assembly GCA_019155205.2. Taxonomy (NCBI): domain Eukaryota; phylum Rhodophyta; class Florideophyceae; order Gracilariales; family Gracilariaceae; genus Gracilaria; species Gracilaria vermiculophylla. Next base: position 1,490,921 of record JAHNZQ020000227.1, on the reverse strand, counting down.
AGGTGCTTGCTCGAATGGCTACACCGTCGTTCTGAGCGTTGAGGGCATCCTCCTCGGCGTCGTCCGACGTGGTTTCTCTCGACTCGATCTTGAGGGTAAAGATGGTGTGCGAACGGGAAGAACGGTCGTTCATATTGGTCTCGCCGACGGCCCTGACGTGCTCACCGGCGGAAATAATGCGCATGACGTCTTCAACACACACGACGACCTCCTCGCGCGCGTCGACAAAGACGCGCTTGTTGATGACATCCTCGTGAATTCGCAGGTTGTCATTGGCCGGAACGAGCAGGTCGCGGATGATTTCGTTGTAAATCTCAATGTAGCTGGCGCGCAACAGGAACTGGCGGTGCGCGCACTGCCCAATCAAGTGGAAGACGTGCGAGATGGAGCGACGGGTGATGCCGGGGTCTTTGTCAGTTCCCAACATGGTGTAGGTCTTTCCCGCGGCGGTCTGGCCGTACGCGAAGATAACGCCATTGATGCCGTCAATGGCGGAGGCGACGACCGGGCGGGCTATGGCGTCGAAGACGGGGGTGTTGGGGACGCCCGGCTGGAAGACATGGTCGAAGGCGAAGCTGTTGGCGGGCACGGGCTTGTTGTTAACGCTCTGAGTGATGGAAGACGGCGACAGCACCCAGGCGGGCAGCGAGGGGTTGGAGAGCAGGGCGTTCTCGCGCGCGTTGGGCGGGCGCACTCGCACCGCCACCTGTACGGCGTCGGAGGAGCCCGGCATCGCGCGCGGGGCGGCGGCGGCGGCGGCGTCTGCGGAAGCGACGGCATCATCCGGCATTGGGAGGGCGGCGGCGGGCGCTCGGGCTGCGCGGCAGCGGCGCAGGCGGCGAAGGAGCGAGCAGCGAGCATCATTGGGCGGAGTACGCGGCGGGGGGGGGGCTTCTCGCAAGTGGTCACGAGGAAAGCGCCGCACAATTCGAATTCAAAATTCAAAACACATATGCGGCGAGCTCCCCCACGCGTCCACGTGGTGCAGCGGCGCGCACGCCGAGAGCTGGCGCCGCCACGTTGCGGGCAGCGCGGAGAGGCGAACGGCGGCTGCTGGGGCGCGCCAGCGCGTCGCTGCCGTGGCCACGGCCACTGCCGCCGCACGGAGCGCGCGCCCCGCAGCACGTGCCGCCGTGCTGGCGCGCTGGCGCACCTAACGCGCATGGCGCGGCGGGGCACGCGTAAGTGCCGCTGTTGGCGGTCGTCCCACCGCGCGGCTCCGATAGCGCCGGTCGTTGCTCGCTGCCGCCAGTCGCCGCCAGTACCCCCGTTTTCTCCGCGCTTGCGCTTGTTGCGTGTGCGCCGCCCTCGCCGCTCCTCCCTCCCTCCCCCGCAACCCCCCACCCGCCGCGTTGCGGCGTCTTTTGCGCCCTCACTCTTTCTTCCCCAACCATCCCCAGCCCCCAAGATGACGGACAGCGTCGTCGTGGGCGTCCGCGTCCGTCCCCTCAATGACCGCGAAAAGTCTTCCGCCACCGGCTCCGCCTGGACCATACATGCCAACTCCATCTCGCGCAAACGCCCCTCCAACGAGCGAAAGACCTCCGCCACCTTCATGTACGACGCCATCTTCCCCCCAGACTCCACTAACGATGAAGTCTACATGAACATCGCCTCCCCCATCGTCGACGCCGCTCTCGGCGGTTTCAACGCCACCGTCTTCGCCTACGGCCAAACTAGCTCGGGAAAGACCCACACCATGCTTGGTCATGCCGCTGACCCGGGGCTCACTCCCCTCGCCATCAAGCACGTCTTGCGCACCGCATCCGCCTCCAAGACCCGCACCTACCTCATTCGCGCCGCCTACGTTGAGATTTACAACGACAAGATTCGCGACCTCATGAACCCGTTGCGCGGCGATCTTGTCGTCAGGGAGGATAAGGCGGGCCGCGTTTTCGTCGACGCCGAGGAGACCATCGTTGAGAGCTACGAGGATGCCATGGCCGTCTTGGAGAGGGGACAAGCCGCCCGACAGGTCGGTGAGACCAAGATGAACGCCAGAAGCAGTCGCAGCCACACCATTTTTACACTGCAAATAGAGTCCAAGGGCGGCGAAGGCGTTGACCAAAGCTTTCGTGCCAGTAGCCTCAATCTCGTCGATCTGGCGGGCTCGGAGCGGTTGAAGTCCACCGGTGCCGAAGGCGCCCGACAGAAAGAGGGTGCTCACATCAACAAATCGCTCCTGGTGTTGGGCACCATTATCAATCGTTTGTCCTCGGCCAACGGAGACTCTGCTAAATACGGCCATCTTCCGTACCGCGATTCCAAACTAACCCGATTGTTGAGACCGGCGCTGGGTGGCAACGCCAAGACCGCCATAATGTGCGCTGTCACCCCGTCTGCGGCTCATGTGGAAGAAACCGTCAGCACGCTCAAGTTCGCGGAAAGGGCGAAGAAAGTAACAAATTCTGCCGTTCGCAATGAGGTCGTGGATTATCGCTCAAAATATAAGGAGGCCGCCACGGAGCTCGCCATCTTGCGCGAACAGTACCAGGCCATGGAAACAGAACTCGTTGAGCTGCGCAATGGCAACGCCAGGGGTGGTGCTGACACACAATCGGCTAGCAGTTCTTTTACGGAGATGTCTGGCTCCGGCCCCAAGCTTGATATGTCTACCGTGCAGCTTAACTCCGGTGTAGAGGCCGCAAACGCCATCGCTGTGTCCGTTGAATTGGAGGCGGCTAAAGAAGAAGTCAAGTATCTCAAGGAGCATGTTGACGAAGTTGAAACTGAGAATGAACATCTGAGAGCTCAGCTGCGAAAGAAGGCATCTGAATTCCGTGGACTGCGTCAGCGTGCTCTTGAATTGCGCTCCGCTTCGCGCCGTGCACGGCATAGTGAAAGAGCTGTCCGACGGGCTCTGGCCCTGTCGTATAAAAAACTTGAGGAAGCACGGCAGCAGCTTGAAGTTTCTAGGAAAAAGGGCGCTCACGTCAAGAAAGCGGAGGGATATCTTGAGGAGCTCAGCAAGAGCTTACAATCTTGGCTTCCGGGTACCAGCACTGCGCTAGACGAAATGGCGAGTACTGATACTCTGGCAGACTTGGCCAGTGATGGTCAGGAACGAAGGGAAAGCAATGTTTCAGAGCTCTCTATCATCACAGACGTTAGAGGAGTATCTACTGCGCGTCTTGATTCTGAAACCATGGGTAATGTGAATGAGGGAATTACTTTAAACGGGCAGCGGTCCGTACGCTCGGTGTCTCGAAGACCTAGACCACTTCCTGAAGATATGGTCGCTGAAATAGATGACTCCGAAGCAGAGACGGACCATTCTATTCCTGCTAATGTAATTGACGATAGTGAAACGGATTCTGAAGAGGATAGACCAAAAATCGAGATGGTGACATCTGATTTGTCTGTTAGAATAAGTGATGATTCTCGTGATACCTCGTCGGCTGACAAGCCCAAGAAAAAACCGAAGGGTTGGAAGGCGTTTAAAAACTTCTACGGTTACGGATATACACAGAGAGGCGTGTATGATCGAATGATCGGTGGACATAAGGTTCCTTCCACGGCAACTAACATATCTACTTGAACCTGTTTTTAACGTTCTAGTTTACTTTCAAGTTCAGTGGATGAAATTTTTATCTCTTTTGTACAGAACAAGACTAACTTCACCTAATGTACGCTGTACCGCCCAGGCGCTTGCGGTGTTCAGCCTTCGCAGTTTTGTATGAACCAAAATATTGCAACGCACGCGATTGTTAAATATTCCACGATCGCCGGGAACCGTTTGTCTTTCTTTTTGCCAATGAAATGCAGCGGGCTCGCTCACATATGCACCAAGTTGGCACTCATCTCGCGCGATAATCCTCATCATTCTTGCTCTCGAGACACTGATACTCGGCAGCGATACGCATTACCGCGCTAGATTATCGAGAGGGGTCTACCAAACTTGACGTGCGAAATAACTTGAGGCGTTCATTAAGTTGCGGTGGGATCCAGATGCACTTATTAGCCCTCTCCACTTTGTATCGGGTGTTTGTTACGCACAGTGAGTGCTTGTCGAACTCAAACTTTTGCCGTACTATCGTCTGCTCAAAGGCGCCAATATCTCCACTAATGATTATCTCATGAAATGAGTCAATGGAGCCCGTCCCGTTGCAAGGGTACCTCTTGCCTCTCCGCTCTTTGTTTGAGATGCATGAGTTGCATCACAATACGCGTGAATCCATGTAAAGTAGTACAGGTAATTGAGGTTTCGAGAACATAATGTTTATGGGAATTAATCAGTGGACGATGATGGTCGTGCTCCCATGCAGCACATCTGCTACGATCAGCTTCATGTCGCCGTCGCCATCGCAACTTTCCTCAGCTTCCTCATAAGATTTCCGAAAACATCACCCAGCCTTTCCAAGGCAAAAACCTGCTCCGACGGCCATTCTGCGCTGTGAATACTCATCACAGCTGGAGCCGATACTCTCGGAGGATCCCGCCAAACTAACTCTGTGTCTAAGACCCAACCATATTCGGGCTTGAGCTCAATTGCCACAGGCGCTGAAAGTACAGTCCGTTTCAAAATCATAACACGTCGGTGTCCAAGTACAAAAATTGTGAATTTGGTACTGTACGACTACAAGATCAAGATTAAAAATAAATTCAAGTCCAAAAACCGTTTCAAAATCATAACAACTTTGTG
>JAHNZQ020000227.1:1423632-1486179 GCA_019155205.2 Gracilaria vermiculophylla | reverse complement strand
TCTTTGACACAGTTTCCGTTTTCTAACTCGTTTATCTGCAGGACTGGAAAGGTATGAAGGCCTTGTAAGTGTTTTTGTTCTACAGGTTGCTGAATTTTCTAGGATACGGGGGGTTGTGAATGGATAAGGTTTTAAAAGTCGGCTAATTCTGACATATAATTTTCTATAAGCTTCTAGTTGTATTATTGCAAGCTGTTTGGAGCAAGAAAGAGGTGAACGTCGATCCATAACGATGGATGTTGATGGTGTATTGTTATGATTATGAAACGGTTTTTACTTATATGTTCTGCAAAAGGCGCACTACAGTACTACTTTAGCGCGTTTTTTAGGCGTGATATGATTTTGAAACGCACTGTATATTTCGATAAAATCGACATTTCAAAGCTTGTAGGCCGTCTAACAAATCACACATCATCCCAAAACTCGGCGTCAAGACCAAGAGCTACTGTGATGGTTTTCGGCTACGTAAATCTGGTAAAAAGCCGATCAGTGGGATTCAATTTCAAACCCGATTTGTGCCGCAAAAATCCTCAAATATGAAAGTTAAATCCCATATTCCCCGAGAAACCATGTTGCTACACGAAGCACATGGGTTCATTTGAGACGCTATCGGCCGCGAGGAAGGCGAAAATTGCTTTCGTTTGAAGGTTTGTGTAACCCGACATCGGATTATAATCCGACTACCTTATTAATTTGACGAAAATGTACCTTATATGTTTTATACTAAATCTCCTCGCGATATCCACAAACCCAAAAACATCCGTACGATTAAATTTTAATTTTAATAATATTGCAAAATGATAATTTTGTCCGTTAATTAGATTCTTTCTAGGTTTTCCGTATAATTGATATATTTAAAAGCTTGCGTTCCAATGTGAATTAAAACCTAAAGAAACTTAAACAATCGATAACAAATAGAACATGGACGACAACAGAATTATTCTTTTTTTCTCTGTATAAGGTGCGCATATAAGACGGGAGCCTAAAAAGCTCATATTGTGAGAATCAGCGGAATGTTGTAATTACAAACTTTCTTGTAGAACACATTGCGCTCTCAAAAAGTGCTGGAATCTTCCAAAATAGTCCCTCACAGTCACTGAATCAGAAAAAGATATAAAAAAAGATGCAAACTTTTCATAAGACAGTGCAATTATATACAGCCATTCATATTTCATTTAAAAAAGCGCAACAGTTTTGAATACCTTCCATACTACAGTATAAGACCATTAAAATAAATATGATAATTTTTGTATTCTTTCTAGCTACAGCTACACATTTTGGTACTCACATTGCCGCGTGGAACACCTTTTACAAATTTTAAGAGAAATAAAATTGTTTCCTTAACAGCAAAGCATGTTCCATATCTTATATCGCGAAATCTTTGCAGAACTCGCAGTACTTTATTCGTAGCTTTTTTAAAGCTCTTCACCATGAACAGCAACACCCGTTTGAAACCAGACATGAAAAGGTTTCTTCAAATTTCAAAACAGCAGTCGTTTTAGCTGATGCACTTCAGAATAAATCCGCGAAAGAAATACAAAAGGACTATAAACGTCTCATGAGTATTCGAAAATTGCATAAAAAGTTACTGGATATTCCATACTTGGAGTATACAAAAATTAACCCCGGTCCGATTAAGACGTCAAATAATGACGTTTCAAGCGACGTGGCACGCGCGCTGGACGGCCTCCTGGCACGCACGTGGCAACCGTGCGTGGCCCGTTGGCTAGAGTATGGGTGCCGGAATGCACCTGCCTTGCACTGTTATTTTAGTATTTTCGCTATTTATTTATTTAGTTATTTCGGCCATTTCGGCATTACCAATACAATACTTTGTGCGACGGAACTGGGGCCGTCGCGCCAATTAAACCGCACCAAGCGGAATCTTAGGTCTGAACTTGCCATCCAAGCCGGAAACTCTCTCCATCATGGTAATGTACACCATGGATTATGCACGTCAACCGCCGGTGACGCTGAGAACCATTGTCCGCACTATTCTTTCGTTCCTTCAGGTTCGCCATCATATGATGGTAGCCTCATCAGACCTCTTCTTTATCCGCTTTCCGACTACGTCCACCACCCGTGCAACGCATCGCACCCGAGACCCCCGTGGCCCAAGATATTTCCCATCCGCGCAGAGATAGCCCGATATCTTACAAGGACATCACACCGAACGTACGGAAAATGCCTCATCCACAGGACGTGCTGGATCCCCGGTTTCTCCTTTTGTCTTTCCTACTGCACCCGTTGCGATGTATTAGCCCCAGAGTTACGCGCGGCTCGTCTGCCTCGTTAGAGAAAATCTGTGCTTCTGAAACACCTCTTGTGAAGAAGGTTCCGAACATCTTTCCTGATACTGTTCCCTTTGAGGCATTGCACTATACTGAGAGAGCCCACACTTTGGGTATCACCAATCTCACTGTGGTCGCTTCTTGTGAAAAAATCTTTATGGCTTGCCGTTGTTTGCCTTACCGCTTCCTTCCTTTCTCTCACCTTGGTGAGACATCCTCTACATTACGGGTCTCGCGACCCGTGCCCCCCCTTCATTTTCCAACTCTATTCTCCTCGAAGACACCACACAATAAGACACCCACCTACTGGAAATCTTCTTTATACCTCTCCCGCCAAAAGCTGCCTGGGAAATCAAGGTCTTACACCTAACATTGTAGTGTTGTTCCCTCGAGAGGGCTCTACTGCCAGACGACCTCTGCAGAGGAAGATTAGAACTTCTTTTTGTGCTTCTCCCGCTTGCGGGCTGTCGCACTACAAGTGTTCTACAGACTTAGAAGGATCACTTCAATGTGAGTCTCTTCTTTCAAGATTGATTGGCGGAAGATCTCAGTGGTTTCCACGTTTTAATGTTATAGGATGACGAAGAAGCCATCTACGGCAGAGCCTGAAATCAATCTTAATCGATCATAATTACGTGGCGATCAACCGGGCATGTGATTTCCTTCACAGATCTTGATCCGGTCTGGATCGAGTCTAGCCGCAAAGGCTCCCACATCGTTGGGGCATCACTCGGAAAACCGATATATCTCCCCAGCTATGCTGGAAAATCTGACACCCGGTGCTGGAATGTCTACGGCTATTCCCGCCGAAGCGGTTGTCCCAACAGCACCCAATTGTGTTGGACGTTCCCAGGTCGAGGGCCTGGTAGGGAAGTTCTGCGCTTTGCGAGCTGCCCATGAAACCATTTGGAGGGAGTTCGCCACCCTGCGGGGGGGTAGTTGAGGCTAACCTCGTAAGAGAGGTGTTCGAGGTCTCCATTTCTTTGATTTCAGATTTCCACACAGTACTGGAGTGTTTCAATGGACCGGCCGCCTTCGTAGAAAGGGTAAAGAAACGGTATCCAGTTTTCGATCCCGTCTCGCGACATCGGAACATGCACTTTTGATGGATCTTCCAGTCCCATCTGGGGCAGCTGCAGTCTCTGAAATACATGAACAGAGAGAGATGCAGAAGGACCGTCATAGGCGAAAGTCTAAAGGGCACAAGCATGCCAAGTATGATGACATTTTGACTTCGTCGAGTTTTTCACCGAGTGATTCGGAAGGTTCTGAGAGCTCGGAGTGTGCTGCTGAGGACCCAAAGCAGAGCGCATTTGGCTCTCAGCGATCGTTGGCTCCTGCCGGTTCCATTCGGGCACGGAAAACGGCGGGAGGTACCTTGGTATCAAGGAGTTGAAGACGACGAACCCAATCTATCGGAAGCTTTTGTCGAACAGGGACTACCGGCTGGAATATTTCTTGATGGAAAGAACACCCCATGACATGGAAAGAGTTCGGGATTGCACCAAAAGAATGCAACTCAAACTATGTAACCAGGCCTTCTCTGGAGAAAACCCAATAACTTAATCAGGGCTTTTGGCTCGAATTTTCGCCGAAGCCGATGTAATCGGAACGAACGAGGGGCACTATTACTTTACTTTGCCGTATTTCTTACGGGGGGTGGCTCAAGGCTGATGCAATTCTTTCAGAACTTCAAGCCCAGCCTTCGAAAGAGGGGTACTTTGCTGGCCGGAAGCAGTACAGTACCTACTGCTTTCTTATGCTACCAACCCAGTGATTCAGTCGGCTATCTTTGCTATGCGAGACACCTGCCAGAAGAACGGAGAGACGGAAACAGTCCACTTTGGTACACCTTAACAAAGCTTTGCACCGTTGAGGTAACGCCAATTCCGCTACAAAGCGGAGTACCATGTTTATCGACGGATTGAACCCCACGAATAAAAACTTCGTCGCCCAATATCGTTCCGAAAAGCCGAGGCTCACTTACCTGGAGTTCGTGCAGTACACACGAGCCGAAGGTGATGCATTTCGTGCTCGCCACCCTCATCAGACGCCAAAATCCGTCAAGAGAGTGGTCATGGGGAACAAGTTTCCATCTCTTTCTCTCCTGAATGAAGAGTGGCCCCAACCGGGTTCTGACACTCTTCACTTCGCCCGAGGCGATGCTCTGTCAGTCCCTACTTCAGAGCTACCGTTTACCACGAAGAGGGCGTCAAAGACCACAGGATATGATTCAGCAATGTACTCTGATGACAAACGGGTTTCGGCCCCTCGTATTCCGCTCCAACACGGTTGTTTCCGTAGTCAGCGTCCAAGATGGTCGAACTCTGGCACGCCGGGTCTGGTCTCCGATGTTCAGGATATTGCCCCGCGTCGTGCTGTACGGTAGACCTGTCATCTGTGCTCTGCCCGCTGTCACACTTCCCTGCAGTATTTCCTCCAGGTGTGAGATTTGCTTTCGATCGCAGCCAACTATGAGGCCGTCACTCGGAAGGAAAGGTCATCGTTCCCCGTTGCCTCCTATCTCCGTGTCAAGACGGACTCCCGTGGAGTCTCGTCAAATCCACTTATGCGGCATGACCCGGTGACACCAATACGGCCTCAATGAAAAGAAGCCGAAAGAAACTCCACTTCGTCAGAGTACCGTGGCCAAAAAGACCAAACCCTCGTTACAAAGGAGACTGAGCAATTTACTCAGTCCAGGAGACGTAACCGCAGGATTCTTGCCTTGGGAAAGGCGTACAAATGGTTGAGGTGTGTGCCGCCCAAGGCGCCACAGCCTCCCTCCCCGGTGAAAATTCTGACAATGAAGAACGCCGCAGACGCGGGCTCGGAACACTTCGCTATTCTTCGCCGACCGTGGATACGGGTGAAAAATCACCAGTTCCTGATCAGAGTCTTAGCAATGGCTAAGCATAATTATGATGTCCACGCCGACCTTTGCGAAAGCCCCCAGTTTTTGGTACGGTATCACACAGTGGTAGATACCGGTGGAGGCCCCAACTTTGTTGCTGAATCTATGTTACACCCGCAACTGCGATCTTGAATCTGTTATGGAACTGCACTTGACACCGCAAATGAAAACAATAAGCAATTGAAAATAATGGTAATCGTCGACTTAGTCGTACCTCTGGAAAGCTTGATGGAGAATCTCGAAGTTTCGGTTTTCAAGTTTTTGGCAGCTATAGTGATACCCGGATTTGACCACTGAGATCGCTTCATCGATTCCATCCGACCCCGGCAAAGACGCGTAGAATCGGAAAATAGATTCTCTGTTCCGATCGTTCGTCGTTCTTTGAAGAACGCCTCCCAGAAACGGGTACCGGTCCCTGCCGCACAGGATCCTCCCCCTATCTCGCGGAAATCGACAAAGCGCCTAGTACCTACTTCGATCCGGGTGCCGGCAGGAACCCGAGTTATGGTGGATGTGAACTGCCTTCAACAGGGTGACAGGGTTGTTCAGCCCCTTCCCTCGTTGTACGAGAAGCGTCAACTAGCCGTTGCAAACGGAATTGTGCAGGTGACGCCGAAAAGTTCGTTCCGCATCCTAATGCGCGAACTTGGTAACAATCTCCAGTATCTGGAGAGGAACCAAGTCATGGGCTCAGTCACGTCACACCCACTGGCAACTGTTCCAACCAAGATGACCATGGCCGAGGTCCATGGGATTGTCACCGATGAAATTGCTCAAAATGGAATGGGAGCCCGGTATCCGGGAGAAGACATGTTATTTCATACCCATTAGTGGAAAAATTCACCGTAAAAGAGCAACGAATAGGCCGGTGAGAGAAGAGGCCGCACGCCGACAAGCTTCAACTGAACAGACCCTTATAAGGAACTCAAGGATCTCAACCTTGGATACGCTTCAGAGTCACGCCACGAGCGCCTTTTCGAAATATGCTGTGGAACGTTACAGCGATGTACAACGGCTCCCTTTGGGAGAAAACTGCAACGGAAAATTTTATTGATTTGCAGCGGGACGTAAGGCCCGTTGCACAACACCCTTACAGGGTTAGACCAAATGCCCATGAGAAAAAATAAGATCCATGTGGACAAGATGCTCCTAGCAGATTTGATTGACCCCAGTGAGTCACCTTTGGCATCTCCAGTGATAACGGCTTTGAAGTCCGAAGGAGCTTCGGGGTTTGGCGTCAACCAGCGCCGGCTTAATGCCGTGACGGTACGTGATACATACCCCATTCCACGGATGGACGAGTCTATCAACTCCGTTGGGAGGGCCACCATGTTCACCACGTTAGATGCGAATTGTTGTTACCGGCAAGTTACCGTTTGGGAAGAACACCGCGGCAAAACCGCGTTCGTTTGCTTTTCTGGCTCCCAACGCTTCAACCAGATGCTTTTCAGGTTAACAAATGCTCCCGCTACCTTCCGGCAATCCATCGGTGTCTTGTTCAGCAGCTTCAAGTGACGAACATTTCCTGTGTATCAGGATGAAATCGTCGTCTTCTCAGAAAACCTAGATGACCACGTCACCCATGTGAGGGAGGTCATGACCGTTGTAAGGGATGCAAGGGTGAAGCTCAAATTTAGGAAATGCAAGTTTTTCACAAATAAAGTAAGTTGTCTCGGGCACATAATCCGTCATGGACGGTGTGGTACTATCGGCCCTCCTCTCGAGGTAGTAAAGCACAACGTCCGTTAGGAGTTTTTGTTGACTCCAAAGGTGCGTATTCCTAAAGGTGGTCTTCGGTATCCGCTGTCGCGGGCCGGGGAAATTCTTAAAAGGAATCCGCAAACACCAAGTGGAGGGGGAGGTTCACTGGGCGGACAATGCTCCTACAGGCGCTGCTATGATGCGAGCTGGGGATCGGCGGCTTAGAAACCTGCGTTGATCGACGAGAGACTCCAACCGGAAAAGTAGAAGAAGACTCAAGGGTGCTCGTCTTTACTTCCACAGAGGTGGAGCTCAAACGGCATATTAAGTATGAAGCCGGGAGCCCGCTTTGGCAAGTCTCACTACTGTAGAAATTACCTGCATACATTAAATAAAAAAATTAATAATTCTACCGTCCCTTAAGGATACTGGTGCGCACGTGGGCAGAATTATGCACCACGTGGCTTAGCTAATAATATACGAGCCCTTCTTAGGAATATCACGCCATAAGGCCACACCAACATATTTCCTTAGGAGTCACTGTACTACACCCTCACCGACTCGCTTACACCGAAATCTGTAATTGATATACAACGGTTCCTTGAACTTTCTAACTTCTACAAAAGGTTTATCATGAACTAGGCTGCAATTGTTCGCCCAATATCAGATTTGATAAGAAAGATATCTTTTTCTTGGAATAGGGACCAGATAGTGGATTTCAAAAGCTTGAAGACAGCCTTGAGTAAAGCACCAGTTGCACGGTAAACGAGACATGAATCATTTGCAGTGTTCACCGAGGCCTCCACACACGCCAATGGATCCTCGTTGAAAGAAGATGGCCATCCTGTATTGGGCTCATGAAATAGGGGGTAAGCTACAAAGACTTGTTGGAACACTAGCGATCAAGAACTACTTGCAGAGATGATTGCATTACAAAAGTGGGCCATTTATCTTGGAGAAAGAAGTTTTGTTCTGAAGACGGATCATACACCTATCCGACATCTGCAATCGAAGCAAAAACTCTTTGGACGACAAATGCGCTGGCTATATGAATCACACAGCTTCGATGCTAAGATGGAACACATTTCTCGCTCATAAAACAAGCCCAAAGATGCGCTCAATCGTTGCGAGAACGGTTCGCAGATCAAATCCTTACGCCTACAGGATGTTTATTGTGGAGAGAGATCCACAGAGACTATCAGGATGAATAATGGCCTCAAAATCTCTCAACAGTTTTTAGAGACAACAAACCTTCCCAAATTGCAAGAAAGAACTTTACGTCAACAAAATTGCGAACGAGAAGAATTTATTGCTTTGGGTAAGTTCAAGAACAAGACGAGTCTACATACCGAATGCACAATCTCTCAGATAGGAAGCGACCACGTCAATACATGAATCTGCTCATTTTACTACCGAGGAAACTTAATATGTATACACCTGGTATTTTAATAGGAAGAGGATGTACAGAGACATGGAGAAATTTGTATCTTCGTGTAGTGAGTGTCAAAAGAAAAAGAACAATTAAACGATTCATCAAGTCTATCACAATCACACGAAGTTGCTATCACAACCAGGGATGCGATTATAGCAGATATTGTTTCGGAATTTCTAGAAAGAGATCTTGGACACATTTTGTTTCTAGTCGTTGTTGAGAAATATTCAAAACGGTGACCTTTGTTACAACGAAGAAGGCAGTAACTACTCCATATGTCATGTGACGCTTCGTCGATTGTGTTTTTTCCAAGCATGTAATCCCGAGCAAGATTATATTAGATCGCGAAAAACTGTTCAAGTCAAAGTATTATCGGGGATTTAATGAAATACTTAAAATGAAGCTCAACATTGCCCCAAAAGGTCAATATAAGAGAGAAGGAAAGTCAGAGAATATGACCCGTTCTCTAGTTCAAGTGATTTGCTTTTGTGTTCAGAAAGACAGCAAAAAATGGGATACGACGCTGAGCAAATTAAAAATCCCGTACAACTCTTCAGGAAATAAGAGTACTGGACTAAAAATTTTTGAAGTTGATCTGGGTCGTATATCACAATCGGAGCTTTCACGTGTATTGAAAATATGCCCAAAACAGTGTCAAGCAGCAGTTTCTGAGGTAGAACGAAAAAAGCTTTTCGACAATAAAGAATTTCAGAAAATCAACAGTGGGTGCAATGATGGGTAAAGTATAGATTGGACTTACCCAAAAAGCAATTCAACGAAAGTTGTCCTGAACAGTTTCAACACTGGAATTCTTCGTTCAATGCGTGGTAGGCCGCGGTATAGCTATCACTGCGTCACGGAACGGTGACCGGGAGACCACCCCAATCCACTCGCAGTCTTCGTGGCGAGCCACAGCGCCTGCCACATCCCTTGGCCTTGGCAGCTGGCAGCACAGCAACAATGATGGAAATCAAGAACTACAACCTGATGCAGCTGCGCTGCATGCGACGGCGCTTGCGTCGTGAGCTGCTGATGCGACGCCTATCTGGAGAGAGCCTCGCAGAGCTCGGAATAGTACTGCGCCGTTTTCTGTTCGTCCAACGTGATTTGAGAGCTCTGCTCCACTGCAAGAGGGCGGTTTATAGCGTGTGTTTTAATTTAACGGGTTTTCCACAGAAGACGCCTTGTCTCTATTCAGGGGCAAGTCCGTAGACCTAGGTCGCGTTGCTGGTTTACTGCAGCTGGCAGAAGGGTCCTTCAAACGTCGACATAGGCTACTTTTTGTGGAGCGCCTGTGCAATATGTTTCGTCGGCTATCCTCGCCTGCGCGCTGGTGTGACCTCGAAAAACTGTTTGGAAGGACCAGCTCAGCATTATGCGACATCTTCTACAAGACTATCGAGCTGATGATGGAGCGGTTGAGTGATGCTTTGTGCCATCGCAAGGGAGATTTGATGCAAGAGCGCGCGGCCGTGTATGCAAAAGCTGTTCTTGACAAAGGCGGGGCGCTTGAAAACTGCGTCGGCTATATCGACGGCACAGCGATCTTTATTGCGTGGCCTGGGCATGCAATGATGCGAAACGTATATATCGGCTATAAGCGCAAACACATGCTGAAGTTTTAGTCCGTGGTTACGCCAGATGGGCTCCATTCTCATCTTGCCGGAACCATGGAGGGAAGGCGGCACGACATCACGCTGTTCCGAGAACCGGGAATGGAAGAAATGTTGGATTCAGGCCTGATGGTAGGAGGTGTACAGTATTTTCTGTTTGGCGACGAGGCCTACCTGGTTCGATCTTGGATGCAAGTGGCGTTCCCAGCTAACGCAGCCGGGGTTTTGAAAGAAGAAGAAGAGGTTTTTAACACGGAGATGGAAGGCGTTCAAGTGTCAGTCGAATGAAGGTACAAGAAAATCAAGCAGGTCTTTTCTATTCTCGACTTTGTGCGAAAAATTAAGATCAACGAGGGCCCTGTTGGTACTGTCTACACGGCTGCTGTTTTATTGTAGAACATTCGTTTTTGCTTGTACGGTGGCCAGACAGCGACCTTCTTCGACTGTGCGCCCCCCGCTATCTTAAGTTACCTGTCTATCAGAGCGTTGTAAAGAAGATTCTGAAGAGACGCAAACGTGGCCAAATCACAACGACTCCGAGGAAGCGTGCAAGAGAATGTCATTCGGCAGCGGTGGCGGCAGATGCTGCGGCAAGCGACGGCGCGCACGCTCACCGAGAAGCGACTTTCTCGCCTCGGTCAGCGAACGCAGCGGTAGGCACTCATAACTTCTCCACATCTTACAATCCACTCATTCTCATTCAGTTCTTCCTGACACTACGCATGAGCTCCGCGATCAGCGCAAGGGTCTGCGTGCAGTCCTCTCGATCGACCATGGACACAGCTGCAGCATCGGCAGAAGCCTTGGCGCGAGCAGCTTCTGCAGCCGCTTCTCGCCGGTATCGTGCCGCATCCATGTCAAACTCGTGCTGGAAGCGGCGCTGATCCAGGTCCAAGCGCTTCTCCGTAGTGGCGTATTTATGCTGCTCAACGTCACGGCGTTCGGCGACGTCGCTCTTGATAAGGTCGACAAGAGCGTCTTCCTTCTCCTCCTCTGCATCATCTGGACGTCGTTAACGCTTTGCCGCCGCTGAATCTCCGTCGCCCTCCGACTCGTCTTCTACTTTAAGGCCGCCCATGTTCTTATAGAACGCCCTCTTGTTCTGACGAGTGCGGCGCATGAACGTTAAATTTTTAGCGGTCGCCCCAGCACCAGAGAGCTCATCTTCGACGGTACTCTTCTTCTCATTTGCTTTCGTTGCTGTCAACCGTGCGTCACTCATAGCAGCGACGGCATCGTCTAGGAGGTGCGACAGCTCGTCCTGTACCTCCGTCGTGTCCGATTGTTTGGGTCGGGCTGCGTCTTACTTTTCAACACGCTCCAGCAGCAGCAGAAACCGATCCTTGATGTGCTTGCTGTTTTTCTCAAACCGCTTGCTCGGTTGCGCATTAAATCGTTCAGTCGCTCTAGTATACATTCTGTCGCCTTCTTCCCACTTGGAGAGATGCACTTCTGCGCTTGTCACAGCACGTGCACAACGCAGGTTTACACCTGCCCGATCCCACTTCACTCGGCGCTTTTTGGCCGGAACGGGGGATGGGCTGATGGATGGGCTTGACGTATGGGCGCCAGATTTGTTGAAAGTCTCCTCTGCAACCGAATTAGAAGCGTCCGCTGGCAGTGAATGTCCATGAGGACGGGATGAGAAAGGGCAGGGAGCCTCGCCTGCTACCATTTTTTCGCTGGCTGGAGAACGGAAAGGGGGAGGAGGGGGGGGGGTGGGGGGGGGGTGTCACGTAATAGCACACTCGCTGGCATGGATAACGAAGAGCGCTTGGTAAGTTTTTGCACGCACGCACTGAACAACCCAGCCCGGCACGTTGAAGGCGAGGCGTTTCACGAAGGCAGACTTCTTAGGATCTCTACCTTTTTAAGATTATGTTCTTATGATTTTTTGAGTTATGCGTACTTTATTATGTTCTTTGAATACGTTACTTGAATTTATCGTGATTTTGTTGTCCACTTTAATACCCTCATGGGAATCCGCAAATGCGATTCTTACACGTACACACGATCGAACCTTTTAGACGTTTCCTCTGAAAGCACACCTGCCCTCGTCCTAGGACAACTGTCTTTGCAACTTTTCATAGATGACTCACTAGATGGCCGACGTAGAAAACCCTCCCCTTGACCCTGTTTTTGAAGGTTCGGTAGTCTATATAAACCCTGATCGAGACGACGACTTTCATCTCGGTGGTCACGATCATTCACGTTCTCAACCTTGACCCAGTGTTGTAACAAGACTCTCCCCACGTGAATGCTGAAACCAGGCGCTCCAAGCAGCGTGAGCGGTGTGGCTGGGCTAACATGAGGAGCAGATCGCACTGAAAATGTTTTCGGTACAGAACCTCTCTAAACGATTTCCCGGTAGGAATTGGCGGTTGGCTCGGCCCAGACCGGCCACATGTCATACGTACCATGCCACGTTATCCACAATCTACCCACAGTTGCGTTGCTGAAACTCTCTAATTAGCCTGAGAAAACCTCTCAAGCGCTACAGCGCTACAAGTATTCTACGCCAATAGAAGCAGAATTGACAAAATATTTCAGGAAAACGATCTGGTTATGCTTAAAGTACGAGGCACAGGCTTTTAGACGCGTTCCGACGTACCGCAGAAGTGTCAACCAAAGTTTATGGGACCTCTCTTGGTGTTGAAAGTTAAAGGTTCTGTGACATACATGATTAAACTTCCATCTTCAATGAGTAAGGCGCGTAACGATTTTCACGTGCCAAAGTTGAAGAAATTCATTCGTGGTCCCCAAGAACAAGAATTTTTATAAGTTTCCATCGACCCTGAAGGAAACATGAAACAAGAAGTATTTGCGAATTTTAACGAGAGGAGAGTGAAAGGTCGGATGTTTTACTTGGTATAGTTTGAGGGTGATAAAGTTGAAAATGCCACTTGGATGCCACAGTCAGACTTGAGAAATTGACAAGAACGTATCAAGAAGTCAAGAAGCTTGCAAAGTCTCCGCGGACGTCGACTATTAAAAGAAGGTGAATGTAAGAAGTAATGTTCCCAAGTACTACGTGGCGCCCGTTAAGCTTTATGAATTTCAAACGATAGTTATTGAGCAATAGTACATCTACATCCATCATCTACTGCTCAAGCTAGATTAGTCTTTATGCGTCCTTCTTTTTCTTAATAGTGAAGAGAGAGGACTCTCTCGTATTGTCATTGTGTTATCGTTTTTGTACTACAGAGTCCTACACTCTTATATTCTTGTTGTAATTTCGTTTCATAATATTTATGTTTTTACTGCTTTTGACCTGCTCTTAACTCAAGGAAATGAATATAATGATTCTATTATAGATTGAAATAGAATGGACGGAAAGAATATTTTTGTGCAGCGATTGGAGCCCAAAAAAAAATTTATCTGCCTGTCTTATAATAATTTCGCATACTGTTCTTCCTTTTTTTGAATACTTAAATATTTTTTTTAATTACAGAAATATACTATCACAAATTGTAATCGCATATATGACTAGGAAAATTGAAAAACAATTTTAAGAAACTTATTTTATCTCAAAATGATGATGTTTCATATAAAACAGTATTATATTCGGTGTTTGCTATGCAAAAATGCCAGAAAACGTTAATTAAAATGGTAAGTTTTCGTCGTAAAGTTTTAAAAAAGAATTTCAAGAAAGGGATCTGAGTACAATAAATATCAAGATTGCACACCTCGAATATGAATACCAGAATTTTTGAAGTTGTCCTACACAATAAAAACATGTTGAATTAAATATTAAAGTAGTGTGTCTGGTCTTGAGTCATTTCAAGTAAAACAACAAACTAAAAACGACAAAAGTTACTAGAAATCACACCATAAAAATTGACCGTTGGAATCAAGTCAGAAATGAAAAGTTGTGTGTGCTTTGGATATATTGTTTTACTTATCTAAGATTTTTTGACGCACAAATATCAGGCAGCGATATAACATGTTGGCTGTTTCAGAAAAAAAGTATGGCAAACTCCTGTTGATCACGATTTGTTATAAAATAATGACAGCCTTAGACATGGTGGGAGTGTCTTATAAAACTTGCTCTTTTCTTATTTCATTACGCCAAAAGTTGTCAAGAAGCTTAGAAATAAAATCGTTCCCGCTTCTTCAACTCACCTGTAAACAAGCATGGTCGTACTATTGAACGGGACAAAATTAAAGCCAGAGAAGAGCATCTATGGATGATAAAATCTCGGGAACCTTCCATGTTCTAGAGACTACGGATTGTTCGATATCACTGGTCCGGATGAAAAAATCCTGCTTTACAATTTCTCTGTTTGTCGGGGTTCAACTGTTGGCAGTGTCCATTCCATGAGTGATTGGAGGTGGCTCTCAATTTAACCTTTGACATCCCAGCCAATAGATTGCAGGAGTTAGAAATGGGTACTCGGTCAAATATTCGCAGTCCACAGGATTTCCGTATTGAGGCGGGGTGCAGTTGAGGCACTTAAACCCAACTGTCATACTTTTGATCGTTGCCATGGTTTGCGGCACGCAATCATTTGTCCACAAATTTTCGAGTTCATGTGAAATTCAAAATGCCAAAAACGACCTTTGCGGCTGACTTGCTCTCCTCGTCGTTCTCCATCTCTGTTTCCCGAGCTTTGCAACCACAAAATTTTCCATTCCGCCCGGAGAGACGTACCTCGATATGCTGCTTACCAAATCGACTACAAAGCAGAGATATTGATGTTTCATAATTGCAGTCATGGGAATGTATCTTTCAAACATACCAGGTGGCAACGTTCGTGTTCCTGCCCGCAATTCGGATATATAAGTTGACTAGTCAAACCATTTCCCGACCTTCTCTTTCCGTCCGACCGTCATCGAACGACATTTTCATTCATCACGCCATCCAAGTTCCAGACATTGTTACTAAGACTACCTACCACTCGAAAACCCAACAATGACTACCGCATTCATCGCCGCGACGCCAGTCTCCTCAAGACCATCTGCATTTGGACATGACACAATCTGTGCTCGCAGTCCAGACGCATCGGCGCGACCATCTCAGACAGCTAAATGGACCATGGGTCGGGCTTCGAAATTTGGACCATTCACCCCTGCCGTAATAGCCACTCGCCTGATCATCGGCGACAAGCAACTGAACAAAATTAGGGGCAAAGGCATTGCTCTTCACTCGCAGGCAATCACCGCCTTCTGTGAATTCACGGGTGCCGGTCCGAAGATGCGCCAGAACCTCATTCGCCTCGCAAAGCAGAATGGGAACACCCTCGGCTTCCTTTCATGATTCAGGTCATGCATGAATGTTACGTTCAAGATGCTGACGTTCACAGTAGTGGGCGGTATGGCACCTCGAAGCTGCTCTACTTGTTTCACATACCACTCTGGCTCGTAGATGGTTAGAGAATCTCTCGACCTAGAATCACCTATCAACTGACTAATTCGTAAAGATACCATTAGTGATTGCGTTAGGGCAATTTACCATTAAACATATACGTTTTCACTCAATGTTTGTATGAAGCGCGGTGCGTACTTGTGGTCAAATATCATGCATCAGCATCTTACAGTTCCAGTATTAAATTCTCTAGAATAACCTATTCTTCAACTATCTTCGAAGTATTCTATATAGTTGAGGAAACAAGCAAAGAAATTTTCCGCGTCACGGAAAACATACGCACTACCCACATCTTACGAGAAAATCGATTTCAACGAAACAACAGCATTTTAGACACGATATCGTCGGCTAAAATCCATCGATCGGCTCCGGTGTTTTCTTTACCATAAGCGCAGACACACCATAATCGAAAGTTGACACCTCTACGAAGTCATTAAACACAAAGGAAGATACAGTTGGGAAATGACGAATAGCCTGACCCTACCACTCAGTTAGCAAGATCGGAAGGATGCACAAGCAACAACCTACCAAGAAAACTGGCTTTCCGACACCGATTGCGCTTCTTTCATGAGGTAGAAACGGATAAGGCAGAGTATCCCCATCTCTGTCGACAAGAACCATTCTCAGATTTACAAGAGACATTAGTCCGAGATGTTTTCTGTGAGCCAGTCCAACCCTTCGTACAACCCAGTTCCATTTGTGGCACAGCAGGCCTGCACGAACCACTTGCGGTTATGCATGCTTGGCAGTCCCAACTCCTGCGTAAGATCGGCCACTGGCATCGCATTGGGAAGATCTTGTTTGTTCGCGAATACCAATACGGTAGCATTTCGGAGCTCCTCCTCCGACAGCATCTTCTTAAGTTCATCGCGGGCCTCTGGGATACGATCGCGATCATTGCTGTCAACTACATAGATGAGGCCTTGAGTGTTTTGGAAATAATGTCTCCATAATGGGCGGATCTTGTCCTGACCTCCTACATCCCATACAGTGAACTTGACGTTCTTGTAGTCGACAGTCCTATATGTGAAAGAACATGGAAGCGGCGATATGCAGAAAGAAAGGTTAGTGAAAAGTTCGATCGTGATAGCCGCCGATCCGAACGTCGGAGGCAGTCGCCGCGAGGTGGCGGGGAGCTTGCTGTAGCAGAAGCGCGCCTTTCCACGTCGGACAATCTTCGAGAAGCGCCGAAGGCTACACCTTTACTGCGCGTAGTGATCGGCGGCAAAAACATGCAAACTTATGCCGCGAATTCGCTTGTCTCGATGGAGGCGTTTGCAGCATGACGTGCTCAGAAGATGCTGGAACTTACTCGACGTTGAAGCCAATGGTGGGAATCGTGGTGACAATTTCTCCGAGCTTGAGCTTGTACAAAATGGTTGTCTTACCGGCGGCGTCAAGGCCCACCATAAGAATGCGAACCTCCTTCTGGCCGAGGAGGCTAGCCAGCACCTTCGAGATGGATAGACCCATTGCTTGCTGTGTGACTGACAGAAAGCGCAAGATTGCGCGGTCAGGGTGGCGCGGAGATGCGGGGGGGGGGAGGATGGGGGCCGGGCGGGTGAAGAAAGCGGGGAAGGGGCGGAAGGGGGCTGAAAGGCGGAGAGGAATGTGCTGATGCGAGAGGGCGGTGCACAGAGCGAGTGACAGCGTCGAACTTTGTACGGCCAGGGAAATGCAGAGCGCTGCTGCTGCCCAACAGCATTTGGCGGCGATGCGAAGGAGCCCTGACACTGGCTCATCACTGCGTTTCAGTCAAGTTTGATTCGTGACCGAGCATGCTTCCCACTGCGCTGCAATTCGTGCCGCTCGCCGTCAATTGCAGTAATTCCCCCAGATATCTCACTTTAGTCACAGCCAATCACACATCACCGCGCCGATTCAATCTCCGTATCAAGATCCTTTCAGACATGTCGGGGATAAAGAGCGCAAGTTGTCATTCCGTGCCATTGATCTCTCTGTCCTCAGCACCCGCAGCTCTCTGTTACGCGATCTAGTTGTTTTCGGAGCTGCGCCATCTTACCAACCCCTGCAATCTCAGCATGCAGGCTCCCACGGCGTTCGCCTTCCCTGTCCTTTCTTGCTGCGTCCCTTCCACATCCGTCAAACCTTACCACGCGTCTTCTTCCCAATGGATAGCAGCGCCCCCGAAGCGTTCCACCCGCACATCTACGCGTCGAAAGCGCATCGCATTTCCTCAGCTTAGCGCGGAAAACGATCGTCCATCAGACGAACAGGTGGCGGAACAGCAGACAGATCATGAAGAGCTTGTAGAGAAGCTGAGTGCCAAGGATATGAAGTGGTCAGAAATACCGTTTCAAAGCGTTCAAGAAGAACTAGATGCTATCGACGAATACGAACGCGAAGAAGAACTTGATGAGGACTCTGTTTGGCCCAAATTCTTACGAGGCGCAGCATATGAACATTGGGGATATCCACAGCTTGCTCTAGCTCAATACCTCAAGGTAAATACCGGAACAGAGATGGCTAAAGTCCCCCAGCTGTGGGAGAGAAAAGCGTATAATTCCTTCAAACTAGGAAAAGTGAATGAAGCCAATGCGTATTGTGACGTTGCTCTCACTATCTACGGCCAGAGTGTAGGGAACGAGTTGCATGTTGCCCATTGGTTCCATGCCAACTTCCAAGATTATCTGCCGAAATGGAATGGGCCGCACGCCACTGTTCAGCGTGGCATATGCAAGTACTGTAGCGGGATGGACAAGGCCGCCAAAGAGGGTCTTGTAACGCAAATTGCTCTCGAAGGTAGCGACCTGGAGCATGCGATCCTCTGGTTTTTGGCTGCCTCCGCGCGAATTGCTCCGGATGGTATCGCATCAGAATGGGATTTAAACATGGTACGAGGGGCGCTCAGTGCGGACTATGATTGGGATCCTAGACTTCGCCTTCTTGTAGATCTCTATATGGCATATGCCACAGGTGTGTTCGGAGATGTAGTAGACTTGGAACAAAAGCTATCGGAGGAAATCAAAAAAGATCACCGTGATGATATCACAACTAAGGTGTATGTTGCTTTGTACCATGACGCGTTTACAAAGGATCATACAGAACGTGACCGAGTGTTGGACGAAGTGCTAGCTCTTGGGGAGTCAAAAAACCAGTATGATGTCGAGAATTTCCTGTTCTGCGCAGCTAAGAATCGTCTATCTGTATTGGAGTCATCAGATGCGGCCAAGTGAATAGTTTAGAGTGACATATCGTAATAACTTGGAATGTATTTGAAATGACTTCCATCGTATACATAATCACACTCGTTCCAAAAGAAAGCGAGTGCAACCCTTTAGTGACGCTGAGGCGCAGAATCACGGCTCAAGGTCTGCATCTCATGCCAAATACGCACAGGACGTGATCATTAGCATGGTCCCAACTCGATTGCGTTGTCCGGGTCGCGGAAACAAACGGTTTCCGGCATTGGATTTTTATTTGCCACTGAAATTCTTCGAGTATTCGAGCGTTCCTTCCAACCGCTTTTTGTCCGCAATTTTACGAACCCCCTTCATGAAGTCTTCATGAATAACGTAATCCCTCTCTTCCCGTATGGCGTAAAGCCCGGCTTCCGTGCAAACATTTCTTAAATCTGCACCGTTAAACCCATCTGACAACTTTACAACGGCTTCGTAGTCGATGTCACCGTGTTTTGTCAATCGTCTAGCATGTATCTTCAATATGTCCAGGCGCCCTTGCTCGTTTGGTAGAGAAATCTCCATTTTACGATCCAATCGCCCTGGTCGCAATAGAGCTGGATCTAGTACATCAGGACGATTTGTAGCCATTATCAGCTTGACTTTTCCGAGTTCATCGAACCCATCAAGTTGGTTTAACAGCTCCATCAAAGTTCTTTGAATTTCGCGATCGGCTGAGGTGCCCTCTGAGAATCGTCTTCCGCCAATCGCATCAATCTCATCCATAAAAATGACACAGGGCTGATGATCGCGGGCGTAATTGAACATCTCTCGAATCACACGTGCGCTTTCGCCAATATATTTGTCCACAATCGCCGATGCAACAACTTTCAAGAAGGAAGCATCCAGGTTCGACGAAATAGCTCTTGCGAGAAGGGTTTTTCCGGTTCCAGGCGGGCCATATAGCAGTACTCCTTTAGGAGCCTTGATACCAACTCTCTGAAAGAGTTCCGGATTGGTAAGAGGCAGTTCAACAACCTCTCGTAGTTGTCGGATCTGTTCGCCAAGTCCACCAATCTCAGCATAATTTACACTTCCGGGTTCTTCTGCGAGCATATTGTGGACTAACGGATCGACTTCCCGCGGTAACTGCCGCATGATTGTCAGAGTCGTCATATCAAGAGAGACTCGAGTACCCTGCAGCAACTTGGCCTTGTCAATTTTGTTTCTGCAGCCGACTACGTACCGCGGCCCTGATGATGCTTTAACGATAAACCGTTCTGCATCTAGCTGGCGCAGGACTTCGCCAATTATTTGTCCAACACTTTGCAGAGCCTTCAAATCATCCTCCGTCTTATCGTAATCCTTTTTTAAGTCTTTCAATTCTTGGCGTAAGGTTCGCACCTGTTCGTCAACCACGAGTTAGATTCTTGAAAGGGAAAAAGGGTGCAAACAGAAGAAATCCAAACTACACAAAGAAAATGAATAACGTACCTGAGCATCTGCTTCTTTGTGTTCAAGCATTACACGTCGATATTCGCGCAGAGCATCTTGTCGGGCCTGGTCTGCGGGGCTTGGATGAGCAGCGGGAGTCTCGGTATCCATTTTTTCTCTCGGAATAGTTCTGACCTCGAAGGGTTGCTTGCGAAGGACGGGAGGGTCGCGTCGGTTCTGTATGTAGAAGGCGCGCGATGAGACTCGATTGGTGTCGTCTTCCAACCCACACCCCTCAGCTGTCCATCATCTGCTGGGATGAAACTGAAAAATTACCTCAAAATGACTAAAAATATGTACATATTTCCTTGAATGTACCCTTTGTACATGGAGTTTCAGGAGACCTCACCAAGTAATACGCGGATGTACAACTCGAAAAGAACGAAAAATATTGAGAGAGAATCAAGCGCCCTGAGCTTTCCCAAGAATTCTTGAATCCGTTCGGCTTTGCAAACATCAAATACTCCGTGTATTATGGGCGTAAGTCCATGCCTTTGATACTACACCGTTTCCATGCCCATCATTGCCGGGTCTTAGTTTAAGATAAGTCAGCGACTGCTCGCAGTCCTAGACATTTGAGAGCGAGGAATGTCAGCTGCCAACGAAGAGAGCAATACCGTTCGCGTTCCCCTCCGCTTCGCTGACAATGGCAATGAAAATGAAGACGATGATCTTGACGCCAATGGCATAGTGCAAAATGAAGATTCACAACATTCTTCCTCGCAGACCACTTACGATGGAACACACGCATGGGAAACCTTTTCAAGTCATTTTTCTCGTTTTTGGTCTAAAATCCCCCCCTCATGGTCAGTCGAAAGAAATCCTGATGTTGCTTTAAGACAGGTGTTGCACCTCGTGGGATTTTTAAGCTTGTCCATTTTCGTTTTTTCCATCCCTTACGTGCTGTACGTCATTTCTCCTCGAGCTCCAACTCCTCCGGGAACAGCTCCAGATCTAGACGAGGCGGCTTCTATGATAAAAGGAGCAAATGGAGCTGTAGCAGCTGATCATCCATCATGCAGTGAGCTTGGTGTCAAGGTGATGCGAGATATGCATGGCAATGCGATAGATGCAATGGTCTCTACAGTTTTGTGCCAAGGCGTGCTTGCACCGTTCGCATCAGGTCTTGGTGGTGGTGCTTTCATTCTTATACACGATACTCGCTCCGCAACTTCACGTTTTTATGATGCCCGTGAAACTGCGCCCATGGCTGCCACGGCGCAATTGTTCCGAAATCCATCTTCGTCACGATTTGGGGGTCTAGCTGTTGCTGTACCGGGAGAACTGCGTGGATTGTACAAGGCCCACAAAGATTGGGGCATCTTGGAATGGAAAGCTGTGGTTGATCCTGTCATTGAAATCGCTGAGAACGCTAAAGTTGGGCAGTTTCTAGGCATAAAGCTGAAGCAGATGAACGAGACTATTTTTTCTTCTCCGTCACTACGCGAAATCTTTACCAAGAGTGTCCCGACTCAAAAGACGAAATCAGAAAAAGATGCAGCTGCATCAGTGGAGTTGGCTGGAGTTAGGCGAGACGCCGGTTTCAGGAATCAGTTTGGTAACGTTTTCAGAGGGGTTGTAGAGACTTTGGAAGACGATTCTGTTGTGACCGACGCTAACGACAAAGATCAACATGGGGTGAATGCCAGTACAGGAAATGAAATGGGCAACGATACTTACACGACTGTCTTGCTAAATGCTGGAGATGATCTTGATAACGAAAAACTTGTGAATACTCTGAAAGCTATAGCCTTGAATGGTCCAGACGCATTCTACGGTAACCTCAGCGCAAGCATTGCGAAGGAAGTTAGAGCTGCTGGGGGCGTCATGACTGCCGATGATATAAAACGGTACGAAGTGAAAACGAGAAAGGTTTTTTCAAGTTCTTATCTGGGTTTCACTATTATTGGCGCCCCTCTTCCAAGCACTGGGGGCATGAGCATAGGTATGGCTTTGAATATGATTCTAGAAATGCGATTTCGAAAGAAAGGCCGAAACAGTTTAACGTATCAGTTGCTGGCAGAAACCCTCAAGTGGGTGTTTGGAGCTCGCATGGGCTTAGGGGACCCAGACTTTGTGCCAGGTGCCGAATGGAACGCACGTCGAATGCTGACCCGGAGAGAGGCTGTCAAGCGCGCATTCCGCATCAGAGAAGACCGAACTTACGAACCGAGATTTTACTCTAAGCGAATAAGTACATCCTTACTAGAAGGGGGAACGTCCCACGTAAGTATTATAGATAAGAACGGAACTGCAGTGGCCGTGACTTCTTCTATCAATCTTCCTTTCGGAGCGGGATTGGTTTCTGAAAGTAGTGGAGTTCTCTTAAACGATCAGATGGATGCATTTACAACGTCGCTCACTAGAGCAAACGCTTACGGAATGTATCCATCTGCAGAGAATATCGTGAAAGGCGGCAAACGACCGATATCGTCTATGTGTCCAACCATTATTCTTTACAAGGGCGAGGTATTCATGATTGTTGGGGGCTCAGGGGGACCAAAGGCAACAAGTGGGGTACTGCAGACCATTCTCAATGTTCTTGACTTCGGCGATCGTCTTGCAGAGAGCATAAGCGCACCACGAATCCATCACCAGTTGGTTCCAAATGAGATTTCCATCGAAGGAGCGAATAGCACCACGTGCGAGGAGACTCATGCATTATTGCGGCCGAATGAGGGTAGCGGTGAGCATGGATGGCCATACTGGAAGAGCGTTTGTGCAGCGCTAAAGGAAAACGGGCATCGAGTCGTGGGTCCAGCTGTACATGGCGCAGTGCAGGCTATCCTTGCTCCAGACGCATTAGGGAGAGGAGAGGGGCTAGTCTACGCGGCAAGTGACCCGAGAAGAATAGGAAAGGCCGCAGCATACTGAAAATACATGTCTGTTGTTATCAATCAGTGTACCATAATTCTGTTGTTTCAAATCAAGATCAGATGACGCTTGGACTTCATCATTAACGCTCATTGTGCAGAACAGTCATCCCGTTCAGATGCATGATATGGGCACGAACATACATAAGAAGTAAATCTGCTAACTTAACTGTTGTTCGATCATGAACGAATTCTGTACACCAAAGTGCATCATATCCTTCCTCTTGATACCCATGAACACCATTCGCTGCATTCAATGAGGAGTTTTTGGACAATGCATACTTGAAGCGCAACAAAATGGTTCTTAAAGCAGTAGATGGGGAAATTTTCTGCAACTGTGGCGAGTGTCTTACTGCACCAGAGTTTGTTCATTCCGCCATATTCATTGTCCCACCTACTACCAAAGCCACTCAATGTTTTGCATCGAAGAAATGGGGTACAATAGCTCGGATGGATCTTTCACTATATCTCGCGCCCACGTCTTGTGCATTCAGTATTCCAAGATTGGTTCACCGACATTTGACAGCTTTGGCACATTGCACTTCAAGTTGAGTCTCTTACTAAGGACAATCTTGAACAGTTTTTGTACATTTATAGAATGCGATGATGACGTGAAAATGAGTGGACTCCTCATCGCCTTCGCAAAATTTCTTGCGTGAGCGATCATGTCACGTTGCTTGTCCATACTGAGGCTCGCAAACAGATCAAACTTCGTACCGACGAGAAAGGGTATAAAAGTTTGATTGAAACCCCTTGCTTGTTTATACCAGTCTCGAATGCTTCCCAAAGTCACTCGCCTGGTAAGATCAAACATGAAGAGAATAGCAGTTGCGTCCGCACACACAAGAGGGATCATTTGGTTAAATTCGTTTGTACCACCACCTAAATCAAAGATTGTGAAGGTTACTGTATTTCCGCGCATAGATATGATCTTCTCCATAAAATTGATTCCAAGCGTCTGAATGTAATCCTCATCGAACTTGTTTTCAACATACTTCACCATGAGAGAAGTTTTTCCAACGTATGAATCACCGAGCATACCAACCTTCAGCTGAAAGCTCTTGGGTCCTTTCGCTTTGGACATGCGGCCGGCTGATGGGGACGGGCCTGGTTGACCAGAATCCTGTTCCGTCTCGTTCGGACCACTACTGCTCGCCGATGCAGACATGTCGTTAGGGAACACAGAGACAGATGGGTTTTAACTGCTCAGGGGAAGAAATAACCCACGCGAACTTGGCTTTTGGAAATATGTGATTCAACAGACTGCATGTACGGAACACAGTCACTCTGGCTGGGGGATTGCGGCAGTCACGGTTATAGCAAAGCATGCTTGATTTCAAGCTACGCATCATAGAGTCGTTTCACGCCTTTGGGCCTTTTACACGTTTATGGTCCATATGTGTTTGCCGGGAACAGCTTTGCGGTCCAGAAAAAAGTGCCGAAAAAAAATTGTTTTTTACATTGTACAAGACTGCCGTAGGCGAAATGCTGAGATACTACTCACTTGATATCCTTCTAAGAGACAGTGTGATGCACAAAGGAACGCAGGTAGCCTGGTTCTCTGGCACCCCGCTTGCACTTAAGTAGCATTCTAAAGCGCCGTTTCGAGTATACCTACGGTACCAGGACGATCGGATCCTTAAAGGCTAAGTTGCTTCCATCACACATCACCATCTCAAATCCGATTTTGCGAATGTTTTTCCCCCCACTGCTCGAGAGAGATATGCTCGATATGGAACTGCTTGCTGTAAGTACTTATTTGGCTTCAACTGAACACCACCCATCTGCTCTTGCATTACCCGCTGAATTTTCTGCCTTTAGCTTTAATTTCTTTACGTTTTGAAACAACCCGAGGTGCTCTCCATTTATTCTAGCTGGATCCTTTGCCCGTCAAGGTGAAACATCTGCGTGAGCGCTGACCCGGAAGTATATCCACAGTGTTGCATTGATTCATGGAAACCGTGGAACAACAATCCTTCGCCTCAGTAAGTGATCGGGCAACTGACAGATGTCAAACTTGAATCGAATGTACTGCATTCTCTTTATGTTTTCTCCCTGATGCAAAATGTTGCGGACCGTCTGTCAACGCCGTTTTCTTTCTCTCTCAGCTCATTATGCGCAGCAAATTCGCGCTTACCATCGCACGCCCCAACGGCTCTTATCCCGCACAGCCCGCACAGTCTCCGAAAACCCAGAAAACGCCAACTACGCCCTCGAACACTTGGGTCAGTCCATTCGTCCTCATTTGCCCTCCATTGCTCAAAAGATGTTGGACGACCGCCTGCTTCACAAGCTGAAGAGCGACAGCAGTTCCGAAAATCGCCAGATAATCCTTCGAAGTTATTTGGATCAATGTCGATCCGCGGAGGAAAGACACGAAACTGTTGTATCATTCAGTCTTTTGCAAAACCATCAACGGCTTTTTGAACACTCATGCGAGAACTGCTTGTACAGTAAGACCAAATGCATTTGTCGCTTTATACAAAAGTCATCACCCTATCACAAGTTATGGGTATTTCAGCATCATTGTGAATATGGACGTCAAAACAATACGGGAAGTCTACTTTGTGTTATCGCTGAAGCGAATCGTACTATCCGAGGATTGAGAGAACAAGAGCAACAACTTTTAAAGCATGTTGGAGAAAGGCCGCAGTCTGCAGTTGTCCTCTTTCCAGCAGATCATGCGCTAACCGTCCACGAATACAAATCCCAGCGAGCGTCCAATATTGGGCCAGAAGCAGAAGATGAGCCTTTATCTTTGATTCTTTTGGACGGCACCTCACGTCAAGCTAAAAATCTTGATCGTTTTATGCCCAGTTGGATCCCCAGGGTTCGCATCGCCAAAGGTTCGGTGAAGTCTTGGCTTGATCCGATCCGCAAACAAACTGAGGAACATCGTGTATGCACCGCGCAAGGTAAGTTTCCAAGGGTTTTGATTATAAATGCTTTCACTCGCTTTTTTCGAGTACTAATCAAACACTGGAGTTTTCATTTTTAATATGCAGCTGCAGCTATGATTCTTCATGAATTGGGAGATGTCAAGACAAGCGAAGTGATTGAAAGCGCAGTTCGGAAAGTTGTTCATATTTCTTGCTCTCGTAGGGTGCAGCATTTTAGTAACGATCGTGAAAGACATTTGATGGTTGATCAAAGTCCACCAGTATCATAAGTGGTCAAAAGCTGACCTTTAATGTATGGTCGACTTCAATATTTGGTGAAAGTAGAATGTTCGCGTACGCTCTGTCTGTTTTGCTATATTGGTTGCATATCGCATGTAACAAACACCAGGTGTTTCGTGAAACATTTATGACTTTTGGGGATGGATGACCGCATTTTCTATGTCCTCTTCGTTTTAAGTCTTCACAGTACACTTGAAAACCCCGCAAATTAGTTCCACGGGACCATTTGTTCCAATTCGACCCAGTTTCATTAGCATAGGAACGACGTGAGCCTTGTTATGGTCATAGTTTTCTTATTCTTGTAAGATGTTTTCTATGTTTCGGAGCGTACGGATAAAAGTTCCATTCAGCATTCATTTTGAGAAAGACAACCTAAGCATGAAAGCGTTCTCTGCCCTGAGTGACAAGCACTATCAAATTTAACTGATTGCTGTTCAAATGCAAATTTCAGTAATCCGATTGATAGCATGAATGCATAATCTGCCATCGCCTTTCTCAGGCTTTTCCTTCACAGTCTAAAAAGTGAGAGCTTTTGCTCAGAGGGGTTCTAAAATGGATAGTCACCAATGGGTGTAATCCTTTTTCTTCCAAACCAAGAATCTTAATGACTTCTACTCCTCTAGATACTTTTGAAGCGAGCTTTTGCTTATGGCGTTCTTGTCTCCCTGCATCGTCAAAATCAGTGAACCAGTTCACTCGCCGTGGTCCATAATAAATTCGAGCCATAGCTTTCATTGATCCGAACAGCATTTGTTGAAGAGCAATGACACCAATCTCCTCCATTCCGGGAGGGGTCACATCATCTGCAGCTGAGGGAAATCCGGTTCTAACCAGCTTTTGAATATCCCACAAGGCCATGGTATTCCAAGGACATATATCAGCTGAGAGAGGAGTGAAGATCGTTTGATTGAAACCATTGCTGACCTTTGGCGGGAGTCGGTGTTCCTCAAAAGCCGGTCCTACTGTTAGGGTGTTCGGAAACGCAGCCATTAAAGCCATGAGTTCTTGAACTACCTCTTTTTGAGGAAGGACTTCGGGGGATTGAAACATTATTAATTCACTTTGCGGTAATAAGACGCGAACGTGGTGGACTAGTAAATTGAGAGCATGGGTAACGCCTCCCCATGGACATACGGGAAGAACTTCTAGTCTTATGGGCAGGTTTGGATCTCGCTGCCTTGAAATGAGTTTAGCTGCACTCCCGACCCTGTCTTTTTGCTCGTTTACGGCGATAACCATCATCATACAAATATCTGAAAGATAAGTATTACAATGTATCACAAAACGCCAAAGACGGAACAGGTCGTTTTCCGTCTCACCCCAGAACCGAGAGGCTATAACTATACGACCTGCACTTCGGCTCTTCATGTGAGCGTTCATATCCGAGCTGCATTTATGGGCTTTCCATTCGTTGAAAAACGATAAGACTGGAGCTTAAGAATGCTTCTTTGAAAGAGAAAGGGCCCTTTCCATCTAGAGCTGAAGTAGACCACTTGCTTGTATTAAAGTTGTAATTCACATCATTGTTAATTCGAGATTGTCATTACACGTGCGTTGTGAGCAAAATTGCCTTGATCAAATCGGGCATTTGGTTCTGTATTGATTGAGAGGAAATAATGATTACGTTTCCACTTTCCAAGAATGGCACCTTCGCCTTGTTGGCAAGCTGTTTCTGATGAGCTTAGAGCATGAAGCTGGCAGTAAGTTGTGATTCCTCACAATCTTGTAAGGAAACGATCTTTCCGGAAGGATGCATTCCGCTCATGCAATTCTCATGAGGCCTCAGGAGAGCACTTTACCTCCCTTAGTTGGCCCAAAAAGCTGCCACGGCGGTAGATGGTGAGTGGGCAACATGAAATTGGAATGCGCAAGGTGCCATACGCATCGTAATGGTACTGGTCTGTCAACCTGATAATACGCATCTTGCGCACAGCCATCACGGATAAAAAGATGCTTTTTCCGGCTACCAGACTACGGTGAAAACGGAGAAAGGGCATGATGACAATCCTTACAATCATAAGGTGCCCTACATCTGTTTTTTACGTTCTTACACGTATCTTGTACTTCAGTGTTGCAGCCCGGTGACCTCTGACGAGGCGAGCGCCAGGACGACTAGGCTGTGCACTGTTGTCCAATGCGCCCAGTGCGCTGTCCTGTGGCTTGCACCATACAAATACTTATTTGCACGACTGTCCCCAGGTAGGTACCTTAATGCGCTGCCCGCCGGCGATCATGGTGTGCACGTAACTACAGCCGCACTCCCCTACCCCCCGTGCGCGCTGCACATAGTTATCTTGACCGCTCTGTTTTGGCTTCGCATCCCTTCATAATGCCAAACCGCCGCCGAAATCTCAGCTTCCAAAATCAGCCCTTGTTACAATGGAAGAGAGTTTGAGATATGCAGTGGAACTAATCCATTGGACGCCCACTCGCATAGTTCTCATTGTGTCTGGTGGTGCTTCGCATGTGTCGTCATGGTTGCTGTCGGTCCCTGGCGCGTCCAAGACCGTTCTCGAGGTTCGGATTCCCTACGAAAGAGCAGCTGTGTTGGACACCATCAGAAAAGACTTACGAGGTTCAATAACTTCTTTTTCATCTCCAGCTGCCGCTAGAACACTTGCACTTTCAGCGTATCGTCGAGCAGTGGCATTATCCCCACCTGGAACTCGAGTGTGCGGAATAGCCGCAGCTTGCGCTCTGATTTCGACCACTCCAAAACAGGGAGATCATAAAGCCTGTGTCGCCACGTATTCAAGCGAACGGCTTGTGGAATACAGTTTAAAGATGGAAAAAGGTCACCGGAAGCGTTTTGAAGAAGAAGATTTGACGTCCAGATTGGTTCTTCAGGCTATCCTTGACGAATGTGAACCCAATGCGCAATCCTGGTCAGATTCAACTGGAAAATTTTCAAGCGATGAAAGGGACGGCAGCAGTAGTGGAACGCTGTCGATATCGCGTCAGAGCACTATGAACCTAGTTCGACATCATTTGGTTGCCGGAGATCATTTGAGCGGTCCAACAGTGCACGAACACAACGACTGCATAGATGGAGTGGTGCAAGGCGAGATAAAGTTTGCAGAGCTGGCAAGAGGTCAATGGATCCGAGAGGCGACGCGCGCTAAAATGATTATGCCAGGTTCATTCAATCCGCTTCACTACGGACACCGCCAATTACTTGCTACCGCGCAATCGATGTATCCTGATGAAACGGCAGCTTTTGAGATATCCTTAGCAAACGCAGACAAAGCTACATTGGAACCAGGCGAAGTCCGAAATCGGATCGAGCAGTTTGGCGGAGAGGATGTAGTTTTGATCACAAACGCTCCACTGTTCCAGCAAAAGGCGGAAATTTTGCCCAACAGCCGTTTTGTGGTTGGCGCCGACGTTGCATTACGACTTATACAACCTAAGTATTACGGAGGAGAAAGGGAAATGATGAAGGCGCTGATTTCACTGAAGGCTAAGGGGTGTAGCTTTCTAGTCGCCGGCAGATTAGAGCAAAGAAAAGACGGGGCACGCAGCAAAGCCTTCCAAACGCTTCAAGACGTGAAGATACCGATCGGTCTCGAAGACATGTTTGAGGAAATCAGTAGCAATGCATTTCGGGCAGATATTTCAAGTTCTGAGATAAGGAACAGGACGCGTCCATAAGCGGAACGCAAAACTCGTGCAGCAAAGTCTCCCTATACATGCCATTCGAGGTATTTTTTGAATACATACGGCATTGGCTTCTCAAAGCCATGCAGGCTTGTGTGTAACATTGTAGCGTACCATAGAAGTTTGAAAAAGCTCGATAAACTGTTGATCCAGGATTCGAGTCTTGTTGCCCGCGAAGCGACGGTACTCATCGAAGATAGAGGTTAGCGACCATCGCTGGACCTTTCGCAAACAGCCCACAAGACAACCTGTGCGGTGCTTTCCCTTGTTGCAATGAATGAGAAGAGGATGGCGTCTGACATCGAGCAAAACTTCGAGTGCACTGCGGATGACCTACACACCCACGGGACGATGCCCATCGCAGCAAATGCATACAGGGAAAGTGCATCAACCCAAGGTGACGGACGCTTTCGTCAGCCATCACGAGCTTGTACAGCAGTGTGTGTTGAAAAACGTACCGGCTCAGGAATGTCCGTAAATGGTTCCTTGTTGCCTGGGATTCCAAACTGCATGACGCTTATTCCGTTTCCCCGATAAAAGGCGAGGTTCTGCTCATTGCAGTCCTCGGGGCACAAGTAAATGAGCGTCTTGAGGCGGAGGGACTTGAGGAATGAATGGTTGAAGGTCTTTGGATAGCCGGAGCGATACACGCCGGGCGTGACCATTGCGAAATTGAGCGGCGGTATGACCGGTTCCATTTCGCTGGGCAGGTTCTGCGCCGGTTCATTCTGGACCAGGGTGAGCGCGGCGGACGCGCTCATGGGGACGATGACGCGCTCGGGGGCGCGGGGCGATGCGGGCAGAAGCCGCGCGGCGGCAGAGCGACAGCTGCGAGGCCGACGCGACCCACACGGAGCGAGGGGAGGGCGCAGCACCTGGCGCCAGCTCCAACCTGACCGTCCGCGCGTACATAACGAGTTTCGAGTTGTCTTTACTGTACAGGCCATCAGCAAAGTTTAATCCATCTACGAAGGTATGAAGTGAGTCCCGCAGCATCCTTTTGTTGGTACACAAGCTAACACTTACAACGCACGCGCGGGCGTGCGACATGACGCGCCGCGCGGCCTCCCACCGGAGCGGCCTCCGGCAAGGCGCCTTGAGCTCGGCGGTAGTGATAGTGATATAACTTGGCCGCGGTCGCGCCGGCGCTGCCCTTCTTTCTACTCTACTAAAGTTGCCAAGTGCTTCCACAGTACGCTTCCCGATCGCGCAGCGCTTCCCTAGCGCGCAGTGCCCGCTGCCTGCGGCCAGCGCGTCGCGGCCGCACTCATGTGAGGTCCTCCGACGTAGCCATGGTAGCAGAATGTGAGTTAACATCGTCCGAGCCGCAGGACGGGGCGCAGATGTCGGCTCGGCAAGTGGGGCACGTTCTGGCGTGGTTTCGCAGCCACTCTCTCACGCAGCCGGTGAGGTGAAACAAATGGCCACACGGCAAGGCGGTGATTTCGTCGCCGGCCTCAAACTCGCACAGGCAGATGGCGCACTCCGTGTAACTTGTCATAAGCCCGCCGCACTCGTCGGCGTTATGCTCGCCGGCGGCACCGTCGTCGCGCAGGATGTCGAACAGCTCCTTGGCCGATCGGGTCTCGCCCTTCTTCATGACGATGGTCGGCAGCGCCTCGATCTGATCGTCACTGGCGGCGCATTCGAAGCGTGCGGCGTCGGTGGCCATGCCCATGGCGGTGGTGCGCAGCACGCGCACGTTGCGGCGGAACTCCATGACGTAATCATCCGTGAATCGGTTGGCACGTGCTTGACGTCTGCTGGCAAGATAGTAGGCGTTCCTAGCGGTGCTGTGGCGCACGCGCTCTTGGAAGTACTGAAATTCGGGTCGTGCCACCTGGTAGTCGTCCTCGTCGGACATTCTGTCGACGATGGTGAACATATCGCCGTCCTCGCTCAAGTCGGCCAGCACGGAGTACATGAGGCGTTCGTGCGCATGGTTATTATCGTGCGCATCGTCAACAGCGTCCAACCGTCGGAGTCGAACGGCGGCCTGTGACGGTAAGGTAGGCGTCGAGTTAGACTGCGAATGAGCAAGGGGGGAGGCGCGGGAACGGGCGTCGGAGGGGCGTGCGTGACGGTTGCGCCTCGAGCGACGTACCATTCGGGCGTCAGGCGTCAGGTTGACGCGCTGCGAGTCGTTGGCGCGGCGGCGACGACGGGGCAGGAGGTGGAGAAGGCGGGAGGCCCAGCGGCGGGGAGGGGGTGCCTCAGAAGCCATGAGGCGGGCGGTGGGTGGGAGTGGGGGGTGGGCGGAGCGAGTCGGGGAGGGAGCCGGAGAACGGAGCGGGGAGCGACGGCAGAGGAGAAGGTGGGGGTTGGATGAGTGGTTTTGTTTGTTCTTCTTTTTTTTTTTTTTTTTTTTTTTTTTTTTTTTGGGTGGCACGCGAGAAAGCTGTCAAGGAGCGTTGTGTTGATGTCGCCTGAGTTGATTGCGGGAGGTGTTGCCGCCGCGTGTTGGTACCAACGGTACGGAGGGCAACGAGCGCGTTGGTTGGTCGCGCAACAGCTGCGCGCACGGCGCGATTTGCCGAACGTTGAAGGCGCCGGCCGCCGCTGCCGCCGCCGCCGCCGCCGCCGCCGCCGGCCGGCACTGTCGGTCGCGCGGCGGCGGGAGGCGCGTCGGAGCGGTTTTGGCCACTCTCAGCCGCGGGGCGCAGCGCACCGTGTCAGGCGGCGAGCTGGCTGCGCTGCGTGAGATATTTTGGCGCGCCTCCGACATGCAGCGCGCAGTTGATGTTCCACGCGCGCCTCCGACATTCAGTGCGCGCAGTTGGTGTTACACGCGCGCCTCTGACATTCAGCGCGCGCAGTCGGTGCTGCACGCGCGCCGCGCCGGGCGCTGGCGGCTGCCGTCGGCCACACCGCGCTCGAGAAAAAAGACAGAGGCAACGCGTCTGTCGGCGCCCGCAGCCGCTGTGCGTTGCCACTTGGCGCCCCATCGTCTCCGCCGCCACCCGCACAAGTACACGCGCGCTGCAACAGCACGCGCTCGTGCGCGTCCGTGCGCCAGCGGCGCGGCGATCGCTGTTGTTCACCTCAGGCCACGCGCCCCCGCTGCCCTGCGCAAACCTCCGCTTGCCTCGGTGTGCACACAGCTGCGCTGCAGTGCTGCGCCGCGGTGCTGCGCCGCGGTGCCGCGCCGCGGTGCTGCGCCGCAGCCGCGCAATCGTTCTCGTTACCTGCACTCCCCCGCCCCTCACGTCGCCGCACCACCACTTTACGTAACCACAAATGCACCCCAGCTGTAGTCACGGTGATCTTGCAACTCGCAGCATTCCGAGCACCACTGGCAACCGCTGCTTGTACTTTAATAGTGATTGACATGTAAGGCAACAGCATTCCTGTGCTCAACAATCGCGCATGGTCGCACAGCCTGTGCCCCCTTCCGCCGCAGCCGCCACTCCGGCCCAGCCTCGTGCGTGCTCGTTACACCCACAGTCACGTCGCTCTTCGTCTCCCGTATTCCCTCTTTACATCGCATGTTTCGATTGCCCGAGCACGACACGCTCCAAGCTCCCACAAATTGCCACGTTTTCAGCACCCCCATTGCAACCCTCTCCCGCTGCCCCCGTCGCCGCACCGACCTGCTCTACCGCCCATGCAGTGCGTCGGATACCTCCGTAGCGCTCACTCCCCGTCCGACCTCGTCCGCCTCGCCGACCACTGCCGCGTGCTCATCGCCGTGCCCTCCCCACCCAGTGGCCTCCTCCTCTGAATGCTCCATGTGTTGTCGCTCCCCGCCGTGCAGTGTTGAATTCGCCAAACCACCAGCTCCTTCTTGATCACCAGAGATTGACGGCCATCGAATGCACAACACAGTCGAGTCCTCCAGTGCAGTCCATGAGTGCGCAACACCAGCACCCCAAATCACGTAGTCACCAGGATTCTCTAGAACAACGTACGACCTCTCAAACTCAACTCTGTGCTTCCCGCCGATTAGCACAGCCATTGATGTCGCAATTCTGTTTGTTGCGAATCCATCGTGCTGTCGCCCTGCCTTGTGCGAGATCCATTTCGTTTCAAGCGCCGAAGTACGTCTCAGAGACTCTTGCTGCACAAAATGACCCACCCACCATCCTCTGTACCACTTCCCGTCACTGGAGGCACTTCCGTATGACACCGATTCCGGCAGCGCACCCCTGCCAGTCCTGGGCGGCGACCCATATGAGCGAGTTGCGAAGCTAGAGCCCCGACTGGGACATCGCGCGAATGCAAGAACTGTCACACCCAGCAGTAGCAATAACAGCCCTGCATACGCCTCCGTCCGAGCGGGGCGAGAAAGGCAAAGCACACTTTTTGACGCTGTCATCGTCATGGGCCTGCCACTTGTCGACGAAGATGAATACCGCGCCCTCATCCCCTTCCGAGCAGATTGAAACGCTTGAGATTGTTTGCGGCTTGGTCAGCCTTTTTCACATGGCCACGCGCAGAGACGCACAGCTGAGCCGCGCCCTTGTGGCAATAATTGAAGCGGGCGATTGCATAATCTTGTAAATTAGAATTGCCAATGTCGGTCGAGACACCAACACCGGTCACACATGTCACGGACGATAACTTTTTGCCCTCCCCCCTACCCACATCGTCAGTTCTTTAAGCGTGCAACAGGGCGGCTCAACACCTTTGTCTCGATACGCTCACATTTTTTGATGGCTATGCGTCTGTCGGGATGTTTTCGTTTTTGATGCCTCTGCAATACAAACACACACAACGTACGCTGTTAGTTTCCGCCTCGGGACATGATGGATGAACGCCCCGCAGCCTCTGAAAGCTGCAGATCCAAGCATTGTCAACTTACCCGCAAATCAAACATCTGCCCAAAAGACATGGGGCAGTACTGGCACGGAATTTTCTTCTCCTCGTGAATGTTCCTCATATGCCGGTTCAGGCTTCCTTGCTGCGAAAACTCTTTCCCGCACAGATG
Source organism: Gracilaria vermiculophylla (assembly GCA_019155205.2). Lineage (NCBI taxonomy): Eukaryota > Rhodophyta > Florideophyceae > Gracilariales > Gracilariaceae > Gracilaria > Gracilaria vermiculophylla. Next base: position 1,451,593 of record JAHNZQ020000227.1, on the reverse strand, counting down.
GCACGTAGGGCGATTGGCGGCCTTTGGCTTTGACCCCAGCTTGTCATCACCCGCATCGGACGCTTCGAAAGATTCGCATGACGACGCTGTCTGCCCGTCCGTCGAAAGCATGCAAGAGCACACCATTAAATCGCCGCCGTCTTGCAAAAATTCATTTCTGCTCCCGCACGACTCGCAAACGTTGCTCTGCGCGCTGACGCCCGACATTGCGTTCAAGTTCTGATTCAGGTTGCTTCTCATCAAACCTTCAAAGATGGCCGCCGAAGGGCGGGTGTTGGCGGAGCTCCCCGGTGGCAAGTGAGTAGATTTCACGCAGAGCGGCGATTTTGGTTTTGACTGCGAGGGAGGGACATCGTCGTTGGGCCATGCTTCGTTTTGCTCACCGCTTTGAAGAGAGAGCAATGGTAAAGAACCAGCCCGCAGCAGGCGCCACTTATCGGCCACTTGACGCAATGTATCTGATTCCAACGGTGTGCTGGGCCGAAATTCGACGGCCTTAATGATATAACGACTAGAGCCAAGCTTGTAGGTGCGAACGGGACATCCAGTATCTCGCTGTTGTATTTCCGGCGTTACAACGTGTGCCGTGACTTTGACATGAGATATGCGGTGAATAGAAGCCAATCGCTGTTTAACGTTCTGCAGGGTCGTGCAGGCCGGGTCGTACATGTCGTCTGTGGTCGCCTGAGGCCAAGCAGCAGATGAATACTGGTTTTGCACAACGCTTGCTGCAGGGCAGAAGCAGCCAAGAGAACCTTGTGAAGAGCACGATGGACATAAGGGTGCCTCCACAAAGCTGACAAAGGATATGGGGGCAGCAGGAAGCATACCGCCAGGGGTGACATTGTTGAACAACGCAAACGCACCGGAGCATCCCGCAATGGTACGCTGGAAGCCGGGGGAAGGGGGAACAAGTACCTTTGCAGTGACAATAAGCATGCCGTCCTCCATCCACGAGAACTCGATGAGATTGATGGCGTTCGCGGAACGCATATCGACGACCATTCTGCGCATATTAGTCTTAAAGGACGCCAGGATAGAGGAATGGCGAGTGGCAGCCGAACCGAGGGCGCAAATGAGATGCTTATGAAAGGGGCTAGCGGCAATGATGGTACCGCACATGAAATTGCGGAATTGATGGTCGGGGATGAACATCTCGCCCATATCGAAAGAAGAGGCCATGTCGGACCACAGCTCAGGAGTGGAAAAGTTACAGCAGAAAGCGACTCCTTGCGTCACGTTGATGGGGTTTACTTCGGAGGAGAGGTAGGGAGGCCGACGCATAAGCCAGTCGCGGATATGTTGATGACGAAGAAAGTAGCGCCATAAGTGCGGAAAGAGCTCCGACCCGTCCGAAGATAAGGAGACAATAGATGGGTGATATGATTCATTGATGTTGAGCATAATGCCGCGGGGGGGATGTACAGGAAAACGATAGAAGAGAAATAGCTTTGTGACGTATATAGATGTCGGAGGAAACGGAGATCGCTAGTAGCGACGATGACGACAGAAAACCTGTTTCGCCCGGGTGTAACCGTAGCGGGCCAAACAGAACACGGCCCGGGTGGATTACACGCGAGTGGGGAAGGTTGGGTCCGACGCACTTTCGTGTTCCTCCTGTACACGTTGATTTCCTTTTCGTAATAACCTCAATCGGCACAGTGATGTAAAGGCCCATGCCAAGGCGCCGCCTGCATGCATCTCAAAAAGCCGAAATCTTTTGAGTGCCAAACACAAGTAACCAATAGTATCCTGCCTAAAGCAAATAGGGTGCACATACTTCAGGAAGTACACGGAGCAATTGCAGAGGGTAACCCTCTCACTGGCGCAATTTGAATCACATAATTGAATCAAGAGGCTTGAAATCGTCAAAGATGTCAAGATCGGGTTCAAAACGTCACCCTCCACCTCAGTCGTTGTCGCGTGTTGGCCGGCCTCCGCCTTTTTATTGCTCGCAGAATATCTTCTACACCTGTCAAACGCAGCACATGATTGCGGGACACCTCAGTTCGTACACCATTTACACGAGCTCCTTGTTGCTTCTTCGTGAGCCTGCTGTCGGCGCCCTTACTCGGGACGTCACACCCTCTCTAGCTAGAGGGAACCAAATCTATTTTAAAAATGAGAATTAAAATACAGATAATTTTTTAGCAATTTTCGATATAAACGTCTAAATAAAAAAATGTGATGGGCTGCGTGCCATATTCATAAAATATCATTAACAATAAATAACTGAGGTTTTCGAAGGAGCTATAGTCCGGCGATCGCGCTGGCCACTGCATGTTATTCACGACAAGCTTAGAGAACCAATATTTTAACAGTATAGAAGTATGTTCCGCAGCGCCAACTTTCTGAAAATCAAAATTGCTTCCATGAACGCACTGTATGAATAGAAACAAGTACTTGTATAGAAGTGTTTGATAAGCCTAAAATGTCATGCTACACTCAATAAATTAAATATCAGTTATACCATTTACAGAAACTATAGCCCACACTATAACAAAAGCTCCACCTAAATACATGGATGGAGATGATGTTAAATTCTTTTACTTAGATCATGCAAAACCATATTTAAAGCAATCTGATATGTCCAAATTGAAAAATTTTTCATTCAAAACTATGTGTTTCTATTCATCTTACTAGTCAGCTATATGAGAACACCATGCTATGAACGTTGCTTAATGTCGGTCTCGCAAATCAAACATTTTTTTCATTTTGACAACCTGTCATAAATGTGTTAGTTTAATCTCTTGCCAAACCGATGTTCTTTAGACTTTTCTATGCAATGGTTTTACAATAGTCGTGCTTGAGGCATTTCTTATCACTGGTTTGCGCTTCATATGTCTTTTAGTAGCTGTTTATAGAAGTTTTGAGTATCTGGTGGAATGAATAGATCCAAGTTTTGTTGGTTTTTATAGAAAAGATGCTATAACATGTCGCGAACGGCCAAGATTTGTTGCAATATTATACACGTGGTGTCACCTTTTGAAAAGAAGGATTTGGTGGTGTTCTGGAAGTGAAAAAGATTTCCTCTCGCCATGAGTGTGGGAGAGTAGGTAATGTCCTGTCTTTTTGAAACGCGTTCTTGAAGGTTTTTATCGTAGGGGGGTGGCTACAGTTGGCAAAAATCCATATTTTCGCGCGCTTCTGCAATGTCTTTTTCTTTTGTTATGCACTGCAGACGACGAATGTTATGAAGTTTTTGCGGGAGTGGAGGCGATAATTCTGTAAGCATTTTTCCTCAAACCACATTTGTGATTATGATTTCAGAAGAGGACATGCTAAATGAGAAACAGATGTTACATTTGTTAAAGCCGTGCCTAATTGAAACTGAGGCAAATTGGGATTTCAGGAGTGCTCAAAAGCCTATTGATCTGAAATATTTTGAGGCCACCCCGCGGTTTTCAGCTTGTCAATACGATGGACTTCGGTGCCTACTCGTATTGCCACGATGGGCTGTCTCTGCGAAGCGTTTCGCAGTAACCTTTTACCACAATCATCGACCATGATGCGAGTCAGTAGATATGTTTAAGCTAGTGACAATTGAGGATGTTCTTCTAGTGCCAGCTCGTCTTTTTGGGTATCCGCGACTCAATGCTCTCGAATACGTCATCAATAAACGCCTGAGTGACAAAGTCATTCCTGGTGTCGGACTGGTGATAGGTTTTTGGGATTGGGTTACGGTCGGAGAAGATGCTCTTCAATTCCACTCTGGGGAGTGCAGCACAAAATGTACTTTCCGAGTTGTGGTATTCGCCCCTTTTGAGGGAGAGGTTCTTTTCGGTCGCGTAAGTGGTGCCTTCAGCAAAGGCATGTTTGTGGAGATGGGATTCTTTGATGCAATATCAGTTCCAAGCGAAAATCTTCCAAGGCCCTCTAAGTATGATGAGAAGGAGAGGGTTTGGATTTGGAAGCCAGTTTTTGACGAAGGTGGAGAGTCGCAAACTTATTTTATGGATGTTACAAATGAAAGCGTGTTTCGAGCCATGGAAGTCATATTTGAAGACTCATGGCGCGTGCCACCCTCAGAAAAGAAAGGGGACGCTCGGAATCCGATGTCGCTCATAGGTGCGTTGTTTGATGAGGTTCTGCAAGACAATCAAGGCTTAGGTGATCCATTGTGGTGGTATGAAGATGATGAAGCCGCAGGCGAGCATGATGTGGTGAATGGGGAGGATGAGGAAGAGAACATAGGAGGAGAGGACAAGGACGAAGCTGTGAAGGTAGATCACGGGTTAATTGACGACAGTAACTATCAAGCAGAATACGCAGAGTCCGAGTGGCACCAACAGGATGATGAGTACTAGTCTGCTTCGAGACGGGGAGGCCTTGTAGCATCCGCATTGTTTGTGTAAAGCAATGTACATATGAACGTGCTCGGAATCCTTAGAAGAGGCCAGACTTCCAGTATAAAAAGCCGCACATTTTAAGTTTGCACTCGACTTGGAAGGAGTTTATGGAGGCTATCGACGCGAAGGCCAGCAAGGGGTTGCATGGATCGATTGCCTCTCGTTGTGATCTGTTAAGATGGTATGAGAGGTGCTGCTCCACGAGCATCAATGAAGACTCGAAATCAATAGTTATCAGACAAGTACGGCCACAAAGATCTGAGTGATTTACTTGAAGTTCGTGGACAGGTACTCCTGCAAAGATTTTGGATGCTAACACTTGCGTTACCCCCCTGTAGACTCAGGTAGAGCCGTTAACCTAGTGGATAGGCATGTCACCAAGTAGATATCACGAGGATGTATCAGAATGAACTTTCTTGAAACACTTACTCGTCATCCTCATCTTCACCACCACCGCCTCCGCTACTCTTGCGCCTTGCGATAGCCCTTCGCTTGACCCGGCCAGGTCGCCCGCCACCAAACGGAGAAGTGAGAGCGAAGTCAATATGTTTCTGCGAGTCAACACGCACGGTGAAGGATGGAACATTGACCAGCTGCTTCCCCACACGGATGTGACGCTGCTTTATCAAACAGCGCGCATGATGGATAGATTTCGCGAGACCAAGCTTGACAACCTGAGTCTGCAGGCGGCGTTCCAAGAAATCTTGAACTTTAAGGGAAAGTACGTAGTCGAGCGCTTGGCGTGATTCGTCCAGGAGTCCGAGGCGCGTGAGACGGCGCAGCAGAGCATTACCTTCGAAGATGCGACGCGGATCCTTTTCCTCTAAAGTAAGAAGTTCACGAGCGGCTGATCTGATTTTGGACAAAACAAGTTGAACTCGCCAGATTTCACGCTTGTTGCGAAGACCATATTTTCCGGCCAGTTGAAGCTCAGAATCGAGACGCTCTTTCTCGTACGGACGACGAGGAGTTCGATATGTCTTAGAGGCTTAAGTCATAAAGAGTGATACATGCAGATGAACATAATCAGGTTCGAGTTAGTACAAGCACGAAGGTGTACCGCGTCACTACAATCGCAACCGGGTACTTGGATCGCAACCAACGTACTGTTACGATAGTTCACCATGTTTGCAATGCACGGGAGACGGTCTTCCGCCCTTGCAAGCTGCGGACTATCGGTGACTTCCCTAGCCGCGTTTCAATACCAGTCGTCCCGGGTTCGATGTGGGTGCGATGAAGTATTCTCTGATCGGTGCCCGCCGTCGGCTCCGCTCGGATCCAAATCTGATGCAATTTATGGCTTGTAAATCTGAAATTGAAAGAAGCTCGCGTTTGACCAACTCGGGAGCAACAGAATTCATATGAAAGTTTCTCTTTTTGCCAAAAATTAGTTTTGTATTAAACCCTCAAGCTGATGCTCAGATTTGATCTGTAAAAATTCTCGGATTTGGCGCTTGTCGATACGCGCTGATCATGTCCTTCGAGGATCAGCATTCCAATAATCCATATTCCGAGGACAACCATGAGCTGCAATAGAACCGTCTCCGGTGTGGGAAGTGCGAAATTTAGCTCAATAGCTTCAGTTTCTACCCAGGGTCTTTTTATCTGAGGCAATCACAAGACTTCTACGCTGTTCAGGTAACTTGAATAACTAAAAATGTGAACAAGGCTATGTTATCTGTGAGTGTCTCTAAATGGAACACTACAAACACAGCACTTGACACATCAAGCCAAAAAGGGTGTAATATAGAAATAGTGTCGCCTTTTCGGACATCGGATTTCCGAGTTCGGTCACTGCAAGTCTCAAGCATTGATCATATTGAGAAGCTGCCCCTGCTCGTGAAGAGCCATAGTATCTTTAACACAGGAAAGTTGTTTCCCAGTTAGTCAATTGCTTCCTCTGCTACAGCAAAACGCAAATTAACTTACCATCACAACCACCCACATGTTTTCCATTGACGAAAACGTTTGGAACAGTTCGCTGGCCGGTTTTTTCAAGCAAAATAGCTCTTATGTCATCACCGTCTTCTCGCTCATTAAGCTCCCAGACGGTATGATCGACGTTAAGATCGCTGAAAAGAGATTTAACGCGCATACAGTAGGGGCAGTACGAAGCAGAAAAGACCATGACATTGTTCTGTTTTACTGCGTTATCGACTAATGATGTTGATGAAGCAAACCAACGCGGTTTGAGCGAACAACGCGAGGTTGTCCGTGCCGCACGAAGAGCATTGAAGGGCACACGGCCGAAAGGAGACACAAATGAGAGCGTCATTTACGAACGATTGTACGAAACACTCAAGAGACAGACTTGTGTATAGGAACTGAGAAGAGCTGAGGGGGTGAATAGAGTGGTGGTAAGTCAGTGTACAGTGGGCGGCTGGTAGTGTATCTTGTTGAAAACATCAGGAAGGCAACATCGAACTGCAGATTTCCTGACTTTCGGATTTCGAAGTGAACAACAGTACCGTGAGAAAAAAAGGGTCACACCGATTGCTCGTGAACAGTGAACAGTACACAGAAGGCCGGTACAGGGTTCTCCATCGGAAATTCCTAGCTACCGTAGGTACTCCTTTGAAGGGCATAATTATTTTTCGGACAAACGTAGGCGACAGCGTTTTGCGAGCTTTGTGGACAGGGAATTCCGTTTCTGGATCAACTGTTTTTGCCCGAACGTAATTCGTGCCAAATGGCATGAAACACGCGCAGCAGCCTTGCCTTGATGGCTTTGTCAGCCGTCCGTATCATCCGTCGCCGTGTCTGCAACAACCGTGCTTCCCGATAGTTGGTGGGGCCGGTTGTAACCTGCGGTTTTCTTCCTGTTTCCGCAAAACTGAGCTGTTCCAGTTCAGCTTTCAGGAGAGAACGACTGCACTGCCGCTTCTTTCTAGGTCCAGTCGCACGCGGCTTTGTGATTTGGGAAACCTAAAACACCTGAGATGGGTGATGCGGCAGTAGAAACTCCGTCATTGACGGAGGACCTTTCGCGCTTGAATGTCGCCAAAGAATCTGAAACTGCTGAAGTGAAGGAACAACTCAAGAATTCATTCAAAGAAGAGGGTGCTGAAGGTGGAGATGAGCAGGCCAGCGACGTGAAAAAGAAGAAGAGAAAGAAGAAAAAGAAAAAAAAGAAGGCGGGTAATGTCGAAGGGGAAGATCAAGACTCTTCCGAAAACCAAAAGTCTTTGAAGCAAACAGATCCACCTTCCATCCCCGTTTCACATTTCTATCCGCGCGGAGGTTTTCCTGTTGGGGAGTTGCATGAATATGTTGATGCTAATTCATATCGAACTACTTCGGCTGAACTGCGCGACAGGGAAAGAATCGAGGAAGATTTGTACGATTCGGTTAGAGAAGCAGCGGAAACACATCGTCAAGTCAGAAAATACATGAAGAACTACATTAAACCTGGCATAAGACTAATCGATATGTGCGAACGTCTTGAAAACGCCAATCGGGCCCTTGTTGGCGCAAAAGACGGAGATTTGTCTCGTGGCATTGCATTTCCAACCGGATGTTCTTTGAATCATGTCGCTGCTCATTATACTCCAAACAAAGGAGACAACACCGTTCTCGAGTACGATGATGTGATGAAAGTGGATTTTGGAACTCAAATTAACGGTAGAATAATTGACTGCGCATGGACTGTGCACTTCAATCCGAAGTTTGACCCGCTTGTCGAAGGTGTCAAGGCAGCAACGGAGGCGGGTGTAAAGGCGGCAGGCATAGATGTCCGGTTATGCGATGTTGGCGCGGCAGTTCAAGAAGTAATGGAGAGTAATGAAGTAGAATTGGATGGCAAGGTTTATCCTGTAAAATCCATCCGCAACCTCCATGGTCACAGCATAGGCCCGTATCAAATTCATGCTGGGAAGAGTGTACCCATCGTGCGTGGTGGTGAGCACACCAAAATGGAAGAAGGCGAATTCTACGCTATCGAAACTTTTGGCTCTACTGGAAAAGGATTCGTCATTGAAGACATGGAATGCAGTCACTATATGAAGGACTTTAATGCTCCTCGGGTTAACTTGAGATCTGGCAAGGCCCGCTCTTTGCTTTCAACCATTGACAAGAACTTCGGAACTCTGGCTTTCTGTCGTCGCTTCTTAGACCGACTTGGTGAAGAGAAGTATCTCATGGGTCTCAAAGCTCTCGTTGACAATGGAATTGTGAATCCGTATCCGCCACTTTGTGACCAAAAGGGTTGCTATACTGCACAGTTCGAACACACATTGGTCTTGAAGCCAACTCGAAAAGAAGTTCTTTCCCGCGGAGATGATTTCTGAACACAAGAGAAGCGGCGTGGTCACCCTCGACGGCAATAATAAACGTTCTCAGCATCGCTTTGATCTACTTCATGAACGTCGTCGCTTTGCTTTCGGGGATAATCTTCCCGATGATTGGTGCCTATTTCTGGCGCTTTTGGAGAGGGAACGTGGAATTGGGGCGAAGGTGCCTTTGATTTTGTCGTTTAGCATAGTGTCGTTGTTGTTCGAATGGGTATGTGCATCCCCGATTCCACCGACTTTTGCGTTTAGCTTTGTCATTGTGCGCTCCATTTGGTCGAGACGGACCACAGCATCTTTGAGCCTTTCGGACTTTTGCACAACTTTGGTGATCTGGAGCTCCATGCTCTGATATCTCTCCGTGCATCCCTGGTAGAGTTCAAGTAATTTGTTTGTTTTCTCCTTTTGAGTATCGATGTTTCTCAACCTCTCATCCCAGACTAGCATTATGTTTTGGACGTATTCAAGAGACTGGCGAACGTCTTTCATCAAATTGTCAGAGTCCTTGAAGTCCTTTTGGAGCTCTTCCAAGGCTTTGCCGTACTGATCCATAGCGTCCGTTTGTTTATTCACCGCCTTGCCAACGTCAGTGACGTAGGTGTCAAGAGCAATAAAATCCTCTGCTGATACGCGTGGCTCTTCTCCATCGGGCCGCATGTTGGCATGCTGGAGGTCGAGGTCGTCAAGCGTCTCGCCTGTCTGGGTTTTCCCAGACCCCAGTCGATAGGTATCAAGTGAATCGTAATCGAGCGTGTATAGGGAACGGTATTGGTCTAGAGCAGCGGTGGTAGATGTATATGTTTTACCAACCGGGGCGTTGCAAGAGCCGCAAAGTATGCGCTTAAATGTGCACCCTGCTGCAAAACCGTTCTGGCAAACATGAAGTTTGTCTTCAATTTGGATGTTCGATGCTGTTTTGAGCGATAAAATGTTGTGATCGAGGTCTACAATGTGCGGCGAGCACGTATCCCCGACAACGACGTGGCAATTGACGCACTGGAATATGATATCGGAGTAACGGGAAGGGTCCTCACCGGCCTTTTTTTGCATATCCTCCAGAGTGGCGATGGCATCACTTTTGCCAGTTTGTTGGGGTGATGGGTCGGATGTACTGTCATGCATTTCATCTGCTGTTCGTTCATTCTGTGAGTCATTCAAGGGTTCGTTTCGAATTTGGACTCGGTCCGTGTCAACGAGCTTCCGCCTTTCCCTAGTACGTCCATTTGGTCGTCTTGGATTCCCTCGTTTGACCATGAATGAAGGGCAAGCGAAAGTGTTGAACGCGGATGAATATACTTTGGCTGACAACCAACGAGACGGAAAGGATAAAGAACGGAAAAGGCCGATGGGGATACTGTGAGGACAGCCAACCTCAGAAAGGGACATATCTTGAAAGCGCGGATTGCTTAGATCGGATGCCGATTACTTTAATTCGCTTGGTTGTGCTCCCGGAAATTGTTGTACTTGAAATTTTAGTGCTTTTTCGAAAAACGAACGCAGTGGTGACTACTCGGAAGCTGTCTGCCTCCGACCCTTCGCTAGCTAGCTAGCTAGTCCACAAATCGCTTGGACCTTTCGTTGCCAAATCTTTACCCCTTGTTAAGAAATTGACGTAACAAATCTGGAGATTATTGTAATGGAATGGTACACGAGCAATCGACAGTTTTAGTAATGAGGGTGTTGAATGTGGGATCTCGAGTTCCATTCGAACCTCGGCATGAACCAATGGCAAACCGTAAACAATCCATGTGCATACGTACTCGCGAACTCCACGGACTAACCACGGTAAATGTAACAAAGAAAGATGTATCGGGCCACACAGAACCACAGAGATAGTCTACAAGCCGTATCGTAGTGAAGTCATGTCTCGAAGACAGCCTAGAGGCTACACTGTCTTCGAGTATTAAAGACGTAGAATGCAACGACTGGAAAATACTTTACTAGAATATGTTCTTCTGACATGTCGATAAGCCTCTCTTGTACAGCTCATAGCAACAATCTTGTTCCTTTTATACCCCATATTTTCGCGTGTGCACGACCAGTTAGATTTGTTGCGACCATTTGGAACTATGCTTCTTCAATTCCAAGTTCGTGACAATGTCACCTATTACATAGAAACCGCAGTTCTCCTACGAAAATCAGCCGGACTCATCTTCATACCGCATCTTCCGCTCCGCAGAGTCACAGTAAGCACGTTTGTGTGACAGCCCAGGAGCACATCAGTTGCCTTACGAAAGAGGTTAATTTCCACATCCGAACCTCACTGCGTCACGACGCATCGCTTTGGCAGTAGCTGTTCCGCTCTCAGTAGAAGTTGGTAGTTCTTCGCTCAAAGTGATCCGCATTTTTTTCGTGCTCCACCTGTACCCATGTACCTGAGTGCCGGTCGACGCAAAGTCCTGGTTTTGATATAGCTGCAGAATAGAACCTGGATGCGCTCGGCAATCTTTTGGTGTAAGTAGGAAGCTTGCGAAAACGCGTCGGAAATACATCGCATGCACCTGAACCGTTGATATCAGACTTTTTGTGGCATTCCTGAATGAGTGTGCTTTCAGCACACGAGAGAAGCCTCATTGTTTGCTCTAAACAGTGATTGTCATCGTTTCCAAAATTACCTTGTTTCCCAGCATGGTGTTCCTTGTTCACTGTTCGGCACCGGCTTCGAAGAGCAAGAGCTCACGACTCTGGAAAAACGCTTGTAAACTACCCCGGCGCCCATTCGTAGACGCACCTGATCGTTTGAAGTAACCGCAGCACCTCTCAGTGAGTTTGTAACCAGTCGCAAGCCGTCTTCTGTGAACAGCATGAGACTTGGATGGCTTTACTTCGGCTTAATGGCTGTTTTGGCGGCTCCAGGTCGCTTCACATCCGTGTTCCTGCAAGCTCATGGTTTGAGTCAAAGTCAAGTGGGTATTCTCCTTGCCATCCAACCCGTGTGCGACTTGATAGCCACACCTTTTTTTTGCAACTTAGCAGATATCCACGGCAATAGGGAAGAAACCGCTGCCATTCTGTCAATTTTGGCATTGTTCTTCTTCTGTTCCCAAATAATAGCACTTCCCGCTCTTGGAATAGTTCGAGGGGGTCACGTCTTTCTATTTTTTCTTGTTCTACGCGTCATGTACGGGTTTGTAGCTGCTCCAGCGTATCCTCTCATGAGCGGTTCAATATTGTCGAATCTTAAATTACGACACGGTCACAAAGGGCACGAACGTCTAGGACATGAAAGGCTGTTCGGGGCACTCAGCTGGGCGATAGTCTCCCTTGGCATGGGTTTCTTTCTCGATATTTTTTCTTCGTCAATGATTGTGGTGTACGTCTTCTCCGTCATATGCACATTTTCGTACGTATTTTGTATCCATTCCTTTGTTAAACATTCAAGAAGATCACGGGATGGAGAAACGGTATCTCTGCGCGCCGCCATCGCAGAGGACGCGCACCAAAATTGTACAGAATCTTCCCAACCTCGAGCATCTGCAGCTTTTCTCATTCATCAGCTTTTTTCTACAAACGGACTCAAAACATCTTTTTTCTTCAACCTTATCTTTTGGGAAGCTGCAGGAATGAGTTTGGTTGAAAATCTCTTATTCCTCTTTATGCAGGATGAGCTTGAATCTAGCAATTTGCTTTGCGGTATTAGTGTCGTTATCACTGTTATTTTTGAGTTCCCGCTCTTTGCAAAAGCTCCCGAGTTGTTGTCATCTTTTGGTGCTCCAGTTCTAGCCAAAATAGGCGCTACTTCGTACGTATTGCGAGCAGTCATGTACGCCCTAGCCCCTAACGCGTGGTTTGTTCTTTTCGCTGAACCCCTGCACGGCGTAACATATGCTCTGTTCTACATCGCATCAACGGCTTTTATCTCAGATCGCGTACCTCCAGAACTTGAGGCTACAGGACAATCAATTATTACCATGGTTATGGCTTTGGGAAGAATATTCGGCACGCTTTGCGGGGGTTTCATAATTGAAGCTTATGGCTCACACCTGTTATACGCAGGCGCGTCAATACTTGTCTCCATAGCGATAATTGCGTTTCACGTAGCAGAATTTTTTTCCGAACCTCGATGTTCATCACCGATGCCAGATTATACTTAAAGATTCCAGAATCTCTATGATTGCTTTGCGACCAGTAATACTTTTCCACTGTCTCGTGAGGAGGGTAAATGAGATGAGCGACACTAAAATATCGATCTTGTCCATGAAATACCATTTTTTGCCCGTGTTGGAAGTTTTGTTGAGACAGTAAGTAATAAATAAGAAATAGAATTCTTCACTGTGCAGAGCTGCTTCGGAACGTGATTCTGTTTAGCAGAATTAAGCTTGATGACCTTAGTACAGGAAGTCATTTCCAATTTCAGCGGACTGACGCTGATTATTGACTCGGCATCAGCATTTGAGTAGAAAAAAAGGATCCTAGTGGAAAATGCGGGGGCAATCATGGGTTTCACAGAGTAAAGTTGTACAACAGGATAACATAAGAACATTAATGGACATTTTATGTCGCTTCTTTTCATATTGCTCTCACAGACACAGTCATCGAGATATTTAGCGTTTACAGAGGGATCCATGTTATTAAAGATCTGAAGCATAAGAGCTACTATTTCTCGATTTTCATACAAGCACGATGTCCGAAGGAAATCCCGATCCATATATTAAACGCGACAAAGTTTCCCTACAAACAGAAATAATATGAATCAAATAGTAGGACTTCCTTCAAAATCTACGTATATATATATTTGTAATGTCTGATATACCATCAGAAGTTGTACGTTACCTCAAAATATGGCGGAGTGTGTTGCTCGTCAAGTAATGATTGTTTCGGCTTACATTGTCGATAATACTTTTTTGAGACCAGTTCATTGCCGCTCTCAAAGTTGTATAAAAAGAGATTAAGTGCAGTGACGCATAATTTCAGGCTACAACCGCACAAATGCGACATCACTTCTTCTCATCAGTCCTTTCATCTTGTAGAACATTCGATAAAATTGGTAAAGCAAACGGATGAGGAACACATTGCTCTTCCTGCTTCTATCACTCACTCGCAACAACGAAAATGCTTCGACACAATCTTCATATATTCATTTACATAATGCTTCGCAAATTAGATGGACTCTCTTATGAGGACAGGATAGAAATAGGTTCACATCAACGATCCTAAGAGAGAATCTAATATCGACTGCGTGCTAGCAGTCTGAGGATGATTTCGCAACACCGCAATCGCCTCAGCTCTCGACATATTCATGAATTCCATGAGAACGAGTATCGTTTGCTCCCTTGATTCTGGACTCGGAGCGTGACGGTCGATGGCGCTTCCCGTGGAAACTACGCGATCTGATTTATCGACGTCCTCCGCTGATGGGCAGTTGGTATCATCTCTCGATGATTCCTCTTTTTCGTGTCCAAGGACTTTCGATACGAAGAACGACTGTGCTAATTGATCCCTCATCATATTTCGTTTTTCCCAGTTTTGATGGCTAAGCAGTAAAGCTCTGAGAAGTAAAATCATGTTTGGCTCACCATACTTTCTCTTCAGTGAATCGTATGCCTCTTCTATGAGTGACGCAAATGAACAGTCTGCAGTAACTCTTCTGTTACAATCACGCATAGTAGCTTCAAAAGATTCCTCTCCAACATTCCGATTCTGATGTGTATTTGGTTCTGATTTCATTTCCTCATCGTTCATAGGGTCGGGGCTTTTAACCGGGTCCTCTGATTCTCGAACTGGTTCAGCCGAATCATTCTGATGTTGATTGTCGCCAGAGAAACCGTATTCATTATCGTTAGATAGCACAAGTAAAGTCATTGTGTCTACTAGCGAAGAAAACAATTCCGAATGCAAGGCAGAGAGTGGCCCAAGCACGGACTGTGAAACTAAGATAGCCTCTTCAAAATCCTTCTTGTAAAGATGAAACAGAACCCTTTTCTGAGCCAATCGGAACTTCAAAGTATCAGTACAGGCCGTCCCAATGATTGATTCAATCGTAGAAATGCGTTGCAGAGTACTCTTTTTGGAGTTTCTCTGGGTCGATTCCCGCAATTGCTTCATACTGTGATACATCTCTATGATGCTGGGGCTAATGCCGTTAATAGGAACCGCTATGTTTCTTTGGTCTGGTGATAAACGCGTATGCGATAGAGAGTACGGGTCGTCCGTCAAATTGGGGTCGAGATGAAATTCTGGTAAGCTTCGAGAGGCGCAGTAGTCCACCACCATTTTTCTGATGCATTTTTGGTCAACCGTAACACGGCCGAGTTCATTCTTCATTGCATGGGAAAGATTGCCATGTGCAAAACCAAGACTGTCCAGTGATTCTTGCCTGGTTATATTAGCTCTCTCGCGGAGAGCTTGAATATCAGCCTCTTCATACGCAGAGTTTGGTCCAGAGCGATGCGGGCGGCTTTCATCTGTTTTCCATGTAATGAGAGATTCGCCGAACTTATTACTTTGTTCGCAACACAGCAGTTCAGAAACAAGAGAGTCGACGGGGTTACTTTCGCTTTCAGCATTTGGAATTAAGGGCGTGTTGAATTGTACATATATCAACAGAAGATATCGGATGAGAAAAGAAAGGTTCGACTCCCTGGCACATACGGAGAATCGAGCTAAAGAAATGAGGTGACTTGCGAGACGTTCTCGACGTTTTCGAATGGCTTCCGGAGATGCAGTTTGTTCCGGGAGCGCGAAAAGCATCATGGCCTCGGTAAATACCTCATATGCCTCTGGAAAGGCGTTCAGAGCAAAGGATGCAAGCTGCTGGGCATATTCCAAGGTCTCGTGAACTGCCTTTGCATATTGAGCTTCATCTTTTCTCCGAAAAGATTCGGTGACGTAGATGAGTTCGCAAAACTTGTGAATGCGGATGTCCAGTTGAAGGTGTGGATCACTCACAGAGCTTGAGCACAGCGCTTCGCATATTTGAACCGCATTTTCAATGCAACCATCCATTACTAAGTCACGGATTCTGTGAAGAGCACAAACAACCGCGGAATCAGAAGATAAATCGATATCGGTGCCATTTCCATGTGCCTTTGCGCACTCGACCTCAAACTGCAAATGGTCCTTGGCGAGCTTATCCAGAACATCCAGATTAATCATGTGAATTCATTAGTGTTGCTTAGAGGAATGCTCAAGAACAAATGTAGGAAGTAAATCACTTGAAGATAAAGCTCACTTTCGAGCGCGGATGAAGTCGTAGCTGATACTGGGTAGCATCCGCTTGCTAGATGGAGTCCCGCCAGCAGTGACAGTGAGTGGGTTAAGTAGGAAGATAGCGACGAAGTAAGAGTGCTAACCAATTTGCTATATAGCCGGTTCGTTTCTCTACGAACAAAATGTGACAGCTGAGGGACAACGAAAGTTGTGGCGGAAGACCCGTCGAACGCAGAGCAAAGTGGAAAACTGAGAGACAATGCGCCGGTGCTCTATTTGCAAGAGAGTTTGCAGACTGCGCACATGACGTGACAGCATGTCTTCGCGTCAAGCAATAGCTGAAGTGGCACCGGTGCCAAGCTACGCTGAACGCACGGCCTTCAGATGTGGATATCGCAGGCGGGGTAAAACGACTGAGCTAACACGGGACTCAGGATGTGAAACGTAGCCACGTATAGCCATTTATACCACAGTGGACAACTGTATCGACGACGAGTGAGGTTACCGACGGTAGTCTATCTGAAGGCCTTCAGATCAATGGCGAGAGAAACATGTTGTCAGTGGATACCAGGGGTACATTAAACAAGCTCTATTCCCTGTGGTGAAGGTGAATCTTCTTTCAAACCAGAACGCCCCATACAGCAAATACAAGGTGGCGGCGTACGTAGATTCTTGCAATCGTGGTGCGGTGAAAGAGATCTTTTTACCTCTTTAACCCTACAGGCTTCGAAAAGTTTTTGAACGCAATGATCGGTGACGCAAACAGGTCAGTCAATCGCTTCTGAGGGTGTCGTACTGAACGGTGGGAAGATCGAGAAATGACGAGGCCCCTGGGTGACGTGCAGGCGATCCATCGGATTTGCGCTTTAATCCGCGCACTTCGAGTTTAATCAAAGCGAGAGCGAGGAGAGCGATTGATGGGGTTCAAATGGCTGAAAAAGGCCCTAGTTTTCCATGACATGTTTTCCTCTTATGAAACTTAGCAACCTTTCTGATATAAGCCGTGAACGACACCACTGAAATTCCTACACGGCGGACATATTCGAACGCCTTCTGTCCGATTTTCGTTTCCGTCACGTATCAGACGTTGCCGTGCTTCGTGCTCGCATGCCACACAGCCGTGACCGACACATGTCCATATAAACACCAAATGAAAATCATTCAACAGCGAGCAAATACTTAAAACTGAAGTAACTCTGACAGTTAGATATCCTCCGCGGCTAGCTCGTTCCTTTCCTTTACTTCTGTCCTTGCAAATTCCCCATCGAAAACAATCTCAAGGAACACACTCACATTCCTCAAACTACTCTGATGGTGCTCGGATTCCTGGATTTCCACATTAGCTGTCTGGTTACCCCTTACCTCTCCGTTGTTACGATCGTCATGAACGATTAATTGTTTCATTTGAGAAACACGTCACAGTAAAACATGTCGGGGAAGAGCTCATGCCCCAGAATGGAAAAGCTGTGGTGTTCAACTGATATACTTGGACCCGCTTTCCAGAAGTATGCGGGCTGATGCTTTGGCGTCATAAAATAACCCGTCAGCCTCTTTCACGTCCGCCGCCGTCAGATGTTCTTGACCCTTGACACCCGACAAAATGCTTGCAGGGGTCAATAACTGTGTGGCATATCGTAATGAAGTTCGAGCAGCTACTTCCACCAATGCCGCGACTACACTGTCGTCCTTTAACACAATTCCTTCAACTTTTGCTCGTATTTGGATGATTACGGCTATATCTTCCATGGAATATGGTTGTGTTCTAATGATCAGGCATCGGTCCAAGAGATCCACAGGAATTCCATGAGGAGCCCGCATATCTGTACCGCTAACCTCCGTCATTCCTCTATTGGTTGCAAAAATGACGATTGGTGCCAAATTGGATTCAAGAGCCCTATTTAAGAAGGCGAAACATTCCAGATCCAGCATGTGAACTTCATCGATAAAGAGTACTCCGGGAACAAGTTCCGCCACGCCCTGGTCGATATAGCCGGAAACTATCTTGTTGATTTCAGCGCGTAGCTTTTCAGTGATTTCAGTCTTCTTTGGTTTCCCCAGTTGATTGAGCATGCTGATTATGTCACGACCTCCTTGAGGTCTTGCGTTTGCAATATCAAGATCATGCAATGTTACATCTTGTACAACTTCTTTCTTCTTGTGAACATCCCCCTTTGGTAAAGGGACGTACTCCTCGGCTTCAAGGTCAAATTCTGTGGCATACACGTCACTTCTTCCAACGCGCTTCACAGCTCCGGAATTAGCTTCAATATAAATGACATCTCCGATACAGACTCGCTCTTTTTGCAAGGCTTCGTAAATAGAAGGATCGAGCCTCAGTTGTTTGGTTCCACGCCCAGCTTTCAATCCAATGACAACTTGACTTATTGTCTTACCATAACCTCCTAGTGGGTTCTCCGTTTCTTCCGGTGTCAACTCAATCACTTCTCCCTCAAAAACTTCTTTACTCTCTTTGATTCGTAATCCGATTGCTCTTCGAAAGTTCTCCATAAGGACTTCGGTTTTCTTTACCTCGCTGGAATAAACCTCTGACCCTACCATAGGGCAGAATGGAATCTTGGTTCCAAGTTCTTGAGCAATTGCAAGCGCTAGCGCTGTTTTTCCAGTACCCATACCACCAGCCAGCAAAAGAGCTCTTCCTGCCATCTTCTTGGTCTTAATAAGTTCAACAACAATACCAGCTGCCTCTCGTGCTTGCTCTTGTCCAACTAGTCCACCCCCCATCTGCATTGCCGTTCCAGTTGGGTTCAGGCCTAAGCCTTTGACGTGCGAATGTGCCGCTATCCGCTGCGCTTTCGCCGTAGAGCGCACATCTTCGATTTTCATTACTGAAGGAGTGTTTGAGGGCTCTGGAGCCTTCGAGGACTGCCCATCTGCCGCGGGCGGCTTTGAGGACGCCTGTGGAGAAGCATGTGCGGCAACATCAGTCATCTGTTGATCAGGTTTTTCATCTTGTTGCGTAGATCCGTCCTTTGCTAGTGGTGGGCTTTCCTTTTTCATATCGCCAGTAGGCTGAGATGCTCCCGCAACTGGTGCAGCAGTGGGCTCTGCGCTGCCTACCATCTTGCAGATGTAGTGAGTAACGGAAAGAAGGACAATACGGGCGATGCCGGTGGCGCGATCAGTGGATTCTCATGCGTCGGACATGTATTTCATTCGGTAGCTTGATGCAGCGCGCTTTTTTTGGATAGGGAAATCAGGAAAATTCGGTACCGTTGCAGATCCGTTTCGGCACACAAAATCGTAGCCTAATAAAATGCAGCGATGCCAATGTTGCCTCTGTTCCACCGGGAGGGACACACTACGACTTTCCCCAACATCAATCCTTGGAGCCTCCGAATAGTGATATACCATCTGTATTGCTGTTGTGCTCGGTTCTGAAAAAAAACGTGTGCCTCTCAAGACGGTGCAAAGGCCTTCTGAGTAGGAATTGAATTGATCGTAATTCTTAAACGTGCATCCGTTGTACTTCATTTCACTGCTTAGGCACCATTCAAATGTTACCGGTTTGCTCTGGTCTAGCATAAGCAGAGAAATCCTATTGTCATTTTTTATACATTGGTTTACTTCCAGACTCAGACGAAATGAGCAACGAAACGATTTCTGAACCCAAGGTTGAGGTCATAGGTGCGGATCAAACAAATCAAACATTTGTGTTGCGCGACGAAGACCATACACTGGGGAATGCACTACGGTATGTGCTCGTTAAAAATCCAGATGTTAAATTCTGCGGGTACAGTATTCCGCATCCAAGTGAAAACATAAT
Organism: Gracilaria vermiculophylla; assembly: GCA_019155205.2. Taxonomy (NCBI): domain Eukaryota; phylum Rhodophyta; class Florideophyceae; order Gracilariales; family Gracilariaceae; genus Gracilaria; species Gracilaria vermiculophylla. The sequence goes on along the minus strand of JAHNZQ020000227.1, from coordinate 1,432,025 downwards.
GAATATCCGGGTGGAAACTTTTGAAAGACCAGCCGTTGATCTCTTCAAGAAAGCATTGCTTGACCTGAAGGAGATGGCAGAGTTTATTCAAACAAAGTTTTTAATGGAAACAGAAGCTTACAAGGCAATGAATAACGAAGGATAATAATCAGAATCTGTGTCCTAAGTTTTCGGAGAAATGTAGAATCCATATCTTTTTTTCTGTCTTTGTCTCTGCAGAGTTGCTTCACAAGCTTCCATACACCTTCATGGCTGCTTTGGTATTGAGCAAGATGACTGTCTGCCAGCCTCTCGATGGCGTCAATTGTGGGAATTGCTCGCAACACTCATTCACAACCTGAGCTAAGCATTATACTCGTAGTTCATCGCTTATATCTTGCCAACGCGTTTTCACCTCTTCTGGTTGTAGAGTCATGCAGCCTATTTAGTTGAAAATCGTTGTTCTTTACGAAGAGTGTTTCTTGCGGTAAGCGGGAATTCTTCTTCGTTGGAAAGGGATATCGTTTACTTTTCATAAAATTAGTGCCGACAAAATCAGAACAAAGACTTCTCTGACAATCACACTCACTTTTAGCACAATAGTAATGAGCTGATTACTGATTCTTTGAAGAACGTCTTCGACGATTCTTACGCTGTTTTTTCCGTTTCCGAGCTTGGACTTCGCCAGCCACGTTGACCTGTTCTGTAGGAATATCAGTTTCCGTTTGACCACCATTATCGTCCTTCTCATCACCTTTAATTAACTCATCTTGCTTCACTGACTTAATAAACGCATGCCCATCATTGGCAACCAACTCATCGACATTTTCCTCTCTCCGCGACCCTCGTTTTGCGAGTTTGTTCGCATTCATTTCACAACCAGAAGGATTCGTGGTTGTCTCCGAGGTGCATTGGAGCTGCAGGTGATTGCTTTCTACCATCTTATTCGCTGTTCCCTCATTTAAAGGTGAAGATGATATCTGTTCTCGGCTTTTCTCACCGATAAGCGACGCATTGTCATCATCTTTTGGACCATTTCTGGTTTTCGCCGCCCTCCGCCTCCCCCTCTTCCGTTTTCCACTCGCAGGCAATAATTTTGTTTCGATTCCATTTAATGCATCATCGGCAGCATTAGATATGCCGCTCACTACCGAAAGAGGTGACGTGTTCAAGTTACGCTGTTCGCCATCGTGCTCCTTGTCTTTCTCAATTTCTAAGACATCTGCATGCTTCTGTGATTCTTTCTTAGGCTTTTTTATGCTAAGCGGGTTAGGTCCTTTTGCCTTTCGCTTCTTCACGATAACCTTTCGCACTGGTCGGTTCGCCCTTGCTTCAGCTTTGATTCGTTCCAGAAGAATTTTATCAGTTTCACCAACGATTTGCACTTTGGCCCTCTCATTCTTTCGCACGAATTCCAAGGTGGCTTTGCTCGGAGGTTTTAGTACAAGCTTGGTTTTGTTAAATATGGTTATAAGAGGAATACCAGGAATGCGCGTGAGTTGCTTAAGAACTTCTATGTTTGCAGCTGAAGCCATGAGCTTAGCTTCAGAATTGTTTCTTAATTTCTGTAGTAGGCATTCTGTAGCGTTGACTTTCTCTTTGTGCGCGCAGGGCAGCCGGGTGGCTCGTTTTGCGAAGAGTGTAGCATTGGAATATTCTGCGCCTCTGCTTCGCAAATCTTCCAGAACACAGTTTGTGATCACGGGCAGCGCGGGGGCGCTTAGGATGGTGGGCAAAGATTGTTTGAGGTACAAGTCATTCCGTAAAGACTGGTAAATCATGTCACCGTCGCACAAGACCCGATACGGCGGCGCATAATCAAAATTGACGCGATAGAATGATAATATCTTTCGACTCTGGCCTGTTCGTCCTTTGTTAAGCGGCATTGTCTTTCACAATTTCAGCTCAGACGGCTATGGTTGGAGATCCGTACATGAAGCAAGAATTCACATCTTATTAATGATGGTAAATTCCTGAAGCATGTCGAATACGTGTTAAGAAAAGTTTAAGCACCAACAACTGTGTTTTTGGGCGTTAATTTAATAGCAGGTGGTCCTGCACATAAATTCCATGACGTTCAAGAACATGATATGAACTACCACAATATGCTAACATGCCCCATGGGTGACGTCTTTTACATACTCCTCAGTCTCGGCCATTACCTATCCCTCGACTATGCAGCTTTCTACTGGGAGTTTTTCCTGGAAGCTTTGTCAATATCATTTCGTTTCTACCGTATAAGAGCTGCTTTCAATACGCAGCAGGATAAAACACTCAACACCTAAACGAAATTCAAATGAAGTTTGAAGGAAGTCCCATCCTGTAGATGCGTGCCCATTCTTCATTTGATTTGTGAGTGCGTTGAGTTTTGCAAGCGCTTTGAATGGATCGGGAGGGTCTTGATGAATAAGAGTAGAGTACAGAGGCAGAGCATACTAACGAAGGTAGCTAACTGTTCTAAAAGAAAAATATCAGCACGGAAGATGTATGATCGACATGAACATAAAATTGTACCGCTACGGAAAGAGTCGATGGAAATTTTAAACGCGTTCCAGTTCATCTCGGTTGGCCTCGGACTTCTGAAAGAAAGGAAGCATTCTACTGTGTCTTAAAAGACACGGCAGCATAATCAATTTGCAAACGCTGTGTGTAATCGCCATGGTAAAAAAAGGCCGATGGGTTGCAGCCAAAGCCGAATCAATGAAACGAGAGAGGGCAGGAACAGCGCTATCGTAATTGACCTGGAGGGAGGTTACGCGGAAAGATGCGTGAATTCCGAGAAGCTCAGCACATGGAAAAGCTAGCTGGTTGCACGTCGTACGCGTGAGTCTACGAAGGTCCACGCGTGCCATCGTTTTGAAAGCAATGAGCGGAGAGTGGAGAAGTGTCTTGCGTACCTCTGCTGTGCTTTGTTTTATTGAAGCACATCAGAGGGTGTTCCAACATGAAATGTTTCTCAGATTTTTCGAAAACTTTCTTACAAAAAGTAATTTTGTTGCGCAGCTGCTGCACTGTATCTAACGTGTCTGTGCAGAGCTCCACCTGCAGTGATCTTTGGCACATTCTTTGACATTGATCACAGCAGTTGCACCAACTTCAGAGGGAGAACAGATGTTCGACGTGCCTATTAAAACAAATTCGATGACGACTGGAAGACCGGCATTCATCTCATCTGCTATAGCATGGTCAAAACGACCATCGATACCGTTCCAGCACATTAGTCGAAGGCCTCGGGCACGATATCCCGTGAGAAGCTGCAGTGATATTACAAGACATGAGGTTGAAAAGATCGCAAAACTAGCTCAATTACGACTGTCCGATGATGAACTTCGAAAGATTGTTCCTAAAATCCAGAAGGTTATAGCTTTCTTTGACACTATCAACGATGTTGACGTGGCTGATGTCGAACCGATGACATCTGCACAGAAATTGCAAAACGTGATGAGAGAAGATGTTCCTCATCGTTTCTCCAATGTGTGAGTTCCACTTTTATTTCGATCCTTTCGTTCAAAACGATTATCTGACTGTTGACTTTTTTTTCTGCAGCGATGACTTGATGGGTGAAGCTCCATCTACAGAGAAGGATTATATTCGGGTTCCAAAACTTTCATCGAATGTGTCAGACTGATGCCGATGCTATGCAGCTCGTTTGCTGTTTTTAGTTCTCTGAATCTTTTCTCGACGGAAACTCCTCGGGGACTTCGACCGCTTCACGCGAATTGCGTCATACTTACAAACGTAAATAAACACTGATTCGTTCACGTCGAAGTTTTTAAGGTGCAGAAGAAATAACTGGAATGGTTAGTATTTACGATGAAGTGAATATGAGATGAGTACCGAGGCCATGTACTAAGAACGGTAATAGGCACAAACCCTGATCACCTGTAATAACTTCTACTTCCCACGCTCCGACCTAGAACAGGGCAACGCACTGCTTGCTGTTTTTATGTGAGTATGTACCACTATGTATGATTCGGTAACTGAACCGATTTCGCTCCCGAGCCAGCTCCACCTTTGTTGGCGATTTCTCTGAAGCCCTCCGTTAATTCGTCGCGAGACCTTATGCTCACGAAACCCATGCAAGTTATTGTCCGGGGAAATGTAAGAGTTCTGTACAATGCTGCAATTCAACAAATCTTAATCCGTCGCATCTCACACCGAATTGCCAGGACTAATCTCTCCTCTTTGGTATTTCATAAGCTCAAACGCTACTTCTTCCTTTTCAAGATGCAGTAACGCTAAGGCCATCTTTGCCTCTTTTAGTTCTTTCACGACATCGGCGTATATTGGCTCTCTTGCGAGCGCGTTCCGGAGCTCGCGAACTTCATTCCTCAACGACTTGGTGATGTCAGCTCGCTTGGCGTCGCCGGTTAGCCCGCTGTTACATTCAGCCTCCTCCAATTGTTTCCTGAGCCGTTGGTTTTCCTTCCGTAGCCGCTCAATACTTTGCTGGTCAGCTGTGTTTGCCACATCCATATTGTTCTCTTCATCTGCCTTGTTCTTCCCCGTTGTTCGTCCGATTAATTTCTTAGAACCAGCTCGAGCAATCTTGAGCTTATTCTTCAAAAACCCAGTGGGAGTGTCGTCGGCGGCGACAGAATTGCTCTCGCTCTCCATGTCATCATCAAAGTCTTCCTCGTCTTGGGAGGCTTCATTCGTTTCAGACTTTCCTGCCTTCACATGAATTGTCTTCCCCATGGACAAGAACTGGCATTGCACGGTGGCTATCAACGTGGCCCCATTAGTAAGCTCGGCGCTGATCCTCTTAGACCCCGAAGGCACTTCCGCATAGTCCGCAAGGTTGAGATGAATCTTTCCGAGCGTCTTGCCATCAGAGTTATTTTGCTTGACGGCTAGCTTGACCACCTTTTCTTGGAATCGGCGCTCCGCGGGTTGACTCTTGAACAAAGTGATATCTGTGGCAATCTTCTCATTGTTGAAGGAGGCTTTTCTCGTGTTCTTGTCAATTTTCACGGCCTTTGTGCAATGAACTTTGTTGTTGGACCTTTCCCAGATAACGACGATATCGCCCTGGGCCGCAAGCTTGTCCACAGTTTCGATGAGCAAGTCAAACTTAAACTTGAAAGGAACTTTGCTGACATTCCGCAAACTTCTTGCGCGGGTTATCAGCTTCGAAGAAGAGCGCCTCATGACTGAGCGCTGCGGAGGCGGGAAGAAGTATTAGTGTGTGGGAAAGCCGTGAAGCAGTTGGCGGTAGAAACTGATGGGCGATGCAGCGTGGCGTCGCACTGATGCCTCCGTCACCGCGAATGATGATTAACGAGTGAGGAGCTCCAGGCGGGCGTATGTTAAACAAAGCGTGCGACGCAGCAGAAAGGACAGCGGTTTTTGAGGAGCGGTATACCCAGCGGAGGGGTGGGCCGAGGGACGCGGTGAGCTGAGACGGCCACAGATAATGAGCGCTGTCAGGATACTGAGCATCACGACGTTGAGGTGGGCTCCATTCATGCGCTGAATCCACGATGGCTGGGTGCCCGTCCGTGGCGACCCGTTGCGGAAAGCCGCAGAGCGCATCGCACCTCCGCGGCTCAGGCGCATAGATACGCAACGCGCAGACCGTAAAGCGCCGTGACGGCCATGCGCGGAGCAGACGGGCCAACGGAAACCCACGCGGCGCACTTGCTTGCCATCTATTTCATGTCCACCGTAGCAAATCCGCAATTCCGCGTCGTCCGCCAACCGCTCCCATCACTCAACGAAAACCGTGCGGAGCGGATTCCAAGCAAATTCTCTCCGTGACCAAGACCGTACAAAACCACCGCGGATTACGTAACATACGTCCATGAATTGAGCAATGCCTTGGCGGTGCATCTGCACCCCATTGCCGTTGGAATGAGCGGTTACCATATTCGAGCCGTCCATTCATTCAACTCGTGGAAGCTTACTTCCTTCTTCGCGACATATAAGCACCGAGAAAATGCACAGCTATTTGCTACTGCTGTTGTTGAGACTCCGTGAGCGTGTCTGCGGGCGCATGTTCACGTGTCTTTTTGTTGCTTGCCTCACGGTGCTGCAGGCGCTTTCGACGCTTGGCCGAGCTTTTCGAGTTGCCTCCGCGAGCCTCCGCTTTCTCAAAATATCCATTGTCCTGCAGGCGCATCTTTGCCATCTGGCGTGCCTTCAACGTCATTGCCACATTCTGCATCAACTTCTTCTCCGAATTTCCCTTGTGCTCTTCCAGTTTGCGCTGTATCTTTTCCTCAATCGCCTTGACAAGCTCAACGTCGTGTTGCGCTACAAAACTGAGCGCCAAGCCCGACCTGCCGGCGCGCGCGGTTCGCCCAACCCGATGGACGTACGTGCCGGCGTTCCGCGGAAGGTCATAGTTTATCACGAGTTCGCATGCAGGGATATCGAGTCCTCTGCTTGCAACATCGGTAGCGATGAGGGCGCGAACGATGCCGCCTTTGAAGCGCTGCAGAGATTCAATGCGTTGCACCTGTTTCATGTGTGAGTGGAGGGCCGCAACTTTGTTCATGCCCAGTAAATTGAGCATGTTTAGCAGTAGCTCTGCTGTTTCGCATCGCGCGACGAAGATGATCACGCTGGACGATGGATACTCTTCTTTGAGCAGGTTGACCAGGTGGCATTCTTTGAGATGTTCCGGGAGAAAGATGTACCGCTGACTCAGTGCATCAACGGTGGCAAAGCGATTCTCGTGGGCGTCAAATCGGAAAGTGCTTTCGTCATCCATGGCAATCTGATGTAGCTGTTGCAACGAAGATGTCATTGTCGCGGAAAACATGAGAGTCTGTCGCTTTGGAGAGGAGGACGCGTTCAAAATGAGAATAAGATCTTGCAGATAGGTGGGATCCAGCAAACGGTCGGCCTCGTCAAAAACCAAAAAGCGAAGCTTGTTCAAAGTGATGTAGCCCTTGGATAGCATAAGCGCCAGTCGCCCCGGCGTGGCCACGACGATATGCGGCAACTTGGCAAGCGCAGCGGCTTGGTCGAGCTCGTGTATACCTCCCACAAGCACATGGTGCCTGACAGCAATCCGGGCTCCAAATGCGGTGATCTGTTGGGCGATTTGGAATGCGAGCTCGCGGGTTGGGGTGAGCACGAGCGCAAAGATGCCATAGGGGTCGTGCGCGAGCTTTTGCAAGATTGGGAGCACAAAGGCGGCGGTCTTTCCGGTTCCGGTTTGTGCGGCGCCAATGACGTTTGAACCTTGCAATATGGCAGGGATGCACGCGGATTGAACGGGGGTTGGTTTCTGTATTCCAAGTGAAGTGCAGGCTTGTTGCAGCCACGGTTGCAGGCCGAGAGCGCGAAACGTTGTCATTGCGAAGAACGCCGATACCTCTGGTACCTTACAGATCTAACCGTGAAGTATAGGATGTCGCGTTGACCCTCCCCCAGACAAAAGATGCAAAAAAGTTTCAGAACCCCAAAATTAAAAGCATTCCAAAAATAAAACTAAAAATCCAGATGTGTTTTCTGTACACATTTGAGATTTTACGCCACAGCTCGCAGAATTCCGGCAAATTTGCTTGTCCACGTGTAAGCTGAAATCTTTACAGAATTCTGTTGTCAAGGGATTTTGGCTAGCACGCATACAGTGCGTTTCAAAAACATATTACACCTCAGGGTCGTCATATGACTCCTTGAAATTTTGAAAACCGGAAATCATGAATCAGGACAAAGTCATGAATTTCAAAATTTCTACGACGATTCCGTTCTAGGTGTTGGTATGGTAAAAGTGAAATAATTATTTGAACTGCCCACTACGATGCCAAAAAGTACCAGTGCAAGGCATTTTGAGGATCTCAGGTTGTGAGCTCCTCCAGTTCATGCCCTTCCCCCGCGAAGTACGAGAAAGTTGTAACATTTACGCAGTCAAGAGACATAAACCGTACTATCCGAAGGGTGGCAAAGCGATCGCAAGCAATCAAGAAGGCAATGAAATTTTCCTCGTCGAAGAAGAGAGCTCTGTATGCGTCGGCAATACTAGTTTCCTACAGCGTATTGGGGGCACGTTTTCCTGTGAAAGATGGAAGATCCGATAGAACAGTGAAACGAAGACATCCCTTCGATTTCATAAAACATGTGAATGATATTGGAGAAGAACTATTTCAACGTCTTTACCGCGTCAGCATTGCACAATTTCATATATTGGTTTCGCTTTTAACGCCAAAACTTAAGCGGAAACAACTACGCAGAAACTGCCCAGCTTCTACTCTAACAGTTGAACATATGCTGTGTATCACATTGCGAATACTAGTTGGAGCAAGCTATCTGGATGTAGGTTGGCCATACGGTGTTTGTAGAAATACCCCTTTCTACATCTTCCAAGAAACATTAGACGCATTGAATGATATTCTTCCGAGGATTGCTTTTCCGGAGTCTGAAGAGGAATGTATACAGCGTTCTGAACTATATAAAAGAATGCG
>JAHNZQ020000227.1:1377874-1417073 GCA_019155205.2 Gracilaria vermiculophylla | reverse complement strand
GCTGAACGTTTGACCCGTTTCACACACACTTTCCGTCCGTGCTTCCATGCACAAATCAGTCCGCGACCACACCCACAATCCGCTCTACTGCAGTCCTCTCCGAGTCCTACAATCCTCGCACGACACACTCCATACACGCACTTCAATCCTTTCTGACAGACACGCAGCGAGTGAGTCCCACATCGCTTGCCAACCCCCACAGTTACCACGCATCGTCTCCTCAAGTGATGCCCGGCGCATGCCGTCCCCTTAACGCATACAGACCCTTTCATTCTGCAGTCACCTCCACGGCTCACCTTGCACACTCCTCCTTCGCACGTTAGCCCGCCTTCGCACTCTCCCACTCCTGTACTTCCGCACTTTTGACCACGCTTCTTCAGCATCACGCATGTCTTCTTCGATCCCTTTCCGATGCAAACACTTCCTTCAACACAAATCGACCCTTCCTTGTAGCATCGCCCGCCACTGCGTATCTTGCACACACCCATTTCACACTTCTGACCGCGCGAACAGCCATACCACACACCATATCGGCGTCCACATCTCTTTGCCACTGTGCATCTTTTGCTCTCTCCAGATCCTGCACAAACAGTCCCCTTCTCGCACAATCTTTCTCGAGATCTGCACAAGCCTCCTTTCGGAACCTTGCACACTCCACTCTCACATTTCAATCCCTTTCTGCACACCCAGAATGCATTTCTCCCGCAACGGTATCCAGCTGGCCTGGGCTTCACGCATCTCTTCTCATGAGTCGTTCCGGCACACACCGTACCCTTCGCGCATGTAGACCCCTTTCGGACGCACATCCCTCCGTGTGGGATGTTCACTTGACCACAAACGCCGCCCACGCACTTCAGACCGCGTCTGCAAACCCAAAACGGATCCTGTCCGCACCGTCCTCCCATCTCTATCGGCTTCACGCACCTCTTCTTCTTTGAACTTCCGGCGCATATCGTCCCAGAACTGCAAATCGAACCCTTGCCCGAGCAGTCTCCTCCAACCCCAATGTTCCTCTTGCTGCATATTCCGGAGCTACACACAAGACCACGCTCGCACATGGTGAACGGCTTCCGTCCACATCGCCCTCCCATCCGCACCAGTTTCACGCACAGCTTCCTTTCCCCTCCTCCAACACACACACTCCCGTCCACGCACATCGATCCCGCCTTTGAGCACTTGCCTCCCACTGCAATCTTCCGCCTTTCACACACTCCATTCACGCACTTCAGATCTGCACCACACATCGATAATCCATCATTCCCACACGAGTCCCCCAAGCCTCCAAGCATTTCGCACTTGCCCTTTCCATCCGTCCCAATGCAAGCCGTGTTGGAAACGCATAGCGATTTCTTCCCGCTGCAATCGCCTCCCTCCCGAATCTTGCAAACGCCTCCATCACACATCAGCCCGCTCCTGCACACCGAAAACGCGCTCTGTCCGCACCGCATACCTACATCTCTCGGTGACACACACTTCTTCCCCACCTTGGTACCAACGCACATCGTGTCGTCAATACACAGTGAGTCCTTTGCACTGCAATCTCCTCCTCGTGGGATCTTGCAAAACCCTTCCTCGCACACGAGGCCCTCCTTGCAAACTGAGAACAGTCTCTCTTCACAACGCTGACGAACATCCTTCCCCACAACGCATCTCTTCATATCACCACCTTTGGCACAGATCGTGCCCTCGGCGCAAAGCGATTCCTTCGTCTTGCAATCTCCTCCCTTCCCGATCTTGCACACCCCTTCTTCGCAAACCAGTCCGTTCTTGCACACAGAAAACGCATTCTGACCACAACGCTTTCCGGCATCTAGCGGGCTCACACATTTCTTCATCTCTTCCGTCCCAGCACACCTTGTATTGTCCACACAAAGTGAATCTTTTCCACTGCAATCTCCCCCTTTCACGTTCTTACAGAACCCTTCCTCGCACGTCAAATCCTTCTCACACACTGCGAACGCGTCCTGCCCGCATCTCTTGCGCACCGTTCTTCCCACCACACATTTCTTCTCCGTCTCCGTCCCAGCACACGACGTCCCGTCCACACATACTGAGTCCTTCGGTTTGCAGTCATCCCCTTTCCTGACCTTGCATATTCCCTCTTCGCACTTTAGTTCTCTCTCGCACACAACAAACGGGGGCATGCACCGCATTCCTCGACTTTTCGGAACCACACACTTCTTCATGCTTTCACTTCCCGCGCATACGCTTCCATCTACACATAATGAGCCTTCCGCTGTGCAGTCTCCCTTGTCCATAATTTTGCAAAAGCCTTCTTCACATGTCAGTCCACTTTTGCACACCCAGTATGGATCCTGCCCGCATCTCTTTCCAACTGTCTTTGGCTTTACACACATTTTCTTGTCACTTGGTCCAGCACAGACCTCTCCCATGGGGCATGGTGGACATCCATATGAATACCGAGTGTTGTAGGAATCAGCGGAAGATGCCTGCGTTGTCCCGAGAACAATGCAGAACACAGCCACAACGCAGAACGACTTGAGAACACCACACGCCTTCATGGTTTGCAATCAATGCCGCCACACTGCAGCTCACTGCCAACACACCTCGTTCTTGAAGATGAGAGTGTGTCGGGACGCATCCAACTTAGTCTGAGCCGTCTCTTAAATAGTGTCTGTACGGCAAATTATGGAAGCCATGAACCTCTCCGAAATGCAGCCCGACACCGGCCGTCGATCAGTTGAGAACGAAATGTGATGCTTTGCTATCAATGCACTCCACGTACACTGAAGTCTACACTCGAAAATTCCGTCATTGCAAACACAGAGCGTCAAGCACCTCTCACGGAGCTCGAAGATACCCTGGACAACAAAAGACATTATCTCACCCTGACAAAATGCGGGATGCCCATGAAAGAGAGCGTTCTGGACAGAATTGCGGAATAATAGTGCACCTCCGCCGTTGCTGAGGATTTTGCAAAATCTGCCGACACTACTTCACCATGGTGCGTCAAGTAGAGTCTGTTTTTTCAATTTTATCCGTGCTAACAGAATGTATAACCAAGAGATCCGTGAGACTAGGCTTCGGGGTAACCGCAATGAGGGCTTGCTGCTAGCCAAAGTTTGTGTGTTGTGATCAATCACAGATTCCTTTCCTTTTCAATGGGCATTTTTCCCGGTTTAGGTTGACAATTTCTCTCTTACAATTTTGTTAGTTTACCGTGAAGTAGATCACCTCTGCAGATGGCTGCAACTTTCCAAAACAATTTGTGGGTACGTAAGTGAAATTGTTTCTGTCTTTGTGACTGTTGCAACGCACATGACACTCAACCGGGATAGTCTTTGTCCGCCCGGGTGAGCCCCCAGTTCTCTGGAAGTTCCCATTTTACTGCGCCATCGCACAGTAAGGATGATTCAAGTCTCGGCAGGGGAGATGAGTGGTTCAGCTGTGGATCGAAGAGGTGAATGGCTCCAGTTTGGATAAGAGAATTACGTTGTTTTGGTGGAGCAGCCCAATTTACGGGGTGAAATGTCGCATTATGCGCATTTTGACTGATTATGCAGCATACCACGTTCGAAAGTCTACATGAGCAAAGGAGACAGTCGCACTACAAGGAGGCTCTGGAATCTCATGGGAGGACGATTGCGCAAGCAATCAGAGTTGGAGAGCCCCCCCAGAGAAGCAAGGAATTTGGAGGATGGGGAGAAAGGAATCAAAAACAGGGCGCGCTTATCGCTGGCGCGTCTGGTTTCAGCTCGGATGGTGCCACTAGCGCCCTTATTTCCTCCGCGATTTTAGATCTCCTGAGAAATACTGAACCTTTTCCACGGCCGTTACGCTTGGTATCGCTACCTTTGTATACAAAGATACGACACAGGATTGCAATGCTTTCATCGCCGCGAGTCAATCCGACACAGGGAAGAGCTCTTCAATTGGATTGGGCTGTGGCTACTTGTAGATTTTCTCCTCAAGATCACGTTCACCTTTGTTCCTCTCGCCTCATCGCAAACACTTCCTCACCCGTTTAGCCCAAAAAACGATTTTTCCACCATCCAAAGCTATGTTCGAAATCCCTGAGATACAAGGAGTCACGCCAGTCAACTTGATTGTCACCTTGACGGTCAAGCCAGAATTTGTGGTCCAGGTCAAAGAAACTTTTGCAAAATTTGTGACGGAAACTCGCAACGAAGAAGGAAATATCAAGTTTGAGCCGATGCAGGCGGTGGAGTGTTCTACAACTCTGGTTGTAGTTGAAACATGGAGATCGAAGAAAGATCTGCAACTTCATTTCGATTCGGCCCATTTCAAGGAAGCCATGAAAGAGATGGAGGGAAAGACCGAGACGACAGTGCTAGCGTATTTCAAAAGGTTGTAGAGACTCAAAGCTCTCTCTTCGTGAGAAAGAGAGGCGATGCGAGGGATTCACTATCGACAAGTTTTGGACTTGATGGCACTGTCGCTCTTTGGTGCCTTGCACTGAAAACTACACAGCAACCAACTTTATATCTACAGCCATAGTATGCTCACTCAGTTGCTTCCTATTCCGTCACACAAAAAAATCCTTCGGTATCATAGATGTTTCCGGTTACAAGAACAATTTGATACCCCAAATCATCGCCGAGTTTCTCTCAAACATGGTTGTATTCGACACTGACTATTTTCATGCATCCCATAGGTAATGGTAATATCTTGGCAGTCATCAAATTCCTCTTCGGGATAGTTTAGCGATAGTAAGCTCAGAGGAGGGGCTGATATAAACCAACCTTGTGAACAGTATCCGTCTTTCAATCTGTATAACTCATCATTAACCGTCATTGCATCATTGTCTGAGAGCCGCAGCCCGACATGGGACATTTCCGTATACCACGTTGTGCCGTCAAAAAGACAACGACAACATCCTCTTTCCAAACCCTAGTTTTTAGGTGTCCTTTAGGTGCCCTTTAAAACATTGTTCTTGTTAGCAACACTACAACACGGATGAAGGCGATGGGCAGTTGTGCCACGGGATTTGAGCTTCACGGCGTGAGATCCCTCTTGCGCGATTCAGCCACATCGCTACTTGGACAGAAGGACAGAGTGCTCAACTCGGAAAAAGTCATATAATGTCAAAATTTGACTGTCACACTACGTAAATCTTCGCTGAAACCAATCGATCATCACTTGCGATTGATATTGAGAGCTAGACCTATTACTTGGGAACTGATTTGTTCATTCTACTGGTTTAAATACATTTCTTAGTGTCGAAATTGCACTGATCCACGGTCGGATCAATCAATCATACTCCCGGACTTCTTTGACGACGGGCGAGAGTAACTTAAGAGTTCAGATATGATTTTTCCAGGGAGCCCGCATGCACATGTTCCGGAGAATACCGGTTTCATTTTGCCCGGCGTTCTGTGGTAGGTTTCCCTCATGATTGCGACGTCCGAATGGTGTACAGGTGAAAATGGACTGCTGCTGTTGCAGTCCTAATGAGTCAGGCAATCAACTAAACATTCTCCCTGCCCTCGAACAATCTCCTTCGCTCGTTATAAACCCATAATTTGCCACAGATCCGTGAACTATCTCAATAGTCATCATGAGCAATCGTGCACTGAAAGGGTGAAAACTATCCAAGGATAATGGGAACAAGAATTCGAGGCAATGGTTTGCAACAGAGCGTTTACAGACGGGGTCATTCTCGTCAATCATCATAATCAATGAGGTACAACCACATTTAAAGCCTACTCCTCGCAATTGCAGTTTTTGTTACATTTGAATATACGGATATCAGATGCATTGAGTAGTCCTTCACTAGCATGAAGCTTTGAGCGGAAGCCGGATGCACTTATAGTGAAACGGTCGGGAGCCAAAGTCATTCACACTTTGTGGCTTGGGCATACGTGACATTTCTCTCAGTTAAGCGCTCGACGTTGACGAGTTTCATTTGATGCCCATCGAAATTGGTACATGAAGCAAAGGTGTAAAGGAACAGCTGGGGTTCTAAAGCCCTGTCTCGAGAACATGAGTAGCATGGCTTTTGCCGCAATCTAGTTTTCGATGAAAAACTCTCTGACTGGAAGCCTTGAAGAAGATCTGTTCCAGAGAGGTCATAAATGTGGCAAGTCAATTCTTGGCGGCCACTTTCTCACACGTAGTCGTTTGGAAATGATATAAAATGACCAAGAACATGACCAAGATTCCGCCGAGTGTTGCGTATTGCGCCATATCCGCGTCACTCATCATCTTTAGCACGTCTGGTTATTCCGCTTCTCTCACGTTCGTAATCTCGCCAATCCCGGGTTGCGGACAACGGAGAATACTTCTTGAACGAATTACGCTCCTCGACTAGGCTAGCACTTGCTGACTTTTCGTGAGTTTCAGATGAACTCTGTAGTCAGTCAACATTTTTTGATCCAAAACTTGGACAGAGTTTTTGAAAAGACCGTATCTTCAGTACATCAGAAGTATGCCCCTTTTAAATTTCAATCTTTGAACCCAACCAACCATGGGGTTTTTAACGTAGTGTTTTAACTGTCATCTGCATGGTTCACAATACCGGTGAATCCAGAAGGGTATATTTGCAAACCTCAAAACAACCTCCCTCAATAGATTGCAGGCGGGTTATGCTCAGGAACTCCCGTTGTCGCTGACTACCATGAATCATTTGGGGGCTCAAGATGCTGTCAGTTTCTATCGAGATACTAACCTATAGGTACCCTTCGTGACTCCGGGCTTGGGCATGGTGCTTGGAAACCGTAATGTATCCAGTGGTGGCCCAGCTTCGGGCGCTTCTCGAAAGGATCACGGCTTAGTTTTAGCGCAGGGATCCTGGTTCCGTTGTCTGCAACCGAAACAAATTGAGTTACTTTGTTGGTTTGCACTGGTCGCTGCAGAAAGGCTTTTGACCTGCCTATGCACCGACATGCGGCAAAGCCCATCACTTTCGCAGCTACGACTTTGGACGCTTGAAGTGAAGACGTGGAATGTATGAATCAGGCAAATCAGAACGGCAGACCAATCCATATTTGAGTAGGTGGTTACTGTCGGTACTGATGGAACAATGCGCTCCGGACATCTCATGTGGTAAAACACGAATCCCTGCAATCACCATTCACAATATTCAACACAAAATGAAAGTCTTGCTTCTAGCTACCTAGTGAAGTGAATGTAACCTTGCTACAAGTAAAGCGCACTTAGTGTCGGGCTTCTCACCACAATGTTTACGAGTTCGCCGCGGGAGACCAGGGTTGGCGAATTGACGGTATTGACGATGCCAGCATCGCCTCCGACTTGCTATCATTGAGCCTTCTCTGCCCATATGAATCTCAGTAGTTGAGGATTGTAAACCCTAAGAAAAATTCAACTGGTGACGAAAGCCCGCACCCGCTATGCAAGAAAAGTGTTCACTTCCCCGCGTTTGCGTGCTGTTTTAGTACAACTGTGAATTGTGGTGGACTCGTGACAGACTTTTAGTACAAATACGAGGGACAAGACAGAGTGATGAGAAGGAATAAATTTCCTATTCTAGAGATGGGGGTCAAAAATTAGCGAAGAGTCGCCACCGGCCTCTTCACGTCGGCAATCTCTTTGAGATTTTCGCGAAGGAGAGAGGAGGCAGTCCTGAACAGAAGCTTGATATCATCAACGGGCGAAACAGTTGTGACAGTCTTGTATAAGTACGAGTCGAAGGTGACGCGTTGCACATAGTCATCACCACACATCTCAACAAACGCCTCCCGTGCTGGGTCACTCCTGTAGAACACAGACTGCAGTAAATCCAGAACCTTGTAGGTGGCCCAGTATTTCTTGTCCCACACCTTCAAATACAAGTTCTTCAGGTCCGCTTCGGACGGGACGACAGAACCGTTCTTGCTGGCTTGGACAACAGCTTCCGCGCACATTCGGCCGCTTTTGGCCGCAAAGTAGATACCCTCCCCAGAGCACTTAGTTACATAACCCGCGGCATCACCGACGAGGGCGACTCGGCCGTTGACACGACGAGGCCTTGGGTGCTCGGGAATGGGGTGGGCCTCTACTCTGATGATCTTTCCCCCTTCTAGACGGACTGCGGCTCGGTCGCGGATAGCTTTTTGGTACTGCTTGATGGCAGGCCTGTTGATGACAGTTCCGGTTCCCACACCAACGTGATCGTACTTGGGGAAGACCCAGGCGTAAAAGTCGGGCGATACATCGTCTCCGACATACATTTCAGCGAGGTCCTCATAGTACTTCATCTTCTCATCGGGGATCTTGATGCGTTCTTGGAAGGCAATGGCGTAGTTGTAATCACCCGCGTCGATGTCGCGTGCAACTCGGGAGTTGGCACCATCGGCTCCGATAACAATATCAAATTGCTGAGTCCTGGCCGGCGCCCTGCCATCGACGGAGTGCACATAATCCGAGTAATGGAGGGTGTACCTTCCGTCGGGGGAGGTGGGAGGTTCGAGCTTGGTGACAAGCCCATTGACGGCGGTGGCTCCCAGAGCGACAGCGCGATCCCTCAGAAAGGCGTCTAGAACCTCGCGACGGGTCATGCCGATGTACTCGTGTGGCTTGAGAGTCTTTCCGACGTCGACCTCGACGTTGGTGGGGGAGATCATCTTCATCTTGCGGACCTTTCTGTCGATGATATCGGACGGGAGATCAAACTCGTCGACCATGCACAGGGGAATGGCGCCTCCACATGGCTTGCAGTTGTCCATCTTTCTCTCGAAGAGAACGGTTTCGATGCCCGCTTTCGCCAGCGTCTCCGCAGCGCAGGCGCCCGCGGGCCCGCCGCCGACGACGGCGACACGAATGCTCATGAGGATGGGGGCGGCGGCCGCGTGCTGGCGGGTGGCAAGCGCGTGGCCCACGAAGGGGCGTCGCGAGCGCAGCGCAAGCGGGGAGCGGGACGACGTGCGCAGAGAGCACGGAACCGGACTGACGAAGGCCATGGCGACGACGACGGGGGGAGGGGCGATGCGATCGGCGGCGAACGGCAGGCGCGCGGGCAGCGAAGGGTGGAGGCGAAGGGGAGGAAGACGCAACGGTGGGAGTGGGGGCGGGGGCGGGGCTCAAAAGGCGGCGGGCGGGCGCGAGCGCGGCGGCGGGGCAGACAGACGACCGCGGAGGGCGGAGAGCTCGGGCGAGGTGAGCCAGTGGGAGCGGCGCGCGCGCACGCGCCGCCAGCACGGCGGATCTGACTGCAGATATGCGCGCCAATCGGCGCGGCGCGCGCGCTCGCGCGCTCGCGCAGCGCGCGCGCGAGCGTCGCGCCGAGGCGCGCGCGCCACCCGTTCCGCGCGCGTGCCGATCTCCGGTGCCGCCCGCTTCCTTTCACGTCCGCGCGCGCGGCGCCACCGCTCCACTGCGCGGACCGTCGCCGCCACGCGTGGCCGCGTGTGGCACGCGGCCACGCGGCCACGCGGCCACGCAGTAGGGAGGGGGGGCGCCTTGGCATGAGCTGCATCATGCGCCACGCTTCTTCCACGGGGGCCGCCCGCACCTCTGGCGCCGAGAGCGGCACGGCGCGGCTCAACCGGCGCGCCGCTCGCGGTGAGTTTGCGGGCGGGGAGCCGGGCCAGCGCGGCCGCCGGGCTCCCCGCACGGGCGGCGCGGATGCGGCAGTCTCTCCCGCGCGCGAGGCGGAGCGGCACAGCCCCCACCGCGACACGGCGGCGGCCGGCGTGCTTCTCGACGCTGGCCGCCGCCGCCCTCGCCGCGCCCTTGACGGTCGAGAGCAGCGCGAACGCGCGCCAGCCCGAGCGCTGCTGACGGCCGCCGCGCGGCCCTGCGCGCCCGTGCGCGCGCTGCGGCGATGGCGGCGTCGCGCGCCCGTCTGCGCGCTGCTTCTCCTCCTCGCGCCGCCGTGCTCGACGATTCTGCAGCGTGCTCTGCGCGCCACACCGCGCGCCCCCACGGTTGCACCAGTCTTGCGCACCGTCTGTGCACCGCGCTTGCGAAACTCTGGCAAAGTGGCTCCGCGGCTCGCAGCAGCATCGCATTGCCGCCCCCTGCCGCCCCCACCCCTCACCCTCGACTTGGAGCGGCACCCGGCACGCAAACACGCCCAACAGCTTTGGCACAGTCCCCGTCACCCCAAACTTTCATTTACGTGTGTAACTTGACCACAGAGTTCGAAGAGCGAATGGCCAACATGCTTCAAAATCGCGCCACCGCCCTCGTACCGATGCCTTGGGCATGGCACCGCACAAGCGCAGGCAGCGCATTCTGCCTCCGCACTCCAGCAACTCTGCATCGGCATTCGCAAGCACGCCGTCCGTCACGGCCGCATCGCCGCACCACCCCACGGCATGCTTCCGTCCGCCCACGTCTGAGTCGACCATATGCTCGGGCCGACGCCGAGGCCGCCCGCCACCACCGCCGGCGCGCACCCCGCGCGCGCCGCCGCGTTGCGCCCGCCCGTCTGCGTCTCG
Organism: Gracilaria vermiculophylla; assembly: GCA_019155205.2. Classification (NCBI taxonomy): domain Eukaryota; phylum Rhodophyta; class Florideophyceae; order Gracilariales; family Gracilariaceae; genus Gracilaria; species Gracilaria vermiculophylla. The sequence continues at coordinate 1,406,712 of JAHNZQ020000227.1, read as the reverse complement.
AGTGCGTGCTTTCCGGCCGGCACGTAGCGCCAAATATCGACCGCGTCCACACCGGCCGGGCGCGCCCCGTTCGCCAACAGGCTTCCGAAGCCCGACGCGCTCTGCTCGCCAGTCATCAGCACGCGGGTGCCGCGCCCGAGCTGCAGCGCCGCCCACGGCGCGCAGGGCGCCTCGCGCCGGAACTCAAGCGGCGGCAGCACGCCGTCGTGCACGCGCTCCATGTGCGCCAGACGGTCCAGCTTGCCGTACCGCAAGATGCTGTTGGGCGCGAGGCGGCGCTGCAGCTCGGCGCCATGCGGCTCGGACAGCAGGCACGCAAAGTCGTGCTCCATCTGCACCTTGGCCAGGGCGCACACAACGGCGCGAGCGCGCTCGGTGTGCGTCCGCAGCTCGGGGGCGACGGCGCCGTGCGGGCGCGCGTGCTCATGCGCGAGTGCAGGGCGCGGGTGCGGCGGCGAGCGGCGCGGGGAGCACGCGTGCGCCGAGGAGAGCGGAAACAAGTTGGCGACCGCGGAGGAGCGCTGCGCAACGTCCGACACCTCGCAGAGGCGCAAGGTGTGCAGCACGAGCGGGCGCGAGGGCGAGTTGATGGCGGTCGACATGAGGGCGACCTGGGCGTCGCGGAACTGCTCGGTGCTGATAAACACGTGGTAGCCAATGGTTTGCAGCGTGAAAAGCTCGAGGGCGTTGAGCTCGGGCACGGCGATTCCAAACACGGTGGAGAAGAAGTGCGACGTAACGGGGTCGTCCTCGTGGAACTTGACGGCCAGCATGACGGCGACGGCGAAGATTTTGTGCACGTTGGCACTGTGCACAAAGAGGTGCGGGGCGGCGGCCAGGAGGCGGTCGATGTAAATGCAGGCGGACACGAGGACGCAGTTGGAGGCGTTGACGAGCTCGAAGACGCGCGTGATGAAGTGGTGCAGCGGGAGGTTGGGGTTGACGACATCGAACGGGGACGGGGCGTAGTCGAGGGCGGCCGAGTACACGCGGGCGTGGAAGTGCGGGCGCACGGTGGATAGCAACGGGAGCGGGACTGCGCGCACGACGGCGTGCAAGTCGAGGCCGGAGGCTGAGGCGGCGGCGAGGGCGAGGAGGGCGTCGCCGGCGCTCACACGCGAGGCCAGGGCCGTCTTGACGACGAGGAGCAGAGCGGTGACGCAGTTGACCAGCGGGTAGCGGAGGCGCGGGGCGGGGGAGAGGGCGCCGGCGGAGCTGTCCGAGGAGCTGACGCGCGAGGTGACGGGGGTGGAGAAGGCAAGCGGGAGGTCCTTGCTGGTGAAAGGCATTGTGGGAGGGGGGTGGTTGGGCTGCGTGAGCGGCCGGCGGGAGGACGAGGACGCGGTGGGTGTGCGTGAGTGTGTCAGCGCGGACTGGGGGGGAGAGGAGAGGGGGGGGGCGGGGCGGGAAGAGGCGCTCGGCGGCGGCGGCGGGGCGAGAGGCAACGTCAGCAGCGACGCGCCGGACGTGACAATTCGGGCGTCATGGGCAGTGCGGTGGGCAGCGCGCGACGACGCGACGGGCGGCCGGCGGCGCGGGCGGCGCGCGGCGGCAGGACGCGACTCGGGCGCTCGCGGCGGCGGCGCGGCGGGTGGGAGCGGCGGCTTCCGAATGGGGAGACGCGCGCGCGCGCGCACTCGCGCGCAGGGGACGGCGCGCGGCGGCGTCGCTGTTGTACGGGGGCGCGGCGCGGCGCGCGCGCGCTACGTGCACCGCGCGGCGCGCGTGGCCGCGTGGCGCTCGTGGCGAGCCGTTGGCGGCGCGTCGGCGCGCCCGCGCGCCCGCGCGCCCGCGCGCCCGCGCGCCCGCCGCAGCGCCATGCAGCAGCGCATGCGGAGCAGCGGACGCAGCAGCGGCGCGCGCCGCGTGGCTGCGCCAGTGAGCCGTTGGCAACGCGCAACACGTGCTCCATGTCTGCCTCGGCACACGTGCATCACGTTTGGTACTTGGTACCACACGTACACACGTTTTATACCACACGGACACGTTTGCCACAACACTTGAAACACGTTAAACTGTACACGTCTGACACTTGTAGTAGCCGCAACATGCGGCGCACCTCGGCGGCGCCGGCGCTGGCTGCCGGCGCCGTAGGCACGGTGGGGCGCGGCGCGGGACGGACGTGGCGGCGCGGGACGGACGTGGCGGCGCGGGACGGACGCCGCGGCGCGGGACGGACGCCGCGGCGCGGGACGGACGCCGCGGCGCGCTACGGGGCAGGACGGACTCGGGGGAGCGGGACGGATGCGGCGGCGCTCAGCACGCGTCGGCGGCGGCGCCACCGCCGCTGCCGCCGCCGCCGCCGCCGCCGCCGTCGGCGCCGATGGGCGCGTAGCCGTCGGCGCGCGCGCGCGGCGGCGAGTGGCGCAGCGCGGCGGCGGCGGCGGCGGCCACCACGACGGCCATGCCGGCGGCGGCGGCCGGCGACGTGCGCTCGCGCAGCACGGCGGCCGCCAGCGCGGCGCTGAGCGGCGTGGACAGGCTCTGCACCACGACGGCCGGCGCCACGCGGCTGCGCTGCAGCGCGCACACGCCCAGGCACTGGCTGCCAAAGCCGCACAGCGCGGCGGCGGCGGCGGCGGCGGTGGCGCGCCAGTCGGTGCGCGCGTGCGCCCCCTCCCCGCCGCCGCCGCCGCCGCCGCCCGCCAGCAGCAGCGCCAGCGAGAACAGGCTCGCCTCGAAGGCCAGCACGTGGTGCAGCCAGTGGTAGCGGCGCGCCCACTTGCGCACCAGCACGACGCTGGCGGCCAGCAGCGTGGCGTACAGCAGCGCCAGCGCCATGCCCGCGGCCACGTGCGGCGTGCGCGGCGGCGGCGACGACGGCGGCGCGCGCGACGAGCCGCTGGTGACCAGCGCGACGCCCGCGACGCAGGCGGCCACGGCCAGCCAGTCGGCGGCGTCGGCGCGCTCGCCGCCGAAGGCGGCGCCGAACAGCACGCTGACGGCCGGGCAGCTGGCGGCGATGGTCATGACCAGCGCCACGGGCGCGAAGCGCAGCGCGGCGTACAGGCACAGCGACGCGGCGCTGGCCAGCAGCGCGCGCAGCAGCAGCGGCAGCATGTGCGCCGCGCGCGCGCGCAGCGCTCGGGCCGGGGCGGCGGGGGCGGCGGGGGCGGCGGGGGCGGCGGGGGCGGCGAGGGCGGCGGCGCGCGCGCGGCGGCGGCGCAGCAGCAGCAGCAGCAGCAGCGGCGGCGCGGACACGAAGGGGCGCAGCAGCAGCGCCTGCGCAACGGTCATGCACAATGCGGAGAGCGCGACGCGCATGCTGAGCGACAGGCCGGCCACGCACACGGCGCACAGCGCCATGAGCGCCAGCGGCGCCACGCCGCCGCGTGCGTCGCCGCCGTCGCGCATGGCTGCGGCCGTTCCGCCCCCCCCCCCCGCCGCCGCCGCGCGCGCGCGAGACGCATCCTTGGCAGCCCACGCGGCGGCGGCGGCGGCGGCGGCGGCTGCGGCGGCGGCGCTGCGGCGGCGGCGGCGCTGCGGCGCACACGTGCAACACGTGCGCGGTGCGTCCGTCGCGTGCTCGCCCGTTTATAAGCGCCTCGTCCGGCGCCAACGCCGCTCGCACCCATACGGCGCGCACCCGTCTTCCCCCCCCCCTCGCCCCCCGCCCCCCGCCCCCCTGTTCCGCGCCCTTCCCCATGGCGCACTTCTCGCAGCCGGATGACTGGACGATCTTCCACCTCGCAGAGCGCAGCGGCGGCTCGTACTCGCTCAAGGACGGGCTGGACGCGCACGCGGCGGCGGCGGCGGCGGCGGCGGCTTCGCGCGCGCGCGCCGAGTCGCCTTTCAAGGCCAAGGTGCTGCCGCGCGACGCCACCGGCGAGGACGCGCAGCTGCTGGAGGCGCTGCGCGCGGCGGCGGCGGCGAGCGGCGGCGGCGGCGGCGGCAGCGGCAGCAAGCGGCGCGGCGGCGGCGGCTCCAAGCGCAGCGGGTCGAGCTCGAGCGCGCACAGCGCGTCGTCGCGCTCGGCGCGCGCGCGGCCGGGCGCCTGACAGCGGTGGCCGGCGGCGCGGCGGCGCGCGCGCGGCGCGGCGGACGCGCGGCGCGGCGGACGCGCATTGCGGCGCGCAGTGTGTGGCGCGCGGCGCGCTGGGGCGGTAAGCAATGGCGCGCGTCCAAGTGGGCGGCGGCGGACGCGAATGGGTGAGCGGCGCGCGCCTGTCGCAAGCGCGGTGGCCAGTAAACGACAAGCGGCGCGCACCGCGCACATCAAGACGCCATCGGCGGGCGGCGAGCGCGCGAGCGCGCGGCGCGCAGCACGGCAGCGCCACTCGTTGCGCTGCCGCCTTCGTGCCTCGCGCCCGCGCTCGCGCTCGCGCGACTGCGCGCTCCCACACACTTGGCCGCTCCTTGCATTGCGCCGCTGCGCCCTCGCGCCAGCTGGCCGCACCCGCGAGCACGCCGCGCCGCAGCGCACACCACGCACTCCACGAGCGCCGCCGCCGCCTGCGTGTCGTGTGGCGCCGCCGCGCTCGCTGCGCCGCGCGCCGTGTCCGCCCGTCGCGAGTGCGCAGCTGTGCGCGCGCGCGCGCGCGCCAGTGTCTTCCCGCACGCGCCGTGCACGCGCCGCCGCGCCGCTCTCCGTGCGCCGTGCGCCGCCCTCGTTTACAGTCGTGCCGCGTGGCTGCCGCTGCGCGCGCTCCGTCGCCGCGCGCGCGCCACGCGTCGCTGACGTGGCGCGCACCCACGCCTGGCCACCTCGGCTGCGTGCACGCGTCATACACGTGGCACGCACCCACGCCTGCCCACCTCGGCTGCGTGCACGCGCCGCTCACGTGGCGCGCCCCATCGCGTGGCCCCGTGGACCCGTGGCCCCGTGGACCCGTGGCCCCGTGGCCCCTTGGCGCGGCTGCCCGCATCGCTGCTCACGCCGCAGCACCCCCCTCGCAGCACTTTGGAGCACACGTTGCACCACCGCTGCCGCTCGCGCGGCGCTGAGCGAGCCATCGACTGCGCTCGTGTGCTATCGCGTGCGCTCGTGTGCCATCGCGTGCCACGTGCTTGCCACGTGGCCGCGTGGCATGTGTGCGCGTGCGTGCGCGCACGCCGCATTGCTGACGTCGCCGTGCGATGCGCCGCGCCGCGCTGCACTGCGCTGCGCTGCGCTGCGCTGGCCGGTGCCCGCGCGCGCGCGCGCGCGCGCGCGCATGTGGATCGCCCCGCCCGCCGTCGTCGCGCCGCTCGTCGCCGCGCCCACGCCCGCGCCCACGCCCGCGCCCGCGCCCGCGCCCACGCCCCCGCCGCGCACCATGACCAACAACGTCCACGCGCTCGAGGGCGCCGTCGACGCCGCCACGCGCGCCTACAAGGCGCAGAGCGACGTCGTCACCGCGCTGCGCGCCGACGCCGCGCCCGCCCACGCCCTCAGCGCCGCCGAGCTGCAGCTGCGCCAGTGCAAGCGCGCCGTCGACGACGCGCGCAGCGCCCTGGCCGCCCTGCGCCCGGACCCCGTCGACCAGCGCGCCGCCGCCGCGCGCGCCGCCGCCGTGCACGTGCTGCTGCGCCGCCGCTTCTTCATCGCCCCGTCCTTCGAGATCTACGGCGGCGTCGCCGGCCTGTACGACTACGGCCCGCCGGGCTGCGCCGTCAAGAACAACCTGCTCGCCGTGTGGCGCCGCCACTTCATCGTCGAGGAGGGCATGCTGGAGCTGGACGCCACCTGCCTCACCCCGGCCCCCGTCCTCAGCGCCAGCGGCCACGTCGAAAAGTTCAACGACCTCATGGTCACCGACGCCGAGACCGCCGCCCCGTTCCGCGCCGACCACCTGCTGGCCGACCACCTCAACCAGCTGCTGGCCGCCCAGCCGCAACACCCGCACCGCCGCGAGATCTCCACCGTGCTGGCCACGCTGGACGAGCTCGACCAGCCGCAAATGGACCGCCTGCTCGCCAAGTACGATGTCAGAGCCCCGGAAACGGGCAACGCCCTCACCGCGTGCACCCCGTTCAACCTCATGTTCCAGACCTCCATCGGCCCGTCCGGCGCCCAGGTGGGCTACCTGCGCCCGGAGACCGCGCAGGGCATCTTCGTCAACTTCAAGCGCCTGCTGGAGACCGTGGGCGGCAAGCTGCCCTTCGCCTGCGCCCAGATCGGCCTCTCGTTCCGCAACGAAATCAAGCCGCGCGCCGGGCTGCTGCGCGTGCGCGAGTTCCAGCAGGCGGAGATCGAGCACTTTGTGCACCCGGACGACAAGTCGCACCCCAAGTTCGCCTCTGTGCGCGCCGTGCGCATCAACATGTTTGGGCGCGAGCAGCAGCTGGCGCTCGAGCCGGCGCCGCTGCCCATCACTGTGGGGGACGCCGTGGACGGCGGCCTCATCGCCAACGAGACGCTGGGCTACTTCATTGCGCGCACGGCGCTGTTTGTGCAGCGCGTGGGCATGGACATGCGCCTGGTGCGCTTCCGCCAGCACCTGCAGCACGAAATGGCGCACTACGCGTGCGACTGCTGGGACCTGGAGATCAAGAGCCTGTCGGCCAACAAGTGGATCGAGTGCGCCGGGCTTGCCGACCGCGCCGCCTTCGACCTCAGCAACCACTCCAGCAAGAGCGGCGTGGAGCTGACGGCGCGCGAAAACTACGCGCAGCCGCGGCGCGAGCAGGTGCTGGTGTGCGCGCCCAACAAGAGCGTGCTCGGCCGCAGCTTCAAGAAGAACGCGCAGCCCATCATGAAGGCGCTGGCGGACATGGACGAGCGGCGGCTGCGCGAGCTGCAGGCGCGGCTGGACAGCGACGGCTGCGCCGACGTGGGCGGCTTCGAGCTCACGCGCGAGCACGTGTCGTTCCGCACGGAGAGCCGGTCCGTGTCGGGGCGCAGCTTTTACCCGTCGGTGATCGAGCCCAGCTTTGGCGTGGGGCGGCTGCTGAGCTGCCTGTGGGAGCACTCGTACTACGTGCGCGAGGGCGAGGGCGAAGGCGCGGGGGAGGGCGCGGGCGCGGGCGCGGCGGACGGGCAGGCGGTGCGCGCCGTGCTGGGTCTGCCGCCGTGCGTGGCGGCCGTCAAGTGCAGCGTGCTGCCGCTGAGCAAGAACGAGGCGTTCGAGCCGGTGGTGGAGCGCGTGCGCGCGGCGCTGAGCGCGGCGGGCATGCTGTGCCGCGTGGACGACTCGGGTATCTCCATCGGGCGGCGGTACGCGCGCGCGGACGAGATGGGCACGCCGTTCGGCATCACGGTGGACTTCCAGTCGGCGCGCGACGGGTCGGTGACGCTGCGGGAGCGCGACTCGACGCGGCAGGTGCGCGCGTCCGTGGAGGACGCCGTCGCCGCCGTCGCGGACATGGTGAGCGGCGCGCGCTCGTGGGCGGACGTGCGCGCCGCGCTGCCGCCGTTCGACGCGGCGGCGGCGGCGCGCTGAGCGCGCCGCGCCTTGGAGAGGACGCGGCGTGCCGCGTGCAGCCACGACATGCGTGGTGACTAAAAGAAGAAGCGCTCGCGCGGAAGACGTTTTGGCGCTAAAGCGGCGCGTGGCAGCGCTGGCGCGCGCGCGCCGCGCGCGCCGCGTGCGCCGCGTGCGATCAGCGCGCCGCGTATTGCTCGCGCGCGCCGCGCGCCGCGCGCCGCCGTCGCTGCCGCACGCCGCCCGTCGCCCGTCGCCCGAGCTTGCTCACCCCCCCGCCCGCCAGCCGCGAGCCCCACCCCACGCGCGCCCGTCCGCCAGACATGCCGCCCGCGCCGCGCCCGACCGCGTCGCGCCCGGCCAGCCCTCCCCCCCACGGCCTCGCCGCGTCGCCGCCACGACCCCCCCCGTCGCCGCCGCCGCTGCCGCCGCCGCCGCCGCCGTCGCCGCCGCCGCCCGCCGGTCACCGCCCCCCTCCATCCCCCGGGCGCTCCCGCCCCCGCCAGCGCATGCGCCCTCGCTGGAGGCGGGCCAACACCGCCTCCCCCACCTCGCCGTTCCTCGCGCTACACTCGTTGCGCCCATCGCGCACCCCCCCGCCGCACCCTCCCCTCGCCGAGTCCGTCATCTCCGAGCCGTCCACGGCCACGCGCGACTCGCTGCCGCCCAAGCTCGTCAAGCAGCCGCCCCTCCGCCGCCTCCAGCACCTCTTCTCGCCGCACCTCGAGTCGCGCCGCCATGAGAACCTGCGCAGCACCAAGCGCCGCGTCATCAAGCTGTGCCGCCAGCCCGACGACACCCCCGTGCGAATGAGCGTCGGCTTCCGCTCGCGCACCGGCTGGGAGCCCATCCGCGTCGCCAAGGAGAACCAGGACTGCCTCGTCGCCCTCGTGCCCTGGGGCCCCGACTCGCGCTTCAGCTTCCTTGCCGCCCTGGACGGCCACGGCCGCTACGGCCACCACTGCTCCATGTTCATCGCCCAGCGCGTCGAGGCCTTCCTGCAGCGCTCGCTGCTGCCCGACTGCCGCGACGCGCAATACATTGCCGACGTTCTGTACCGCGCCATGTTGTACGCCGAGCACAAGCTCGAGTCGCCGCCCGTAACAATCGACTACACGCTCAGCGGCTCCACCGGCACCTTTGTGCTCGTGCACGGCAAAACGCTCTACTGCGCCAACGTCGGCGACAGCCGCGCCATCCTGGGCAGGCTGCAACCGCACCTGTTCGAGGCCGCGCAGCCGCAGCCCTTCGTGCTCTCGCGCCACACCTCCTCGAAAAGCGCGGACCACTACGCCGCCGTGCCCATCTCCATCGACCAGAAGCCGTCGCGCCCGGACGAAAAGCAGCGGCTGCTCGCCGCGGGCGCGCGCGTGGACCACTGGGAGGGCCTCGACGTCGGCGAGACGCGCGTGTGGCGCCCGGACGTGCGGTCGCCGGGGCTGGCTGTGTCGCGCTCGTTCGGCGACCTGGAGGTGAAGCGCTACGGCGTCAACTGCCATCCGGAGATTTTCACGCTCGACCTGCACGCGGACGACCAGTTCCTGGTGCTGGGGTCGGACGGCGTGTTTGAGTTTTTGGCAAATGACGACATCATCTCGTTTGTGGCGAGCTGCCGGGAGGAGGGGACGGCGCAGGAGGCCGCCGAGAAGCTGGTACGGCTGGCGACCGAAAAATGGATCGAGGACGACTCGATCATTGACGACATTTCATGCATCGTTGTGTTCCTCAACGTTAGCGCTGACAGTGCCTCCGAGCCTCAGTTTCCCACGCAGCTCTATCCGTCTGTGCCGTTGACGGGATCGCTGGGGTCGGCCAAGTCGAGCACTGCCTCCGACTTGTCGCCGGCAGACCGTATTACAGAGCATATCATAACCCCTGCCTCGCCCTCGTTCGTGGCGCAGGCAAATATGGACTTTGCGCAGCGACCACGGGCGATGTCTGTTCACGATGCACAGCTGTCAACTTTTGCAGATACCGAATGCACAGAGCGCCGGCTGGAGGAATACGACGATGCGCTGGAGCTTGTGTGATTGAACATGTTTGTGTGTCAAGCAAGCTTGATCCGTGCAAATACTACTTTATATATAACTAATGTATGGAGCGCAAAAGCAAGTGTTTCTGCGTCGCTGCTTGTGATTTTGCGCCAAGTCCCAGCGGGGCCGTGACGTTGGGTGTTGGGGTTCACGCATTGGGCAAGCGTTGTTTATACCAGCACTAACATAGGCGTTTACGCGCCGCAGTAAAGCAGAAAGGGGAACAAACTCGCCGGCCTGTGGCACACTCTGCTCGTTGGCTTTTGACCACGGTTTTACAGACGGCGGCGACAAAGGATACATACGAGAATCCGGCACACTTTTCTACGCTACGCAATCGACAAGCAACGCGAGCGCGACGCAAGATGTGCATTGCACAGCTTGCACGTGGAACAGCGAGCTGATTGGTTTGCGCAGACATGCGGCTGTGCGGGACATGCTGGTCCCGACAGCTGGCGCACCGTCGCGGCCAATTTCTTGTCATGTCGCGCTGCGCAGAAAAATAAAAACATGCAACGCAGAGTGCATGGCCAACTCACGACCACTTCCACATGGAGAAACGTGGAGCGCGACTGCTCTTCCTGTCTCGATTGCGGTGGTGCGGCTTGCGAGGCGGCCGAGCTTCCGCCTGCGTTCCACACTTGCGGCGGCCGTCTGTCTCAAACACTCTCCAGAAGCTGGGCTTCGCTTCTACGTCCTGCTCCCCCTCGGACGTGCACGAGTCGTCTTCCCCGTTCCGAAAGAACATGCTCATGAATCCGGACGACGCCTTGTCGTCCTTCTGCGACGAATGCGCCCTTCCTTTTCTGCAGTGTGACGCCGCCCCCGAACGACCAGAGCGACCCAGCGCGAATTGCACCTGTTCTTCGTCGTCGCTGTCGTCGCTGTCAGTAGCACAACCCTTTTTGCTTGCCAGCCGACCCCCCCTGTCAGATCTGCACTTGTATTTGTCGCTTGCATCCCTCCTCGCATGGCGTCTGGAAAAGCGCCGCCCAGCGGCTCTCTGCATCGTGAGCAACTCAACGACGTGTTTCGCAAACTGTTGCACATCGCTCACAGTGTTCTCCACTGAGCTCACCACACCGTGCACAAACCGAATGATGCCGTTCTCGTTCACTTGACGACTGCTCATGCGACTGTACCTCTCGTACAGCACAAAGCTAAAGATCGTGCCGTACACCATGTAATTGAATGTGTACATCATGGGCGGCGCGTCCGTAAATACCTTCCGCCACGCAAACAGAAAGTAGTGAATGCCCACAGTGGCCGTGGCAACAAATTGAGAAACGTTTCTCCGGTCAAAGCTCAGTGCTGTTTGCAGCGCAAGCATTGCAATGTGCCACATAAAGTACGCGGCGAGCACCAAGTTTGCCGTCACAAATGACGTCTCGTACCGTTTGGACCATATTTGCAACGGGTCCTGACGCAAGATAAGCGAAGCCATCAAGTTAAACAAGCACATGAGTATGAAGTATAGATTGCCAAAGAAGAGACATGTGGACACTGTCACCTTAGCAGACGTATCCAGAATCCGCTTGAGTATGGCAAACATAGTGAGCAGCGGAACGAGCACAACGCAATAAAACAGAATTCCGCTGAGAAAGGGCGACGACGAAATATTCACGTGCGTGTACTTGTCGATTTCGGAGCCAACATGATCGACCAACCTGTTGTTGGTGTCGGCGGCAATTACAAGGTAGTCGAAGAAGGGCACAAGCGCAGCGGCTCCTTTCCTAAGCGCGCCGGCCATTGCGTCCGGCAACGCCCTGGCATGGTGTTCAACTAAATCGCCGACGGTGAGGTTATGTATTTTGTTCATAATGACATCCTTGGACGTGGTTAGTTCCTCCGATTGGCGGTGCAGGCGAGTCAGTGTCTGTTGTAACTGGCGCTGTCTTCTGATGAGTTCGTTATATCGCTGCAGCGTTCGGGGTGCTTCGCGCCTGTACATGACAATCTCCTTGGCTTGTTCCTCAAGCGCGGCTTGACTGAGCTTTACTTGACCGTCTTGCATATTGGTCTGCCCCTTCTTCAGCTCAATAGATTTCTCCAGATAGTCCTTCTCATGTGTTAAATCTTTGGTCTCCTGCTGCATGCGAGAAATTTTTATGCGGTGCTCAGCGATTCTCGAGCGAAGCTCTTCTACGGAACGCTGACTTGAGGGCGAGTCTTCTCGCTCGGAATCGTCATCTGGTTCCGATAAGGAGCGGCGCGAATGGGAAGGTCGTGAAGATGGACGGGAGAATCTACCAAACAAGTGCTGCAGGATGGTATCGGAGCGTCTTGCATTGACCTTGGAACACGAGAGCAATACAAGCAGAAGCAAGCAAATAAGACGGGAGGACATATCTGATGAGAGGCAAGGGCGCGGGCGGTGCGACAGAGAGGGGCTACGAAAGCCGCTGTGGACATGAATGTGAGCATGTCTGCACTGCTCATGCTTGAATTCGGAATCGGGCGGTGTCTGAGTTTAACCAATTGAAGATCCTTTAGCTGAGGCACCGTGGGTACAGAGGTGCGATCGCCGTGAGAGCACGTTGTTGTTTTTTACCGGTCATGGAAGAACTCCTGACACGCCAGTAACCGACCTTTTCGACTGGCACGTCGCCCCATTTTGAAGCTTGGGATCGATATTGATTGTGCACGTTGTAGAAGAGCTATGCGCAGCTTTGGCGAAAACCACCTTGCGGAGCCTAGAAGTGGCGCTGCTCAGGAGAGGCCAGCATTCGAGTTGAGTTCGTGTTCAACGCGGGGCAAAGGGATGGACGTTGAAGCCACTCTTTCAAAAGGTCCTTGCAGCCGCCGCACGAAGGCAAACGCGATCTGTGAGCGCGGGCGGGACCATAATAATTGGACCGCAGGAGCGGGCAGTCAAATTAGCGCTGCGAGCATTTTCATTGGCTGAAGATCCTCGCGCTAGAACACGACACTATCTTCGTCCAGCTAGGACACCGCACGTGTACTGGAAGGATACCGTCATACTGCCACCTCGAATTTCGCAGCACACTCACTAGCCCGGCTTATCGTCCCCGTCTGTGGATGGCGTCAACCGTCGCCTTGTTCAACTCCAGCCTGTTGTGCTGAGCCCCCCCTTTCTCTTCTCAGAGTACAAGTGAACAGAAGCTTTCGTTTTCCCATCTTTTTGTCGCCCCGGCTCACGTTCTCTCTTCGCGAAGACTCGCACGGCGGATATCGAAGATGGCCATGCCCAACGTCATCAACTTCAGGGGCTATGTGCTCCTGTCCGTACTTGTCAGCGCCGCAGTGCTCTCTCACGCTGTGTACACCAAAAAGTTCTTCTACAGAACGGTGGTATACCTTTCGCGATCAAAACTTGCCATAATGTGTACTGCAAACATGGCACTTGTGACAATACTACTAATCTGGCGTCTTACGCAACTAATTTTCCTCGGCCCTTTACGGTTTAGAGAGTTGGAGCGTCTACATCTTCGTGCTCGTGATACGATAATCGAGTACTGCTTTGCCATCTCTGTCTTCCGCGATGATTTCAACACTCGCTTTGTTGCCCTCATCATGACCGTTTTGCTTTTGAAGAGCTTGCATTGGCTGGCCAAGGATCGAACAGACTACTTGGAAGAACAACTGCGATGCCCGCTCCGCACGCATATTCGCCTCGTTGGTCTGTTATTGCTGCTTGCCTTCCTTGATTGCTTCCTGGCGGCGTTGTGTATCCAAAAGACTTTGCGGAGCGATGGACGATCCATGTTTGTTTTGCTTTCTTTTGAATTTACGCTGCTTGCCATCGAGCTCGCTGCCAATATGTTTCAATACATATTCTTCCTCATCGACCAACAAATGGATGGGCGCTGGGGATCGAAAGGCGTATTTTCATTCTACGCAGAGCTCTTGTGCGACTTATCCACGCTTACCATTTACATTATCTTCTTCGTCTACGTCCAAATTTATTACTCCTTCCCGTACCACATCATTCGTGAGTTCTACATGACGCTGAGCAAGTTCCAACGCAAATGTGCAGATTTCCTTCGCTATCGGCGAGTCGTCGCAAACATGCATGAGGTGGTAGATGAGGTTACCGACGAAGAGCTTCAGCAAGGAGACCGCACTTGTATTATATGTCGCGAGGAAATGGAATCGGCAATCAAACTGGTTTGCGGCCACATATTCCACCGCCGATGCCTGGAAAACTGGCTGAAACGTCAACTCAGCTGTCCGACTTGCAGGGCCACAATCGATGTCAACCAAGGTGCGTCCCGGAATCAAGAGCGCATCGCAATTCGGAACGCGAACGGAAACCGAGCGCCACAGGCGAACGCCCCCGCCGCACAACCTGCCAACGCGAATCAACCGCAGCCACCGCCGCCACAACCTGGCCGGCCCGCGCAACGGCAGCAACAACCGCTTCTACCGCCGCTAGGACAACAAGCCGGAGCACAGGGTGCGCAAAACGCCAACATCGGTGAGGCCGGTGCTCGCTTGCTTCACTTTGCAAATCAATGGTTTAATGTGGCGATGAATGAGGCCGGAATTCGTCCGCAGCCCAACGCGCAAAACGCGCAGCATCAGAATGGCAACCAGGCACAGGCAAATCACCACCACCACCACCACCACCTCCATCAGCACCACCACGCAAACCCCCTTCAGGCACCACATCGGCAGGCTGCGCAGCCAAATCAACAACCGATCCAAGCACATAATCCAAATGCGTTCATGATCTACCCTTACTACATTGCACCCAACACATTGGCACACATGCAGCTCCGTGCTCGCCGCCGCCTTGCGCAAGGACTTGAGCAATACCAGCAGGCCAACGGCGCGAATGCGGTGAACCAAGCTGCGAATGAAAACGCCCATCCGGCGACACAGCGCCGCGGACCCAGTTCGGGCACATCAGAGCAAGGCAGGGCGGGTGGCAGCGCGAGCGCCCCCAACGCGCGCAGTGGGACGCAGCAAGAAGCGGGGGGCTCGTCATCGGCAAGTGGCGCCACGCCCGGCAGCGCCTCGTCCGCGTCCGCCGCAGACGGCGCGGCGGGCTTGTCGGCGCGGCGGCGCGCCGCCCGCGCGCAGGCGGACGCGCCCACCACGACGCCCGCCCCCGTCGGGCTCCAGCAGCACCAGGCGGCGCTCCGCGCGCGCGTGCCGCCGCCGAACCACGCCGCGCACGCGCTGATCCGCACGCGACACCAGGGCGCGGCGCAGCGCGCCGCGCGCGCGGCGGGCGCCGCAGCGCCGGCAGGCGCGGGCGGCAGCGCGAGCGCGCGCGCTGCCGGCGGCGGCGGCGCGCCTGCGCGCGCTGCGAACGGCGCGGCTGGCTTTTCGGCGGCCGTGGGCGGCGGCGAGGAGCGGGCGAACGCGGCGGCGGGGAACGGCGGCGCGGCGCCGCTGCTGTCGCTGCTGGCGGGTGTCGGCGGGCAGCCGGCGGGCGCCAACGTCGGCGGGCAGACGGGGTTGCGCGCGCAAGGCGGGCTGGGCTACGCGGCGGCTCAGGCGCTGCCGTTGGAGCGCTTGTTTGAAATTCAGAGTCAGATTGAAGTGCTGCGGAGCCAGGTGCACAGTTTGGTTGTTCACGCGACTGAAGCGCAGCTGCACGGTGTGGAAAACGAAGAGCAACAGAGGGTGGTGGCGGAAGTGACAGAAGTTGGACGTGAGGCTGAAGGGCGCAGCGCGACAGGCAGTGCGACGGTGCGAGGTGGTGCGAGCTCTGGTGGCAGTGGAATGGGCACTGGGGCGGCACACGTCGAGGGCGCTGGAACGGAGGATGCAACGGGGGCGAGAGGGTGTGAATGGGGCGGGGCAGGTGGTGGCAGCGGGGGTGCAGAACAGGCGACTGAGGGCAGTGATGGAGAGAGAAGGGAAGAGGGGGGGGTGGACTCAGAGGCAGAAAGAATGCGGCGGCGGAGAATTGAATTTGTTGAGCGAGCAGGTCGTAGTTAGAGTGAAAGCGCTCAAGGGGGGTAGCTCAACAGGCACGGCACTGCGACGGTGCGAGCTGGTGGGAGCTGGTGTGAGGTGTGGGGGGTGTGGAATGGGCACAGGGGCGGCACACGTGGAGGACACGCTAGAACAGAGGGTGTAATGGGGGTGAGACGGTGTGACTCGCATGGGGCACATGGTGGCAACGGGGCGTTGAGAAGAGGCAAGCGAGGGCAGTGGTGGAGAGAGAAGGGAAAGGGGGAGAAAGCAGGATAGTGAGGTTGAGCGGTTGTTGAGGTGACGTAGGTGCATTGTAAGGAGTGGCTAAAGTGAGTGGCGCTGTTGGACGCTACTAGTACTTTTAGCGGTGTGAGAAAGGCAGCTTGGCTAACGGGTGTACGCCGTGTTGGGGTGTCAACACAGTTTGAGGTACGGTTGGTAGCTAAAGAAGTTGACGCATGAGTAGCAATGAACGTTTGTACTTTTGCATGATACAAGCGTGACACGCGTTAGGGCAGGTTGCTGCCGGCCGCTGCTGCCCAATACGTTGGCGGCAACTGCAAGCGGGGGGCCGGCTTGAAAACGGCAGCACGGACAGAAACAAGCAGCACACACTCGCGATGAACGGGTGTGTGTGGATGGAAGAAAGTGCGCGACGCTGTGTGGAGGAGCGAGTGGAAAAGCGAGGGCTGGGCGGAGAGCGGGGCAGCTGACGACGAGGGCGGGCGGCGGGCGGGAGGCAAAACGAGCGCGGTTGGGCGAGCACACGGTGCACAGGGGGGCGCGGTGGTGCGGAGGCGACGAAGGGGCAAGGCATGCAAGCACAGCACGAACGCACGATGGACGATGGACGGAGCGATGTCGGGGGGGCGTTTAGGCAGAGCGCTGCGCCACGACGAGGGGCACGTGTGGGTGGAAAGAGCACGGATGGAATGGGCAAAACAAGCGGGGGGCCGTCGCGCGACGGGGTGCCAGCGGACGCGACTCACAGAGCGATACTAACGAGCAGCGACACGGCGGGGAGACGCGCCACGGGCCGCGCGGCCACGCTGGCGACGCCAAATGGCTTCACAAAGGACTTGGGGGGAAGGGAAGAAGGGCAGCACAGTGCTCAGGCACCAAGCAGTGGCGCGCGCGTGCAGACGGTGCGCACGCACGGCTGCAGCCGCCGACCGTCTCGGCGGCGCGCAGTGGCGGAGTGGCGCGCAGCGCCCCTCAGCCACAGCGCGCACAGCGCACCAAACGGCAAGCACGCCGCACGCGCCAATCGGCGCGCACCACCGCGCCGCGCCGCGCCGCCGCCCGTCACGCGCACGCGTGTCAGTGTCACACGGCCGTGCGTCACGCGCCACCTTCGCACAAGTACGCCCTCCCCAAAAAAAAAAAATACAAGAAAAAAAAAAACCCCCCGCCCCCCTCCGCCCCTCGCGCCCACGTCACGCGCGCTCTGCCCACCGCGCGTCTCCCATCTCCCGATCTCAGCGTCCCGCGCCGCCGATGCTCACCGCGGCAATCAGCGCCAGCCGCCGCCGCCGCCGCCGCCGCCGCGCGCGCACAGCGTGCGCCCCTAATTGGTGTGGTCGCCGTCGCTCATGGAGCGCGGCCGCCCCTGCGCCGCGCCCTCCGGCGCGCAGCGCCGCTCGCCCCTGAGCGACGACAGCTCCTTGCGGCGCCGCTCCTCGCCGCGCGCGCGCGCCGCCGCCTCGCTCTCGTCGCGCTCCAGCTGCATCTGCTGCCGCTTGCGCTCGCACTGCTGCTCCCAGTCCAGCCGGCGCTCGTCCAGCTCCACCTTGCGCTGCATGCTGCGCACCATCTGCTGCAGCAGCTGCTCCAGCTTGCAGAAGTGCGAGCACATGTGCCGGTCCACGCCGCAGCCCGCCGCGCCGCCGAGCTCGCACCCGCCGCCGCCGCCGCCGCCGTGCGCGCACGCTGCCGTTTCGAGTTGGATGTTCTGGCCGTTGCCGGCCGCCGCGCTGGCCGTCGCCCCGCCGCCGCCGCCGCCGCCGCCGCCGCCGCCGCCGCCGCCGCCGCACGCCGCGCGCGGGGAGGCGCTGTGCGGCGGTGGCGGCGGCGGCAGCAGCGCGGCGCCGCAGCGCGCGAACAGCGCCTCCGGCGCGCGCGCGTCGTCGCGCGCGCGTGCGGCGGCCGCGCCGCCGCCGCCGCCGCCGCCGCCGCCGCCGCCGTCGCCGCCGGCCAGGAAGGCGCGGTGCAGCTGCTGCGCGCCGAGGCGCTCGGCGGCGGCCGCGGCCGCGGCCGCGGCCGCGCCGCGCGGCGGCAGCGCGTGCGCGGCGCAGTGCGCCAGCGCGGCCGGGTCCGACGTCATGAGCACGTCGCGCGGCGGCTCGCGCGGCGGCTCGAGCGGCGGCAGCACGGCGTGGCGCGCGGCGGCGGCGGCGGCGGCGGCGGGCGCGGGCGCGGGCGCGGGCGAGGAGAACGGGTTGGCGATGGACACGCGGCGCGGGGCGTCGGGCGCGCGCGGCGGCGGCGGCGGCGGCGGCGGCGCGGGCGAGCGCAGCGCGCTGCGCGCGGGCGAGGCGGCGGCGGCGGCGGCGGCGGCGGGCGCGGGCGCGGCGTCGGCGACGAGGGCGGCGGCGTGGGCGTGGGCGGAGAGGCGCGTGCACGGCTCGCGCGCCTTCCAGTCGGACAGGGTGTCGCGCGGCTTGGCGGCGTTCTCCATGCGCGACACGACGTCGAGCAGGCGCTCCTTCTCGGCCTGGTCGTGCTGGTTGCCCGACCCGCTGCGGCGCAGCAGCGAGAAGTCCTGCTTGCGCCACTGCTCGATGAGCAGCGCGGTGCGGTCGCGCGCGCGGCGAAAGTCGACGTTGATGCCGGAGAGGCGCAGGGTGTCGGCGATGTTTTGCCACTTTTGCAGGCGGCCGCCGTGCGGGGCGCCGTACGGGTTGTGGTCGGCGACGAGGCGCAGCAGGCCGATGTCGGCGCCCACCGAGAAGCGGTACTGCCTCTTGCGGACGTTGGCGGCGGTCGGGGTCGGGGGCAGCGTGGGCGGGAGCGAGGGGGTGTGGGTCGGGGTGAGGGTGGGGGTGGTGGAGAGCATGGGCGGCTGTATGGGCGGGATGTGCGGGGGGGGCCGGAGGTGGTGGTAGTGGGCGGAGGTGGGCGGGGGGAGCGGTTGGTGCGGCGGCAGCGTGAGCAGATGGGAGGCGGGAGGGATGGGATTGTTGAGGCGGGGGATGTTGGGGCGGAGGCGCCAATTGGACGGTTCGAGCGGTTCGGAGGCCATTTTGCGGCGCGCTCGACGGGGACGGGCGGGAGAGAGGAAGATGAAGAAGAAGAAGAAGAAACGGGGAGGGCGGGGGGGCAAGACGTTTTACGAGGGAGAGAGCGAGAGCGAGAGAGAGAGAGAGAGTTGACGGCGGTGGGGGCGGAGGTGCGGATGGTGGGGGCGGGGGGTGCTGGCGTTGTGCAGCGGCGTGGCGCGGCGTACGAGTACGCGGTGTGGAGCGCGTGCGAAAAGTTACGTGTGGAAGGCGAGGCACGCGCGCAGCGAGCGCGCGCGTGCGTGCGTGCGGGCGCGCGCGCGCGCGCGCGGCCAAGGGGCGCCTTAGGCGGCGGCGGCGGCGCGGCGCGGCGCTGTCAGGCGGCGCGCGCGGCGTGGCCACGGGTGCGGCGTGGCCACGTGCGCGGGCGCCAGCGGCGCGCGCTGCGCAAAGAAAGTACTGGCGCGCGCGGCTGTTTGGCGCGGCGCGCGGCGCCGCCGCTGCTGTCCATGAGGGCGCGCCACGCTGCTGCGCCGCGCGCGCGCGCGCCCCATTACAGCGCGCATTACAGCGCGCGCGGCGCGTGGCACAGCTGTGCTGCGCAGCAGAGCGGCGCGCGGAGCGCGCACGGCGGGCGCGGCGGGCGCGGCGACGGCGCTGGCGGCGGGCGGAGGGGCGTTGGGCGTGCGGGGAACGGCGCGTTTGGGGGTTGTTTGGCACGACGGCGCGCTGCCGCCAACGCGCGCGCGGCGGCAGGCGCGCGCGCACGCGGCGCCCCTCAACGGCGCCAAACAGCGCGGCGTCAAGCGCGCGCGCGCGCGCTGCATGGTGGCGCCGCGTGCCACATGCGGCGGCGGCGGCGCGGCGCACCAAAAGCGGCGCGCGCGCGCGCGCGCCGGCCACCGCACAAAGGCGGGCGCACGGTGTGCGCGGCGCGTTTGCGCCACGTCTTTGGCGCGCGCGCCGCTTACCGCCGCGTCGGCGCTCCGTGCCTGGCGGCCGTTGAGAAACGCTTCATGTGCGCACGCGCGCGGCGGCGGCGGCGGCGGCGGCGTGCGCTTTGCTGCTGCCAGCGGACTGGGCGGCGCGCGCGCGTGCCGTTGTTTTAATGCGCAGCCGCCGTGCACGGTTGGCTTGGCTCCAAACCGCGCGCGGTGCCTGTGCACGGTGCGAGCTGCCCATCGCCCATGTCGCACTCGCTTGGTGTGCTTCCGACCGTGTCGCCGTGGTGCGCAGCGTGTCGCTCAATCAACGTGAACGACAGAGTGACCGTTTTGGCAACCACGCGCTGTGGTGGCAAAAGTGCGCACAGTCGGCTTGTGTGCGCTTGCTTGCAACAACAAGCCACTTGTTGTTGTTGTTGTTGTCAGCACGCGTGCAAAAAGTACGACGCTGCCATGGCGAACACGGCCCCCTCGCACCGCGCCAGCCGTAAGCAACAAACGCCCAATCGCCCACTGTTGGTTCACGTGCTCCCCATTGTTGACGTGCAGTCAACGCGCACACTTGCAATAGAGCTTGCAACCTGAAGCGCATGTGTTCACGTCGCCAACTGCTGTGCTGGAGTGGCGAGACCGCGCCGCCAAGCACACACTGTTGAGTTGTTGTGGCACAGCCAGTAGGTCGGGTGTGAGAGCGTACCCCAAAGGGGCCACAGACAAGGCACAGTGCCACATGAGTGTCGCAGTCGGCGCGTGAATGCTGCCGCCGCCCATGCGCGCACATTGCGTTGGCGCGTCTTGGTCAGCGCACCGCTTGGCACTGGCACTGGCACAGCGCCCACATTCACCTGCGCTGCTACCGCACTTGACGCCTCGTGCCAATGCGTGCGCAGCGCCCCACGCCGAAACCCCCCCCCCCCCCCCCCCCCCCCCCCCCCCCCGCCCCCCCGGCCCGCCCCCCACCCCCCCCACCCACACCGCCCCCCCCCCCCGTGGCCCCCCGTGCCAAGGCGCGGGCCGCGCCCCCCCCCCAACCCCCCCCCCCCCCCCCCCCTCGCGGGGCGCAGCAGCGACGGTAAGCCAACAACTCAACTCACAACACGGGCGCAGGCGAAAAGCACCCCCTCTGGCGTCTGATTGACAGCCCACGACGAGCGCACAAATCCGCATCACGTGCTCTCCAATGTACGCAGCAACATGATGTTGTTGGCCACTTGCAGCGCAGGCGCAGCCGTTTTTGGCTCCCCAGCTTGCATGGGTGCCTCGCCGTTTGAGTCGCTCGCCGCCACCGCCACCGCCTGCTGCTTCTCAGCCCACAACCACCCACTTGTGCTCTCCATCCACTCCATGATGCACAATGCCTGACAGCGCCCTTACAGTACCTCCTCTTGCACCGTCCGTTCGCCACCAGCCTGCACACACGGCCCCATTTTCACGTATTCTTGCACCA
Organism: Gracilaria vermiculophylla; assembly: GCA_019155205.2. Taxonomy (NCBI): domain Eukaryota; phylum Rhodophyta; class Florideophyceae; order Gracilariales; family Gracilariaceae; genus Gracilaria; species Gracilaria vermiculophylla. The sequence continues at coordinate 1,385,835 of JAHNZQ020000227.1, read as the reverse complement.
ACATCCATCACACTCAACAATCACCCTTCTGCAATCTGCTCACTGTAAATCATGCACCGTACATTTAATGACGTGCCTACCATAAGCTCAATTTCTGCCAACCTTGTACAACAAACCCCTTTTAAAACTACAACAATCATCTTCCCCAGTCAACCAACAGTGACTATTGAACATACATGTTAGACACCTCCCCCAAAAATACCCCTTTTGCTCAACGCAGCAGCTCCCCTTTTTTTTCAGCGCAGCTACAAACCACACTTTCCAATGAAAAACAGCCAATTACAAAATTCCATTATACATTACACACCTTCAGCCAACCAACTGTGCGTGCAATCGTGCGTAAATTACGCGTTGTTCTTTCCGGAAAAAACAATTCACCCACAGTTGTCCTCCTCAACGCTTTCAGCGCTGCAATGCTTCCTTCAATGCGTCGTGCGCCGCATCACCGCCTCCGCTGCCGCACGCAACGCCCACCGCCAGCCCACCCCAACCCACGCCCTGTCTTTGCCGCCAGCCGCACCGCCTGCCACCTCTCCTGTCTCGTGCCCGCGGCCGGCGCACCGACAACGCTGCCAATCAAAAACCAAAACCTGCTGCAGCGGCGCTCTTTGCGCCGCCGCCTGCGTCGTCAGCTGCTCGTGCCACACTTGTCCGCAGCCAGTCTCGCGCAGCTTGCACCAGGACTGCCCCCTTTTCTGTTCGTCCGCCGTAATTTGAAAGCTCTGCTTTGCCGCACCAGCGCCGTTCATACTGTAGTTTTTAATGTTGACAGCTTTTACACCAACGCCCTTTCTACACATCCACAGCACACGCTGTATTCTGTCTCAAATACCCTTGATCCTGGCCATTTTCAGGATCACGCTTCAAAGCCACTCCAAAACAACTCCCAACCCTCGCAACGGCCTTCATCACCATACATATGCACTCTCAACGCCGTACACGCTTTGCCGCAGCAGTTGTCGCTGTACTTGCCACTCAACAATACAACTCTCATATTCCCACATTTCAAAGCTTGTTCTCTTTTCACTATGCTCCTCTCGTGATCCTCTCATCTTGCGATGAACGCCGTGGAATACTCGCAACGGTATGGTCTCGACGCAGAAACTCTCCTACCTGCTTCTTCCACTTTGCAGTCAAAAAACATTTCATGCGCTCCACGTCCTGGAAAAGTCTTTTCCGAATCACCAATCCTTTACTTCAACAGTTGTCGCAAGAACTACGGGCCATCGTAGAGGCAAGCGATTCAAAGTTTCGTAAATCTTTGCCAGGAGAGATCAAACTAGCAGCTTTTCTGCTTTACGCTGGAGGATGTACATGCAAAAAGGCTGCGACGCATCTCGGCATAGGTGCGAGCACAGTATCTGCAAGCGAGAAGACAGTAACCAAGGCTATTACCCAGACGTACAAAGAAGCTGTGCGCTTCCCAACCGAAGAGCAAGATGTGGCTCGTGCAATGTGTAGTACAGTGGCTCCTACGGAAATATGGTGGTTTGGCCCTAAGGTATAATATTCTTAAGGAGGGTTCGTAATTTATTAGCTGGGCCACGTGGTGCATGATCGCGCCCACGTGCGCTACAGTATCCTCAAGGTACGGTAGAATTTATTATTTATTTTAGATATTTTATGCGTGTAATTAGCACAGTAGTGCGACCTGCCAAGGCGGGCTCCTGGCTTGATATTTAAGCTGCCGGTTGAGCTCCACCTCTGGGGAAGTAAAGACAAGCACCCTTGAGTCTTCTTCTACATTTTCCAGTTGGAGTCTCTTGTCTATTCACGCAGGTTTCTAAGCCGCCGATCCCCAGGTCGCATCATAGCAGCCCCTGTAGGAGCATTGTCCGCCCAGTGAACCTCCCCCTCCGCTTGGTGTTTGCGGATCCCTTTCAGAATTCCCCCGGCACGCGACAGCGGATACTGGAGACCACCTTTAGGAATACGCGCCTTTGGAGTCACCAAAAACTCCTAACGGACGTTGTGCTTTACTACCTCGACAGGAGGGCTGACAGTACCACACAATGTATGGATTCGAAATGCTGAGTGGTATACACTACTTCGTCGGCGCGATTGATGGAACTCATGTCAAATGGCCATGTTGCCCTGAAGAACAATACTATGAGTACTGATGCTACAAAGGGTACTTAAGTGTAGTACTGTTTGCGGTGTTTACCGCTAATAGAAGGTTTACTTACGTAGATATTGGAAAGCCTGGGGTTCTTGGTGGTTCTACAGTATTCGAGCAGTCTACATTAAAGAAGAATATTGATAATGGAACGTGGATGGGGGACGACATACCGAGCTTGGTTATCGCAAACATCGCTGTTCGTCCATACTTAATTGGAGATTGTGCCTTCCAGCTCACCAACAATATGATGAAGAGCTGTACCGAACGTGAGAAAAACGCCAACCCGGTATTGCGAACGTGAGATAAAGTGGCAAGCACGACGAGAAATCCAGTAGAATGCGCATTCGGAATGCTCAAACACCGCTTCTGTGTTCTGAAAGATGGAATTTGACTGCAACATGAGGACGACATCGTCATATTTATATTCGCATGCGTCGTTCTACATAACTGGGGCATTGAAAATGGCGACGACCAGGACTTTTATTTAACCCCTGACGAAGACAAAGATCAAGATCTTGTTGTCAGTGCGGAGACGACCGCTGGAAAGAGGCAAAGGGATGCATTATTATACTATATAACCAACAGCTGTAGTACAGAGTAGCATGCATCAGAACTTTTCAACTCAACGTTCCAAAATTCTCCTCGTCTTTTCGCGTTCTTCGTTACTTTTCTGAATCTCTAATATCAGAGTCTCGGTTGCCTGTTCTTGCGTTTTTATGAATTCGCACCGTAAAGAATCTCGAGAAAGCTTCACGCGCTTACGAGTGCTCGATTCTGGTAATTCCGGGGCACTAGCATTACCATCCGTTGAATAATGCGCTGGCGGATCGTAGCGCGCCTTTCCATTCTCCAACTCGTGCATCTGTTCGAAATATTACGGATTATTGAAAAGATCTTCGTCGTCACCATCTCTGCCAGATTGCTTGAGTTTGGTCATAAATGCAGAGTATTCCTGCTTTATGCGGGTGAACTTTTTTTGCCAACCTTTAGCGGTTCTTTTGATGCCACGGCTGCTTTCAGCGAGCTTAACGGCGTCGGTGAAGACATCCTGAAGGGTTTTCTTTTGTTTCTTTCGATCGCCATAGCCAGCTTGCTTCATCATGGAAAACAGAAGATTAACTGTGTCATTGTCATAGGTTGGTTTGATTGCGACACTGTTGGATGGTGTCTGGCTTAGTTGGTTTCCTGGCTGGGATGGTGTGCATACTGGTGGAGTGCTGTTTGTTATGCTAGTAGTCTGTCCACTTAGTGCGATGGGTGGGTTTTGAGATGCCGCGTCAATAGATATAAGCGTGTGGTCTTGTTCTGAGGTGTTTGTCATGGTTGCAGCAGAGCTCAGGTGAGGTTCGTGTAGGAAGAATAACTTCTGATACTGTGAGATGAACGAACGAACAAATAGTTTTGCCTGGATTTACGTTGGCGGTAAATGGGCATTTGACCAAAAAATGTCTTGTGGACACATTGGCGACAAATCGTGTCCATCGGGCAACTTGTCCTTTTCCATATGTAGAAACTGCCTAAACAAGACATGTTTCTTTTCAGCTTCTTGTCCGCAGACATTGCTCGCGTGGCTGGTTTACTGCAGCTCACAGAACCGTCTTTCAAACGCCCACATACACAACTTTCTGCTGAGCGCCTGTGCACTGTGCTTTGTCGCGTATCTTCGCATGCGCGCCGGCGTAGCCTCGAAAAACTGTTCGCATGCACCACCTCAGCGCTGTGCCACATCTTGTACGATACCTCCGAGCTCACGGTAGAGCGGTGCAGTGATGCATTGTACCCGTGGAGGGAACATTTGATGCAAGAGCGGACGGCCATGAATGTAAAAGCTGCTCTTCACACGGGTGAGGCGTATGAAAACTGAGTCGCCATTATCAACGGAACGGTGATCTTCATTGTGAGGCCTGCGCATGCAATGCAGCGGAGCGTGTACAGCGGCGACAAGCGCAACAACATGCTCAAGTTTCAGTCCGTGGTGACGCCACATGTGTGGCATCGTCTGTTCTTCTCTGGAGGTGGTAGTGCACAACGTTCGTTATGAGTTTTTGTGGACTCCAAAGACACGAGTTCCTAAAAATGGTCTTCAGTAATCGCTGTCGCGAGCCGAAGGAGTTCTGAAAGGGGATCCGCAAACACCAAGCGGAGGGGAAGGTTCACTGCGCGGAAAATGCTCCTGCAGGCGCTGCTACAGGGCGACCTGGGAATCGGCGGCTTAGAAACCTTTAGGATATTCGACAAGAATCTCCAACCAGAAAAATAGAGGTGCACTCGAGGGTGCTTGGTTTACTTCTGCAGAGGTGGAGCTCGACCGGCAGATTAAGTATCACACCGGGAGCCCGCCCCGGCAGGTCTCACTACAGTAGTAATCACCCACACAAATTAACTAAAATAAATGCAAATTTTACTGACCCTCAAAGATACTGTAGAGCACGCGGGCCAAATTATGCACCACGTGGCTCAGTTAATAAAATAATAGCCCTCCTTAGGAGTATCACGCCATAAATCCACTCCACAATATCACCTAAGGATCCACTGTAGCACAAGATGGTCTCCTTTTTCACCGAACCGCACCCGTGGATCGAAGGCGGCACGACATCACGCTCTACCGAGAATCGGGAATGCAGGACATGTAGGATTCAGGCCGACAAGGCCTACCTGGTTCGACCTTGGATTCAAGTGGCGTTCCCAGCTGACGCAGCCGGGGTCCTGAACGAAGATAAAAAGGCTTTTAACACGGAGATGGCAAGCGTTCGAGTGTCAGTCGAATGGGGGTACAAGGAAGAAAAGCAGATCTTCTTTATTGTCGACAATGCGCGAAAACTTAAGATCAACGTCAACGAGGGTCCTGTTGGTGCTGTCTAAACGGCGGCTGTTTTCCTGTGAAATATTCGTTGTTGCTTGTACGGTGGGCAGAAAGCGACCTTTTTCGACTGTACGCCCCTCACTCTCGAGAGCTACCTGTCTTTCAGCGCATTGTAGAGTAGATTCCGAAAGGACGCACACGTGGCCAAGTCACAACGACTCTGAGAGAGGGTGCCAGAAAATGTCATTCCGCAGCAGCGGCGGCAGACGCTGCGGCCAGCGACGGCACGCACGCTCATAGAGCAGCAGCTTTCTCGCCTCGGTCAGCGAACGCAGCGGTAGGTACTCATAAGTTCTCCATATCTTCTAACCCGCCCACTCTTTTTCAGTTCTTCCTGACACTACGCACGAGCTCCACAATCAGCGCAAGGATCTCCGTGCGCTCCTCTCGATTTGCCATGGACGTAGCTGCAGCATCCGTGGAAGCCTTGGCATGAGTAACTTCTGCAACCGCTTCTCGCTGGCGTCGTGCCGCATCCATGTCCAACTCGTGCTGGAAGCGGCGCTAATCCAGGTCCAAGCGCTTCTCCGCAATGGCGTACTTACGCCGCTCAACTTCACGGCATTCGGCGACGTCGCGCTTGATTAGGTCGACAAGAGCGTGGTCCTTTTCCTCCTCTGCCTCATCACTACGTCGTCGACGCTTTGCCGCCGCTGAAATTCCGTCGCCTTCCGACTCTTCTTTTACGTCAAAGCCACCCGTGTTCTTATCGAGCGCCCTCTTGCTCCGACGAGTGCAGCGCATGAACGACACATCTCGAGCGGGTGCCCCAGCACGAGAGCGCTCATCTTCGACGGTACTGTTCTTCTCCTTTGCTTCTGCTGCTGCCCAAGTGGGCGTCACACATGGCAGCGGCGGCATCCTTTAGAAGGTTCGATAGCTCGTCCTGCACCTCCATCGTGCCCGACTGCTTGGCTAGCACTGCGTCTTTTTTTATAAAACGCTCCGTCAGCAGCAAAAACCGATCCTTGATGTGCTTGCTGTTTGTCTCAAACAGCTTGCTCGGTTGCGCGTTGAAATCTACAGCCGCTCTTGTATACATTCTGTCGCCTTCTCCCCACTCGGTGAGATATGCTCCTGCACTTGTCACAGCACGCGCGCAAAGCAGATCTGCACCCGCCCCATCCTACTTCACCCGGGGTTTTTTGGCCGGAACGGGGGATAGACTGACGGTTGGGTTTGACCTGTGTATGCAATATTCGTTGGAAGACTCCTCTGCAACCGAATTAGAAGCGCCCGTTGGCAGTGAATGTCCATGAAAACGGGATAAGGGAGGGTAGGGAGCTTCGCCGGTTGCCATCCTTTCGCTGGCTAGAGAACGGAAAGGTGTAGGATGAAGGGATGTCGCGTAATAGCACATTTGCAGCCATGGATAAGGAAGAGCTCTCGGTAGGTTCTTGCACGCACGCACTGCACAACCCAGCCCGGCACGTTAAAGACGACGCGCTTCACAAAGGCGGACTCTCACAGCGTGAATACCGAAACCAGGCGCTCCAATCAGCATGAGCGGTGTGGTCGTGCTAACATGAGGAGCAGGTCGAACCGAAAATGTTTTCGGTACAGAGCCTCTCTGAACGATTTACGGGTAAGAATTATCGGTCGGCTTGGCCCAGATTGGCCACATGTCATACTTGTCATGCCACGCTACCCACAATCTACTCACAGTTGAGTTGCTGAAACTCTCTATTGTTCATAAAAAAAAATTATGTAACAGTACCAAATAATTTTTTTTATTTATTTCTCATCAATAAGATGCGTTCCCTTTAGGTGCACAGTTAGTGTTGAATTCTTAGCGACCAATTTTTCCTTCTTGAAAATGTTTATCCCCATCAATAACATATTTTACTAGTACTAAGAGCACCTCTATCGTTGAGGATAATTGAAAAAGTTAAAAGCCAAATATTAGCCATTTAGCAAGGCAGGAGGCATGCGCAACTCTATCGGTGAAAAGCTAAATTTACGAGTGTATCACCATGGCTGTCCACGATTGGACAGAAGTATAGCGTTGTGCTTATACTCATACGATCGCCTCATCACCCCCGGGGACTACTCTCTCCCGTCTTTCCTCCAACACATGATGGACCCCGCAACACCCTACGCCTCTTCGACTGGCTCTGAGGAGCTCATAGCTGCCGTCTTTGATTACGAGGAAGAGCTGTCTGCTGTCAAATCTCTCTTGGAAGCCTCAAAAACAGTCGGTCCGCACTCCTGCGCTCAAACATCATCGTTTCGTGGTCGGCTTCCCGCATCAAAGACCATAGCGCGAGGAAGCTGCTCCTGGTACCAAGACTATCTCTCTCCTCATCCAACGTACCCCCCGTCGTGCTTCCGTGACATTTTCCACCTGCCCCTGGCCCTCTACAACAAACTACATGTGCGTTTGGTGGCAAAAGAGCCCATGTTCCGTATGCGAACAAACGCGTTTGGTTCGCAAGGGCACTCAAGCCATCAAAAGATACTATGCTCTATTCGAAGGCTAGCTACCGGCCTATCGTTCAAACAACTTGACGATATGGCACGAATGAGCCCTGAGTCTCAGCGCCAATACTTCGAGCTTTTTCTACGAAGTCTGAAGCTTCTATTTGGTTGTCAATTACTTAATCGCGCTCCTACACTTTCGGAGCTAAGATCAATTGCCAGGAAATACGAACATCAAGGGTTTCCCGGTTGCATAGGGTGCTTTGATTGCATGCATCGGCATTGGAAGAACTGCCCTAAGGTATTGAAAGGTCAGTATCACAATCCGAAAGCAGGAAAGCTTGCCACAATAAGCTGTAAAGCTTTAGTATATCATGATCTTTACTGTTGGCACTGGTTCTCAGGACGTGTAGTGCAAACTACGAACGTGGCATAGACACGAGCCGCGTCGCGGAAGCACCACCAAGGTGTTCAAGCTTGCTCCCAATGAGAGGTGGCACAGCGAGAGAGCCCTCTGATAGGGTCGACACGAGCCGGGTGTAAATCCGGGCGACCCCGTAC
>JAHNZQ020000227.1:1344357-1377774 GCA_019155205.2 Gracilaria vermiculophylla | reverse complement strand
GGTTTCTTTATACCATTCTTCATAGTACCGTTTCGATCGCAATAGACTTGCATTGCCCTGTCTTCAACCATTTCTTCTGTCTCTCCGGACCGCATTTGGGAGCGGTAGAGCTTTTCGGCTGCAATATATTTCTGAGTTACTCGCTGCACAACTACCCAGCGGGTTTTGAGGCTGCCCGGCGTACGAATCTCGCTGATCTGCTTTTTCTTATTAAACTCTATAGCCGTATTGTTCCAGAAGACATCAAGATTTTGCTCGAGAGTGGTGCGAGATACTGAGGTCCATGCAAGGGAAAGAGCATAATCGTCGGCCGGTGAGAAGTTTGAACCTTTCGTTTTTGTCCTAAGCGACGCATTCGGCGAAGACATTTGGCGTAGGATAGCAGGCGCGGGAGGAAAAAGAGAATTGGATGTAGAGAAAGGTACAATGAGTTTGAGAGATGAGATGGACGAACGGTTCTGAGCTCTTGTCGCTTCGAGGTATCCTCTTGAAGGCGAACGAGCGAAATTAACTTGGCGGGAGTTCATTCCCGGCGGATACACGTGCAAACCTGTCCCTACTTGATAGGCTGATGTATAGTGGTATAATGTTAAAATTATTTCCAAATCGGAGTCGATATAGAACTGATTTTACATCTATACAACCAAAAATTGCATATATACTACACGATAGAGCTGCGCGAGTGTTAAAAAATTAGCATTTTAGTATTGTATCTCTAGTGATAGAGGTGCTCTAAATCATTTCAAAAACTACAAAGCAAACCTCATTATGGTAGGAGGTACGAAACTCTCTGAAAAAAAAGAAAAGCTCGTAGCACTATCTATCATGCGTAGAAGCTCTATAAATATTTTTTTCAAATCATTTAAAATGTCTAGGACACTAGGTCTAGACTATCTGAGGAAGCAAAAAAATAATGAAAAGTGTAAAAGCTGAGAAAAGTCATTACAGTCACTGCAGACGTAGCACGACGGTTTGTTTATAAAACAGTAACGACATCACATTTTTCGAGTTTTATCCTCCATGCACTAAATGTTTTTCTGTCAGTACTTCTATTATGGGCAGGAGAGTGAATCAACATCAAAATCCGAATATAAAATACAGCAAAACAAAATTCACTCCGATGCATACGGAGAAACATAAAATATTGAGAATGGAATGGGCCACAACACTCGTTACTTTACAGGACTTAAAAGAAAAATCAGAACAATATTCAGCGATGAAAAAAGTTTAATTTGGATGGCCTAGATGGCAGCAAAACTGGCATGCTTTTCGATGTCAGAAAAAAAAATTCCCTAGACGTTAAAATGGAGTTGAATCTTTAATGAGCTGAAGAGCCCTTTGTAGCGATGAAAAATTACTTTTAACCATTTTCAGAGGTTTACAGAATTTATAATGCTTCACCAACACATTGAGAGAGTTTTAACTATAGTTTGTGATTGAATCCTATGGTTTGGATTAGAAATTTCAGCAATACGTTGCCTCCACACATACTGCAAACCACATGAAAATTGTTTTCAAAACAATAATATGAAGTGCAACGCCCGCCAGAGAGGTATTTCTCGGCACTTTGCCGTTCCACCGAATTCCGGTTAGGCCGTACCTATGAGAACGGTTAATGTCGCGAATGCGATTCGCGTTCGATTGCGCGGTGGATTCCGGAGTAGCAGAACGGCACGTGTCGCGTGCGGTGGCACGCGCATGGCAGCCGCGCGTGGCCCGATGGCTACAATATAGGCGCCGGTTATCGCCTGGCTTGCACGCTTGATTTAGTATTTTTGGAAACTTTTTCATGTAGCCATTTCGACGATTTCGGCCTGAACGTTAAGCTACAGAACTTAGCGCGATGGCACTTCGGCCGTCGCGCCTAGGAAACCACACGAAGCGGGACCTTCGTTCTGAACTTGGCGCCCACGCGGGCAACTCTCTCCACTCTGAAGAAGTACGCCGTGGACTACGGAAGTCAACCGCCCGTGCCGCCGAGAACCATTTTTTAGACTATTCCTGCCTTCCTTCAGGTTGGCCCTTGCACGAGGTTGTCCCCACTGAGTCTCCGGTTTACCCCTTTTGGACTACGTCCGCCACCCGCTCAACGCCGCTTGCCCGAAATACGCGCCGACCAATATATTACGCGGCCGCGCCGAGAAGCCCGATATATTACAGAGAATTGTCACCGAACATTACGGAAATTTCCTCATTCACAGGATTTGCCGAATCCCCGGTTTCTGCATTTGTCTTCCTCCTGTACCCGTTGCGACGGTTTGGCCACAGAGTTACGCCCTGCTCGTGTGTCTCATCCGAGAAAGGCTCTGCCCCTGAACTACTTAGTGAAAGGGAGGTTTGAATATCCTTCGTGGTAATTTTTCCTTTGAGTTTTCGCACTAAAAATTGGTCTCCGGACTTGGAAATTGAGATCCACTAGCAGATCCTCTTCGAGGTTATTTTCCTTTTTTTTGTTGTCCACAAAAGAATTTACCCGTTGAGCGAGTTTAACAGTCGTGACGGATGCCTCCGATGGGCCGGAAACCCACTGGAGCCAAGCCAGTAACGACCAGGAGCCGGTCCCACCAAGGGAATGAAGAGCGCCACGTAATGACACTCGAGACAACTGGTGCAGATTAGATGTACCTTGCAACCCTGACGGGTGAGCCGGATACCCTAACACCCACAGGCGGGCCATCAACAGCCATTAAGGTGGTATCCCCGCCGCCGCGGTTAGTGGAGAAGGCTTATGTGGTTCGTTTGCGAGATCAGATCCGCACCCTGTGGCTCCCCCAGGCAGCCCTGGCGGAAGAACTGGAGTCATGTCGAGGGCACTCGGAGAATCTCTCGAGGAATGTCGCCGAGGAGCTCTGCGTGCTGCGGTCAGATGTCAGTACGATCTCGGAAGATTTCCGCCCGCTGGCTTCCTACGTCGAGGGTGTGGATGATCGATTTAACCGAGTACGAGTCCGACTAGAGTCGGTCAAGTAAGCTGTGCTTGCTTCCGCACCCGAGGCGCAAACCGCTGGGTCGCAGTGTGATGAACGCTGGGAGGCTTAGAATGGCCGCAAAAACTGGAACAGCCGAAGGAACCGCGATCAACACCGGAACTTCTCCTCGGACTCGGAATCGACTCCTCAGGATTCTGGGCCCTAACAGAGTGACCCTAACTATGACCACACGAAGTGATTTCTTCGTTCCAAACGGTCATTGGCCACCTATGGGTCAATCCGATCCTGGTCAAAAGGTAGGAAGTACCCCGGGCTTCCGGCGTTGAAGACCGTTAATGCCTTGTACAAGAAGTTGGTCTTATACCGATATTATCGGTTAGAAGATTCGTCTATAAGCAGGACACACCGTAACACGGGTAAGGTGAAGGACTGCATCATGGGAATGCATCTCTACATGAGGAACCGGAACTTTACTGGAGACTATCCAGTTTCGGTACTGGACTTCCTCGCCCGCTTTATCGTGGGAGCCGATATCCCCAACATGAGTGAAGCCCAGGCATATCTGGCATTACCGTATTTCTTATGGGGGGGTCGCTGCGGACCAATTCCTATCAGTTTGAGGTTTATCTGGGGCGTTCGAGGGCGGGATGACTTGCTGGCCAGGGGCCGCACAGTATCTCTTGCTCTTGCGTTCTTGATAGACTAACACTACCATTCAGTCGGATATCCTCGCACTGCTTGATAATCTCCAGCACGCCAGAGAACTGCAGATCGACTACTCGGTACGCCTGAATAACGCTTTCCACCACTGTGGAAACGCTTATCCCTCAGAGGAACGCTGCACGATGTTTATTGAAGGGTCGGATTTGGCGATTAACACGCTGGCTGCCCGTTGCCGGGAAAGTCAACCTATGGTGGGGTACCTGGAGCTGGTCCAATTTGCCCACGCAGAGGGAGACACACTGCGTGCGAGAAAACACCGGTTACCGGCCGAAGAGCGCAAAGGCACTGATGATCGGTTCAGATACCTCCTCCCTTTCACTGGGGACCAGTGATGCTCCCAAGGCGGGTACTGAGGACACGAACCATTTCCACAATGATGGTTGGTCAGTCCCAACATCGGAATTACCGTTAATGACAGAAAACTCGAACGGTACATCAACGGGAGCTCCACAGGGGGTACAGGTCCCCTATATTGGCATTACCCGAGCCGCAGCCGCTCGCCTGGCGTATGCCAATGGAATGATGATGGTCCAGCGCCCTGATTGGGTCGAGAACCGGAATTCCGGAAGGTAAGCCGAAAACCGGAACGCCGCTTTTGAAGATCCTCGGTCTGGAGTTCCTTGAAAATTGTGCGGCACTTGAGGAAACTTTTCCCCGCAGTGCTTTCTTCTAGTAAACAAGATAGCGCAGGTGGTGGCCAACTACGAAGCCCTGTCCGGGAAGAGGAGACAGAAGTGTCGATGACGTTGTATCTCCGTGCGTAAACGGATTTCCCAAACGCGTTGGCTCACTCCCTCCCCCCTCTAGCGGCAGAAGATAATGCCAGAGACGACATGATCACCTACCGGCCGCCGTGGAAATTTTGCTTACGCTGCTCGTGCGGTCAATCACCCCCCACGGGATGAAGCACTCGTTGTGGAGGAATCAGGGCCAGAGCCCGAAGTGAAGCCTACTCAGGGGGACTAACTAGGGGAGTCTCCCCACAGGGAGAGGCATCCTCAGAGATGAGGCTGACGACGCTCGAAACGCCAGCGCCTGGCTTCCTGGTGAAAATCCGCTCGACGAGAAACACCGCAGACGGGGACTCTGGGCACTTGGATGTTCTGCGTTGACCGTGAAGACGGATTAAGCACGACCGGACCCTGGATCGATCCTTAATGATGGCGAAGCGAAACCATAAGGTTTATGCTGATCTCGAACTGCACACGCAGTATATGGTGCGATTTCTCACGGTCCTCGACACTGGTGTCAGACCATATTCCGTTTTCGAGTCCGTACCACCTCCGCTTCTGTAGTTTTGAATTCGCACAGAAGCGGTACCCGACGTCTCGGACGCGAACATAAATCCGCTACAAACGGGGGGGTCCATTGATCTGTTTGTCCGATTGGGAAGATCGGTGGTGAAGCCTACTTTCATTGTGAGCCGTTCTCTCACCGCGCCAGTCATCCTTAAATACGACAACTGCGACAGGTTCGTAGAAGCTACCCGCCCTCGCCTGAAACAGGTGGAGTTGGAAGATGGATCATTCATCCCCATCATCCCACTACCGATTCGACGGGACGCGAAAAAGCAGGTGCCCCTGCCTGCAGCGCAGGAGTCACCGCCGTGAGCCCGAGAGACAGCCAAGCTCCGCGTTGCGGCATCAGTGATGCAGTTCAGTGGATCCTGAGGTGATATTGTGATGTGGCTTTACGACAGGATATTCCTAAGGAGGGATATTTTTTTATTAGCAGAGCCGCGTGGTGCATTATGCGGCCTACGTGTACTACAGTACCCTTTATCTACGGTATAATTCAGATTTATTTTAGTTAAAGGGTGCGGATTATTACTAATGTACCGAGATCTGCCGAGGAAGGTTCCCGCCGTGGTAATTAATCCGCCGGTCGAGCTCCACCTCTGGGGAAGTAAACCATGCACCCTTGAGTCTTCGTCTATTTTTCCGGTTGGAGAATCTCCTCGAACCTCCATAGGGTTTTAAGCCGCCGAACCCCTGATCGCTTCGTAGCAGCGCCTGTTGGAGCATTGTCTGCCCTTTAAACCTCTCTTCACTTGTTGTTTGCGGATCCCTTTTCAGAATTCTCACAGCTAGTGACAGGGATCACCGGAGACCACCTTTAGCATCTCGCGCTTTTGAAGTCACTAATAACTCCTAACGGACGTTGTGAACTTCTACCTAGGAAGGAGAACTGACGGAACCACTACTGGTCTACCGACTTTGAAGATCAGTTTCCTGAAGGAATCTCAAGAGTTAAGAGAGAACATTGTTTCTGGTTTGCAACGATCGGACCCCAACAGTGGAACTCTTCCTTAAAATGACTCGGAAGCGGAAGGAAATCACCCTCGACCTACTTTTTTACGGATCCCTAAGAACCCTTAATGCAAAACCCGTTACAGGTTCCTCAAGCAACCAACTGCAATGATGGGGGCAGCACGCGCAGCGCTCCCCAAAAGATGTCCGTCAGACAGGAGCACCCTGAAAGTCTCCTTCGGAATCCAGGCTTCTCTGTAGAGTGTTTCCGGAATCGCCTTGGGAGAGTGCATGATCGGAGGAAAGCGGTATCCACCGCGACACCTCTGGATAACGCCGACATGGAGTTTGAAGAACCAAACACGGCATCGTAGCCGCCACCTCAGGAGCTGCAGGGACGGGAACACCCGAAGGCTGACTTCCTCCTGAAGTCCCTGGCCCCACGCCTTACGGATATGCTCTTACATGCGCTGATCGAAAGAATGCCTGCAGGTGTTGAGGCACATTCTGGAGTGATCCGCCACGCCCTTGTGGAGCAAATCGCATCGGAGAGTGCTCATCATGCTGTGGATACTTCATTAGATTCGGACATTTTTCTAGAGGTGATCTCAGATGTTATCAGTGCAGATATTCGTTCCTGAAACGCACATCTGCTCCCCGCAGCGGCGTTTCAAATTCATTTTTTCGTACAGGAGAGGTTCCCTCTATCAACAACTAAGGGGACCCCTGTCATAGAAGCACAAGGTACTGCCGCCTCTTACGCCTAAGGAGGAAAGGATACTCCTGCAAGGAAATGAGAGCACCTAGGGAATAATTCTGTGCACCGTCTGGACCTGTTGCTTCACGAAGAAGGACAGAATACCGGTCGCAAAGTACTTCACCAAAGGAGAGAAGGACAGGATATTCCTTGGGTGAATCGGGATAGCGGGAGTGTCGTCAGGCACCTAGGCAACTCACAGAAAAGACGCCGAATGAAACGTAGGGAGAAAAGCAGAAAGCAAGACACCGATTCAGAAAAAAGCTCAGATTTTGAATCCGTGAACAGCTTAAGCTCGGAAGACAGTGTACCTCCTAAGGAGAATGGCAGAAGGGTCAGGAAGGTCGTCCTGCTTAATGACCTTTTCGCTAAAGTCGTGAATTATGATGCCTACCCTTTCAAAGATCGCTCCACTCTTTACGACGCGTTTGTATCTAAACGACATAAAAAGATCCAGTGCGTCATGGATGTTCAAATGAAGAAGCACTCCATCTCAGGTGGAGACCTCATGTCGGTGCTGAATTTTCTAACACGCTTCCGTTCAATGTATAATACTAATGGTGTCCATGAACGTGCTATCATCTGGTTCTTTTAGTTGTACCTCACAATTCAAACGCACTCGCTGATGCACCCGCGCCTCACGGGAGAGAGCATCATTGTGGATGATTCTGGAACAGAGATCTTCGCGACGTAACCGGAGGTGGTAAATATTTTCCTCTAAAGGTACGCAAAGGACGAGGTGATAGCCAATGCTGACGCTTAAGTTAGTTCCTATAAGCAGAATACGGTAAGAACCGAAATGGAGTTCTCACAGAAGCTGTGGACGAAGGCCTCATGGTGTGGTAACGTTTACTCTGAACGTCGATTGAGGTCGTTGTCTGTCGAGGGACTCCTTCCATTGATCTGTGCCAGTGGGCGTAATCACTTGACAACGCACCCGAAGACCACTTACACGGATCTAACACGTTTTGCAGAATCCTATAGGGATACCCACGGTGTCGCCGGCCATAGCCACGATCCACTTTCGGACAAACCGACGGCCTTCAGGAACCATCGGGCATCCTTCCTTGCGTTGGACTCCAGCATCTTAGGGGAGGGCGATGAGCTTATAATTGAGGGAGAGCAGGAGGTCCTTGCTCTAACATACGCCTCACCTCAAGTAGCACCGTCTAGAACGACAACGTTTTCGTCTCCTACCTCCTACGCTTCGGCAGGATCCTACAGGAATGTCCAATTCGTAGACCCTAAAGGCTATCCATCGCCTGGCAAGATTTTCATATCTCGAAAGCCAGTACACTTTATGACTCTCACCACAGCAATGAAGGCCGTCATCCTGCAGCAACGAGATAAGAATTTTCAGAACCGAAAGAGCACACCGAGGAAGGGTAGAAGTTATCGCACTGCGTAAAACGATATCCGGTTCCCTAAAGGAAACTACGGTTTTTACGCTTCAGTTGGAGTGCTGCATGTTCCACTGACACATTCGTCCACAGCGTAGGGGCTGGCACCCATATCGGTTGCATCTTCGGGGAGCACGGCGTATCCCAATGCGCAACCGCAGCAGCCGTCTCCTACTCGAACGCCAATATCCTCCAGCAAAAAACCATCAGGGTCACGCGTATAGTCTCCGCGTGGATCCTTACCTTCGAGCCTCGGTCCCGCGGCGGTCGTCGCTAGGAAACGGGGAGAATCCATCTGCACGGTTCACGCACTATCGGCGGGGCCCCCAATCAATTCGTATCCATTCACTGCCTCTGAGGACTGTGTTAGCACGCTCCGCCGTGAAAATTACAAATTGTTGGCCTCTATTGGATGTTCTCCGCTCGCCTTCATCACGGTGCGCGATATCCTCTACATTGCATCTGGCCCCAATCTATTGCACGCCAACGTGCTGTCGCTTTTTGCTCTTGGCTCCTTGAGGACTGGCAAACTCTCTACAGTGCGCGATGCGTCGCGTTGAGCATTAAACATCCTCGGCGCGTTACCTTTGTATCTCCGACTGGGCTAATTACAGGTGAGGATGTGGTTCCAAGTGGCGACCAACTTGGTAGAACAATACGTATTTGGCACTTCCTTTGAGGATTGTTATATACGTGCAATATAACTATGCCTGCGGAAGATGACGTTTCACGACGCCGCCCCTGTAGGTATTGTGTCCGCATCTCAGGCACCGGACGCCAATTCGCGTCACTTGGGTAATATTTTAAAGGAGATGTCGTTGAAGAATCTCCGGGTGGTGAAGAGTATCGAAATATCCGCGAAAAGTGAGGGCGGAGTTTGAGTGCAGACCTCTGCATCTGGCCCTTCATTCCTGCAAGGAAGTCCCCATCTGACGACAAAACAGCACTCCATGATGGCGAACGGCGATATGTACATAGTGCCGAACATTCCCTTCAGATTCGTCCTTGCTAACCTGAAGGAGTCACCTTCATGGGTTCAGAAAGGGGTTGTCATCAAACTGGCATTACCAGCTCCTGCAGGACTGGCTCATCTTCTTCTTACGGAAGACTGGGATGAACACGGTGCAATTGCCATAAAAAAACCCGAAGCGGAATCGACGACTCCAAAGGAAGATCAGTCTGCCACTTGGCAGGAGAAGCTCCGAATTGGCGAAGAGTTCGAAGAATAACGCCATAGGATAGTGGAGACGCTAATCGCTCTTCAGGACATGTTTTCTGAGCGCTTGGGTCAGGTTAGCCTGGCCAAGCCCTGGATCTAGCTCGCAACTGATGCAAAAACGGTACACCAACTCCTGAGGAGGGCCGTGCTTCATGCTCGTGATTATAAACGCGGTGAGGTCCACCAAATGCTAACAAAGGGCGTTATCGAGCCCTCCAATTCTGAATCATCCACCCTGGTGGTGTTTATGAAGAACAAGATGGATCGTTGAGGATCTGCATCGACTTTAGACGCGTCCTCGAGGTGACGGCACGCGATTTGTACCCGATACCCCGTATGGATGAATGTATTGACTCCTTGGGAGATGCTTCCGTTTTCTCCACGCTGGAAGCCAACAGCGGCTACTGGCAAAATGGGATGGATGACTCCGATAAGGATGCGACAAAGTTCATCTCGCACTGTGGAGTCTTCAGATTCCTAAGGATGCCGTTTTGGATTGAAGAATGCCCCCGCTACGTTCCAACGAGCGGTGCACATACTCTTGTCAAACAGGAAGTGGCAGCACGCCCTGGTGTATATTGACGATGCCATCACATACTCCCGGAGCGTGGAGGAGCACTTTATGCATTTTACGCACGTATTTCAACTCCTGCAGGATGCTTGAATAACCTTGATGCTGGAGAAATATTTCTTTTCCAAATCTTCAGTGGATTACCTGAGGCATGTTGTGCACCAAGGCCGCCTTCGTATTTCCACAAAAACTCAGGATGCTATCACGGAAGCTCACGCTCCCAGGAAGCACACGGAGCTCCGATCCTTCCTGGGGTTGTGTTATGTCTTCCGGAGGTCCGTAAAACTTCATCCATATTGCGGCGCCATGAAATCCTCTTGTGGAGAAATGCAAGCCGACGCAATTGGCTATCCTGACTAACGAAGAGTTAGAATCCATTAATAACTTGAAGAAAAGACTAATAGAGCCACAGATCTTGGTACTCCAGAAGCGGCACGGCCGAATGGAGCTGGACACAGACGCCTGTAAGTATCAGGTTGAATGTGCCCTCCTATAGAAACAACCTAAAGGTGTACTTCAACGCATAGGATTCTGGAGTTGCAGTCTTTTACCTACAGAACGGAATTACGACTCATCGGAACGCGGATGTCTCGTCATCGTATGGCCCGTGTTGCTTAAACGCCCATACCAGGAAGGCGTGCGTTTCACCTCGAGGATGGACTACGCACCACTAAAGTGGATACTATCTTTGATGGATGCTTCCGGTCGCCTGAAAAAACGGTGACTCCGCCTCCAGGAGTTCGGATTTGACGTCCTCCACCGTCCTGGCATAAAAAAACCAGAAGCGGACTGGCTGTCGCGAATCTCCACCGAGAGAGAAGGCAAAACACCTTTAAATTCCATAATTCCGTGTCTAGTCCTGGAGGACATTGACAAGAAAAAAAGAACCGATGGAGAATGCTTGGAATGCTGTGTACCTGGAGGCACGTTTAGTGGGCTCCCGAAGGTTGTGGCCGTCGTCGAGAAGGAGAACGAAGTTCTCCCCATCAACATAGCAGAGTTCCTGAAGGAGCTGAGTACAGATGCATACAGCAAGGAGTGCCTTGCCACTGTGGGAATTCTAGTATTGTTATTCGATGGCGATCGAGACGCCGTGCTGGTACAACGCCCCCCATTCGAGGGATGTCTCCGAAAAGGAGGTCTAAAACGAACCTACGGGCGAGGATGCTGTATCTCTCGCACTAAGCTCTCTTTTCCGGGCACCCCTGTGGATCGCGCATATATTTCACTATGCGGATGGAGTTCTACAGGCCAAACAGGGCGAATTGACGCCTTCAAAACAGTGGCGGATTGCCACTCGTGTGCAGCCGCTAGGGGGAATATCCGCAGACACCGGACGCCACTCACTCTGTTTCCGCCTTCAGGGCCTTTGGAGCTTGTGGCCATGGACATTTTGGGCCCTCTTCGCACGTGGGAGAGAGGGTACCGGTTTATCCTCATGATCACCAATTGGTTCTCGAAGGTCACGCGTGCCATTCCCCTCCAGAGCACCACTGCAGCAGTAATTGACGACACCATTCTGAAGAGTTGGGTTTACTTATGTGATATTTCGTTGTATCTCTTTGCGGACAACGGACCACGCTTCGCGGTGAAGCTATTCAACGCCATTTCCGGAGTCCTGGAGATGAAGCAGTTCTGTAACACTGCTTATCACAATTAGATAAATGGACGGGCGGAGAAATTTAACAAAACCATCGCCTTAAGGTTGAAAAACTATGTCGCGGACCACCAGAAGGACGGCGACGTATATGGGGCCCCGCTCACGTTTGAATACAACCTGCAGGTGCATCGCTCCACGGCGATCGCTACTTTTAATCTGGTTTTCTCGCGCATCCCGCCTAATGCCGTCATTGCGGCACGCGCCACGGCGCACCTGACGGACGGGCCACAGGTACCAAGAGCGGCTCAATCAAGACGCTCCTTTTTAAGGCGGTATGAAGACGCACTCTCTCTGGCAAAGCAGAAACTCAACGTCTCGTAGAGACAATATAAACAGGATTTCGACCGGAAGTTGAAATAAGGCCCTTACCTGATAGAAGGCGACTAGGTTTCTTTTTTTCTAGGGCGGAGGGATGTACCTGGTCTGGTAAAGACAGAGAAACAGAAGAAAAACCCGAAAGAGCAATATTGGTATGCGTCGCAACGCCGTCTACAATGTGGCCGGTTGGGTTGTGGGTCAAACCTGAAAACCCTTTTCTCATTTTGAGTGCACCCATATCCAGCTCATCATGCCCATTTGGGTATATCCAAACACCAGATTATGGCTGAAGAGCTCGCCCCGTCGGAGCAAGAAAAGGGTACTCGCAAAGCACTCTTCGCACCAAAATGCGCAGACAAACCGCTCCAAAAGCCCGCGCAATGCACGATGCTGCTCGCCTCAGCACCGCTCATCCTCTTAAACTAAACCCGTGTCAGGCGTCCATACCGCAAAACTGTATGTGGCAAACATATCACGTTCAATGGAAGACCATCAACCTGCAAGATGTCCCCTTACCACAAGCTCAACTCTCCACACAACGCAGAAAACCCTTTCACCGACACCCGACTCTCAAATTCACTCCGCCGAAACGGTTGTGCCTTTTGAACGTCCACGTCCAAAAGTCCGTTCAAGTGACGCTGTCCCCGCAAAACACAACGAAACTGAAACCGCTCCTTTGGGAGGGGTCCCGACTCTGAATTCGACGCCCAGTGATGTAGCCACTCCACCAAGTGCAGGCTTCTAGGGCAGTTTTCAGTCGCTATCGCCTGCACGGATCCAATCACCAACTGCAAAGATTGCAGCACCCTCTCGAATAGCGAAGACGACTCGCGGGAAGGGTGGAAAACTAAGTGTATCTAAGCGCGGATGCGGCTTCTCCCAGCAAGAAACAGACCATATGCTGGAGCTCATCGAGCGGCTGCAACCACTCTGCAGAGATGAGTGGGAGCTATTAGCACAAGAGCATGGTAAAGCATTTTCTGATACACAACGAAATTCGGAAAGCCTGATGAAGAAGTTCGCGACCCTGTATCGAAAGAAGATGCCTACCGGAGATCCTCACATCCCGGATGACGACAAGAAAGCGAAGAGGCTTCGTTATAAGTTAACAGGAATCGCTGAAATCGAGGATGCCGAACAGAAGGATGCACTTTTTCGTACCATACTACCTGAAATATCAGATCCTACAGTTCCAAACGTATCCAGAAGTGAGACAGAAAGTGAAAGACCTCCTGGCAGAAGTGGCCCATCACCTGCCCAGCGAAGCGACTTACCAATCATTCGCCCACTTGTCAACCGTCGTGCAACTCGATCACAAATCAAGGAGGATGATCTAACATCAGTGATCAAGCTCATGTTAATGCAAGATCAACAACGACGGGAAGAAGAGGCTCGGGTGAGAGAAGAGGAAAGAAATGCGGATCGAGTACAGCGTTCGGAGGACAGGAAACAAGAGGCTGAGCGCAGGCGCGAAGAATCAGAAAGACACACGCAATTCATGGAGATGATGATGCTTTTAGTTGCCAAAGGGGTAACCCACCCTGAGCACACCAAGAGGCAGAACTGAACTGGTCAATACAATATACCGTTCCACAGAAAGTTTGCTTCAGCCCCCATGTATAGCACGTAAGAAGAGAGCAGCTGATCCACGTTAACCATACGTGACCTGTAGTTGAAGAGATATACTGCACACAGTAGAATGAGACGACGTTCGCCCCTTTCTTCGTAGAGCATTCCATCTTTCATACGCGGAAATGAACCCTGAAATGCCCTCATTCCCCATTCCGCAGCCTGTCTTGCCGATGTCGCCTGTCGCAACAGCAAAATCTGCTCAGCACTAGCCGCTGCGCTCTCGTCCTGTGCCGACTTTATTAGGAATGGGTACATCCCGCGAGAAAATGCCGAGTCTACAACACACTTACCTCCGTATTTGTTGAATGCTGATTCCAGTTTTTCGTAAGCCCCACCCCATTGTGATACCATTGAATCATGCATGCTCCCAGGGGAGTTATATGCGCAAGAAATGATCACTCCGCTTGGTGCAAATACTAAGACGTTCGTAACATAGTGATCATGCGTCCAGCCGTTGCAAAATCGTTTTTGTGTAACACAGTCTCCTGCCTGCTCCAGTTGGATCTTAAGACCGTCAGCCACTGCGTATACATCTTTTAAAGAGTAGTATTTGTCTGAGAACGCCTTCATATACTCTCGAGCCTCTGCTTCCGACGGCATGCGAACTTCTGCCTTTTCCTCCCTACTGCGAATCATTAGCAATATTCGCCTGGCAAAACGTATGAACAGTGAGCATACTGAAGCAGTGATGCCAAAAATCACGCAAAGCGTCATGGTCGATCCTCTTGTTCTTTGCCATGCCAGCACGAGCCCTAGAGCCTGAAGTGCTGAAAGCGAACGCGGTCGACCTCGACGATCTTCGCGCTGTGGCAGAAGGCGTACACGGCCGTTCTCTGAGTACGGGGAATATCGATCATACTCTAAGCTGAATGGTTCCAGTATGTGCAGAAAGCTTTGGTGATCAAATCCTGTTAAAGTGCTGAGAGATGGGTCACAGTAAGCCCTATAGAGCTGCATGAAAGGGCTATCAGAAGGCTGCAGAAGTGCTCTGCGACTGATGCGTCGGACACGTCTGCGCAGACCTTGAGGCAATAATCACTCTCCGAATGAAAGTGCAACTCGTCGGCGGCGATGTTGAAGGAGAAGGATCATGAGAATTGTGGTCATGCTCGTCATTCAAAGAAATGCGATTGGCGGGACTTTAATACAAACAACCACCCCTCCTACCCCCTTGGATTCCGTATGACACTTCCGTGGCCTTAGAGGGGTGATCAAATTTAATTCGACCCTTTATCGGCATAACTGGGTCTCGCTTAAATTGGGTTTTCAGGTTTGACCCAGTGATGCCGTACTAACGGAGGCCTCTCCGAGAGGAGTTAGAGCCGTCGCGAAAGCGATCAAAACCTAAGCCGAACACGGGCTGGCTTTACTGTAGAGGGGGCAAGCGGGAGCTTGCCCCTACTCACTACTTTCCAACAAAGTGGTCGTGCAAAAATATCTAAAATATCTAAATTTCCCACACGTGGGCAGGGCCACTTCTGGCACTGTTAGAGCATCTCTATCAACAAACCTAAAACCCGTAACCCAAATATGCCAAAATGACAAATTTCCTTTCACATTACATTACGCAACACTATCAGTGCTTTCCAAAAGCCAAATGTGTTGGCATCTCCTATCCCTGTACAGAGATCATTCTGAGCGTTCCACAACGTTCACAGCTCCCATGCTCTCCATCTCCCAACGCCCGCAGTCTCTCGTCTCGTACATTATGAGTGACACTTCCTCCGATGTAGAGCTCTTGAGCGACACCGAAGAGCACGCCGCTGTCCAATTCGCCGCGACACTCACTGCAATCCTCCCATTTGCAGTTCCTCAACCTCCACGTCATGGTGGAAGAACCCCATCAAGCATTACAATTTGTAGAGGTCCTTGTGACTGTTTTTCGTCGTACCTCGATGCCAATCCTGTGTACCCACCAGTATACTTTCGAAAAGTGTTTCGCATACCCCTGCCACTGTACTGGATTCTGCATGATCAACTTCTCGAATTTGAACCACGATTGCAACAACAGGTGAACCGTTCCGGGAGACCGGGACATAAGTCACATCAAAAGATTCTAGGAACGCTTCGAAAACTCGCAACTGGTCTTTCGTTCGATCAAATGGATGATATGATCAAAATGGCACCTGAAAGCCAGCGTACATACTTAACGGTAGATATGAGAAGTATGTACAACAAATATGGGCCGTTGTACTTGAACCGCGAACCTACACTCACCGAACTACGATCTATTGAAAAACAGTATGCGAACGAAGGATTTCCAGGGTGCATTGGATGTGTAGATTGCATGCATCTTCATTGGAAGAATTGTCCGAAGGTATACAAAGGACAATGTCATAATCCAAAGGATGGGAAGCTTGCAAAAATCAGCTGTGAGGCACTCTGTGATCGTAATCTCTACTGTTGGCACTGGTTTCCTGGTCGATGTGGAACCAATAAAGACATTACCGTTTTGAACAACAGCCCGCTTTTCATTGATATTCTCTCCAGCAGAATGCGTATATCACTTCCAGAAGGATATGTAGTAAATGGTTCTGTATGCCATGGCTTGCGTTACTACTTGGTGGACGGCATTTACCCACTGTAGGCCGTTTTTGTTGGTCCCAATCATGCTCCGACGAATGATCGCGAAAGGAACATGACAAAAGCACAAGAAGGAAGACGAAAAGATATTGAGAGGTTCTTTGGCGCATTGCAGGGGCGTTTCAAGGTGTTGAGACAGGAACTTTTCGAGTGGTGTGACGAGAAGATAATTCTAATTCGTCAGGTTTGTGTCATACTAAATAACATGATAGTGGACATGGGCTTGAAGGGGGAGCTAAGAAGCAAAACGGACGAAAATAGTGTTCCGGTTTCGGTCATAGAAGAGTTCGTAGCGGAAGCACAACCGTCGGAAAACAACGCAGATGACGACCCAGATGACGAGACAGAGGGAGCAATCAGCGTCACAAGTAATGTAGGGCTTTCCGCTTTATTGCAACAACATGACCTCGTAACCAACGAAGATCAGCACAAGTAACTTTCTGACGCTCTCACAAACCATCTCTGGTCACAGCGCAGATACACCTCTTGAAGCCCTGCCGATAGGCCCAAAGTTCCCACAGGACTATGAGACGGTTGTTCAAGTGCATCCAAAGCTTAGGGCGTCTACGGCACCATATGCGGTTGGGGCTCCGCCCCAGACCCCACTCCTAACGGAGAGCCTTGAATTTCCGGGTTTCGCATTGCCTGCTCCTGACCGACATTACTCACTATAGAAGAGACACACAATGGCCGAGGAGAGTCAGCAGGAAATCCTTTTTGCTCAGTTTCGTGGTTGGTCGAGCTTCTTTTGGGCTGGTAGGGTGAGTTGCTACCAACGCTCTCGTTGATACTGCCTTGATTTGGCGTGGGAGAACTACAATCTACTTCATCCGATGTCGTAAATCTTTCAAGCATCGCTGCTTTGTTCATGAGATCTTCCAATCTCTTGTTCATTTCTAGTGGAGAGATGAACATTCTGTGCAAGATTTTAAATTGCAATAGGATAGATGCTGCCTTTTTCTTGTTTGCATCAGAACCACGAATACTTTCCGTCATCGCGTCCATGCTTCGTGCAACCTTCGAAGGATGTTTCCCAGTACTCTCTTCCAATTTACGCTTCTTTGCCCCCGTAGGACGCGTCGACGCAGGATTCGACATGGGAATAGATGCATACTTTGATTCCTCATCGTTTTCATTGGGATGCTTTTCATTGTGATGAGGTCCATGGGCTTTGTGTCCGTTTGCAAATTGGGAGGTGCTGCGGATTGCTGTGGAAAACTTTGGGCATGAAAAAAGCAAACGGGCAGCAGACATAAAGCGTATTGCACCGGGAGTACGAAGATAACCGCGAAACTTGAATTTATTGTTTGTTCTGTATAACGTCATGATATTCTTCAATGTGTCTTCTTCAGATTCACCAGAAGGAATGGAAGAGCGGTACAGTTTTTCAGCACCCAGGTAGTTTTGCGTTGTTCTCGCAATTGTTATCCACCGGGAGCTTAGGCTGCCATGCGCGCGGGGTCGGAAAGCTTCAGGTTGTGCTGAGAAAGTGTTTACCACAGTTCTCTAGAATGTGTCCGCATTTTGTTCCAGCACTGATTGAGATGCAGAAATCCATGAACGCGTGAGTGCAAGGTCTTCCTTTGGGATAAAATTGGGGCCTCGAGAGGTATCCATATTGGTGGTGGATAGAGGAGGCGCAGAAGGCGCAAGAGGCATTCACTTGGGAAGATATCCGTTTGGGTTTGAACTTGGCGCCATATTTGTCTACTGCAAACTTGCAAACCTGGCACATTGTGGTTGGTCTTCCATTTTAGGTTGCGACCTAAACTGCCGGCTAAATTGCACCGAGAATAGCATGGAGTTTAGGTCGCGACCTAAAATTTATAGCTTTTGGGGACTTGATAGAGATGCTTTTTTGGGTTGGATGCCAAATACTTGGGTATTTGGGTCTTTGATAGAGATGCCCTTAGCCTTCCCATACTTATAGAATTAACAAAAAACAGTGCGTGATTAAGCGGCCAAAATTTCCAGATTTCTGGCACACGTTGCATGTTCCATATTGTCTTGGTGTAATGACAAAAATAAAGCTTTGAAGAATTGATCAGAAGCAAAAAATTTTAATATGCATATAAAAAGCTTTTTTTGTTTGTTGCCAGTGCACATATATTATTACTCGAACTAAGTTTTCTCTCTCTCCCATCATTAATTTTTTAATCTCGAAAATGTATGAAGTTGTCGATTAGACGTTTGAATGGAGTTTATATGTGTTTATGTTGTGCCGGCGGCACAAAATACACAACTTTGTGATAAAATTAGAGTTTGCTTTCGAAAATATTAATGGATTATTCGCGGGTCTTTTATTTCGAGGCTTCTCTTGTTGAAAAAAAGATAATTCATATCCATTAGCTCATACTTTAGTGCGGTTTTTTTGCACAATCGCTTCAGTATTTGCCTTTTTTGCGCTGAAAGGTTTCTCAGATCTTTAATGTGGGCATCAATCCGGATGGTATACGGGGATAAGGGCGTAATGCGGCGGAACATCTACTGGAGAAAAGAACAAGCCCGCATACTCGCCCTTCGAGAAAATCAGGTGAAGTCCTATTCAAAAACCCAAATTGCCGTATTTTCACGTCCTACACATCGGACCTTGTATGGACAAATACGTACACCGATATCCCTATGGCGGTTGGTTTTTTGGAGCGGTCAGGGTTAATTTCACAACGGCAGACCGCGTTCTGCGCCGTGGTTCCTGCCCGGTAAAAGAGCCAAAGCGCTCGAGCAACGCATTCGCTTTTCATTGCGACGCACAGCCAATGGCTTTACAAACGCCAGCATCAATGCGGAATTGCGCTTACACTCTACTTTAAGATCGCCAAATTTGCCTTCTAAAGCGCCAGCTTCTACATTCACTGTCTGTCATCAATCCGACCTTCCCCACTCACGTCCGTCACTACGATGAACGCACGAATCACTCTGCACGCATTTGCTGCGGACACGTCGTCACACGCCGATCTTCGTGCATTCTACAGCGATCTGCATCATCGCGCCAAGCAGACCGAGTCCGTGTTCATATCGTTGTCCCCTTTGGAAGAGCTCATCGCTCGTGTTGATGAGCTTCACGCAACCGATAAGCACCGTCGACTGGCGCTGCATGGCGTACCATTCGCGGTCAAGGACAATATCGACGCCCCTCCGCTCAAGACCACTGCAGCATGTCCAGGCTATGCATACGACCCCGAGAGCACCGCCTTCGTCGTGGAGCAGCTTGAGAAGGCTGGTGCTGTCGTCATTGGTAAGACAAACATGGATCAGTTTGCCTGCGGACTCACGGGCATGAGGTCTCCGTACGGGGCACCAGTCAACGCCTGCAACAGGGAGTACATCCCAGGCGGTAGTTCCTCGGGCTCCGCTGTCGCTGTGGCCTTGGGTCTTTGCGTGTTCGCCCTGGGAACAGACACGGCGGGGTCCGGCCGAGTGCCAGCCGCCATGAACCACATCGTTGGATTGAAACCGACAAAGGGCATCTTGTCCACGTCCGGCGTCGTTCCGGCAGCTGCATCACAAGACTGTGTATCCATCTTTGCTAATTCAATTGAAGATGCGGCGCTGGTCTTAAAAATCGCCGCCAAGTACGATCCAATGAATCCATTTTCCCGCGTGCCGCCTGCTGGGAAGATGCCCGAACCCCCGTTGGCGTTACAGCCGATGGGAAACATCAATTTCAGCTTTGGCATTCCGTCAAAGCCCTTTCTCGATTTCCGCGGAGACAAAATAGCAAAGGAAAGCTTTTTCGCTGCAGTCGACAGACTAGAAATGCTGGGGGGGAAGAGGTTCGAAATCGACTTTTCCCCCTTCCAGAAAGTGGCAGATATGCTTTACGGCGCTCTCGTGCCAGAGCGATACGCTGCGGTCGGGGACTTCTTGAGCGAGAACGCAGGCCTGGAGGCTGCCGCCATCAATCCAAGCGTCTTCCTTATCATCATGGGCGGAAAGGACGGAAAGGCGCACGAAGTTTTTCTTGCTCAGGAGCAGGTGTGCAGGTACACCAAGACTGCGAAGCGTGACACTTGGTCGAAGGTGCAGTTCCTTGTCGTGCCAAGTGTCCCATGTGCGATGACCACATTGCAAGTTGCCAACGATCCGATTGGGCTTAACAAAGTGCTCGGAACGTACACAAATTTTGTGAATTTGATGGACTTGTGTGCTGTTGCCCTCCCTGCGAAGAAGGTGGATGGTTTAAACATCCGAGAACCACGGGGCATTACGTTGATTTCGCAAGCATTTGAAGAGAATAGCTTGGTGCAACTTGCTTGCCTTTTCCAAAATGCCGTCATTGATGAGGATGGCTTCACACAGGACTGAACGTGGCAAGGAAAAAGTTTGTCACGATTTACAGATAACTTGCGTGTTCAATCAAGAGGCAATTTGTCGGTGCTTTTGGATAATAGTTACATACTGGAAGGTCTTCTTCATTAGTGGATGTTAACGAACAGACTTAGTTTTAGTACAACTAACCTAAACTAGTAGATAGTACAAACCGTCTCATGGTTTTCCTAGCGCCGAGGCATGGAATTTAACTTTCTTCCAGTCTCAAAGCTCACGTATTATATGTTGCTTGAATTAGATAGCTTGTTGCACTTTTGATGCCACACTGCACGTATGACAGTTTATTACTCCTGGTAACAGACCCAGTCGCGTACTTTAAAGCGCTCGTTTTGAGATGAGTTTTCCAGTGCCTTGAACCGGCTCCAAATATGACTGTGCCTCTGGAGACGTTCAGAGCAGACAGGCACTCGTACGTTGTGTACGGAAGAAAATCGCTGCTTGCACGCAATCATAGCGAGGTCTGATCGGAAGCGAGGCTGTGCTTCGAGGCACAGAGAAACAATACGGACCTGCCTTCATGTGCTCAGAAATGTCAGGCCACGAATTCGAGTGTTGAAGATGTTCTTTTGCATTCCACACAAAATGCCATCCCATCTTTGCATCCCAAAGAAACTTCGATTGGAAGAGAAATGGCACATCACAAACGCAGCAGGTACAAAAAATAATCACCCGTAAGCTGTCACGAATACTCTATCCTTTTCTTCTTTCCCTTATTTTCTGAAGCACTAAAGCATGTCTTAGCAAGTACCCTTAGTAACGTCGATTGCGGTTGCTGAACTTTTTTTTTTTCTTTCGAGGCATAACATTCGATTCGATCCAGTTTCTGTAAAGTCATAAGGGGATTGCACCTACTTTATCATCTTGAAATGCGATTTGCACCCAATATGGTACATGAACCTGTTGCCAAAGAGACTATAGTACAGAACAATGACAAACTCGATGCAAACCAGCACAAAACGGAGCTAGTCTAAGACGGAACGTGGAGAATACACGACACTCAATCCCCATCGCGTGAACTGTCTGTCTGCACGTTTCCATCTGCATGCACTTGATTTTGTGCTTGTTCTTCTTGCTCTTGTTCTTGTTCTTGTTCTTGTTCTTGTTCTTGTTCTTGTTCTTGTTCTTGCCCTTGTTCTTGACCTTGTCCTTGTTCTTGTTCGTCTTGTCCTTGTTGTTCAGTAGTGCCGACATGATGTGGTCTTTCATCAAGTACGTGATCATCTTGTTCGATCCCTTCATTCTGGTTCAACCTCATTAGCCTTTGCTGGCGAGCGTTGACGATAACCACCAGCACACCCAGCAGTACAGTGACCACAACGATATCGGTAATATATCGACTATACTCGTCATAAACCGCGGAGAGACGCTCGAGGCCACCAAACACAATGTCGTAATGCCGAAGGCCAAACACGGCAATGGTGGACGGAAGCCACGCATCCGAGTCAATTTTCATCGCAATATCAAAGTACCGCTTGGCCATGTGCCTGTCGGGATTCATGCCGAACCCCCTCGCGTGCATCCAGCCGAGGTTGAAGAACGCCTCTGCATTTCCGGCGCGACTCGCCTTTTCATAGGCGACAGCGGCGCGCGGGTAGTCGCGCATCTCCGCAAAGGCCAGATCGCCGATGCGAATCATGCTCGGCACGTCGTCCTGCGCCGCAGACATGGAATACATCTCGATGGCGCTGCGAACAAGCTGTTCCCTGGACAAAGGGCTCGCCGCCGAGCCCCGATCAACAATGGTGCCCTTCTCATACATGAAGCCGGCATTGTACTGCGCGATGACGAGCCCCGCGTGCGCTGCTTTGAGGTAGCGATACAGTGCTTGGGCGTACATTCCTTTCTCGTGCAGCTGGCCGGCCTTGTCGATGTACTGCTGCCAGACGCCCGATTCAGCGACCTTTTTCAGATTGGCAACCGCCTTTATGCAGTCGTACTTGACCGGCGGGTCGCCGGCCAAGTATCGCAGCGCAAGCTCGTACAAGGCCTGGACATGGTCCAGGGAGGCGGCAGCGGAAAGATTTTCGATGGCGTCAAGCGGCGATTTGAGCACTCCAATGCCTTGCTCATACATGGTGGCCAGGTTGTAAAACGCGTCGGGGTGCTTGAGTTCTTTGGCCTGTTGAAAGAAGGCGGCGGCGGCGGTGGCGTTCTTCTCCAGCCCAATACCGTGCAGCGCGGCAAAGCCCAAGGCATGCAACGAGTTGGGCTCCTTGTTCTTGGCGGCGGCGGTGAAGTGGGAAATGGCAGTGGCGTTGAGCCCGGCGTTGAGGTAGATAAATCCCAACAAGGCGTGGGCGTCAGGCTTTCCAGACTGCGCGGCGCGCTTGAACAGGGTGGTGGCGCGTGAAACGTCGCGCTCAGACAGCGGCTTGAAGTAGATGAGTTTGGCCAGCTCGACCTGGGCGCTGGGGTCACCCCTGCTGGCGGCGCGCTCGACATACTGTACAACCTCGTCAGAAGGGCGCGAAGGGGGTGCCTCGCGCAGTCTTCTGCGCGGCGGGGGAAGCAAAAGCGAGGGCAACAGCATGCGCAGCGAGGTGGAGGGGGGCACTGTGAGGTTTGCGACGAGTTTATACAGTTGGGCTGCGCGCGGGCAGTTGTCGGAGACGGAGAGGGCGACGTGGTGGCGGTGTGCCAGGGCCATGGAGGCGTACAGCGAGCCGGCCTCGGCGGCGATGGTCCAGTGGAGCAAGGCGGCGGGCTCGTGTTTGGGAAGCAGCGGGTGGGCGAAGCCGGTGGCGTACATGAAGGCGAGCTCCGCGTGGGCGTGCGGGTCGCCGTCGTCGGCAGCGTGGCGCAGGAGGCGGATGGCTTCGGCGTGCGAGATGGGGCTGTGTGGGATGTTGGACAGGGTGGCGACGGCGACGGCGTGGATGGCGTCGGAGGAGTTGGACTGACGCACGTGGTGCAGCAGGGCTGTGTAGGCGGCAGTGAGCTGGTGGGTGGGGGTGAAGGGGTCTTGCAAGGCGGTGTAGTGATGGAGCAGGTGCGGCTGCGATTGGTGGGGTGGCTCAGGGTGCTGTTGCTGTTGCTGTTGCTGTTGCTGTTGCTGTTGCTGTTGCTGCTGTTGTTCTTGCTGCTGTTGTTGTTGCGGTGGTGGCGGTTGTTGTTGTTGATGATGTGACTGTGCTTTCTGGGACGTTTGGGGTTGTTGTTGTGGTTGCTGTTGTTGTGGCGGATGCTGTTGTTGTTGTTGTTGTTGTTGTTGTTGTTGTTGTTGTTGTTGTTGTTGTTGTTTAGAAAGTCGGGAATGCTGCGGCAGTTGGTGTGTTAAATGGTGAGCGGCGTGGACGCTGGCGCGGAATTTGTGATAGTCGAGCTCGGCAATAGCGTCGCGCAGGGCCGGGAGCGGGAGCTTGTGGTTGAGGGAACCGACGGTGATGTGGACGACGGAGGAGTGAAAGAGGAGCTTCTTCTCGACGATGGCGCGCGGAATGACGAAGGAGATGACGGTGTGGTTGTGGAAGAGGACGTGCGGGGCGGGGACACCGTTGATGAGGACGCGCAGCGGGGGGGGCTGAAAGTGGCTGCCGCGGAAGACGGCGACGTACTGCATGCGGTCGGGCGGGTGCACAGCGAGCGCGGGCGCCAGCAGCGCGGCGACGGCGACGGCGGCGGCGGCAAGGAGGCGGCGGAGGGGCGCCATTGCGACGCGGCGGCGACGGCGGCAGCGGCTGGGCGGGCGGGGGAGCGTTGGCAGCGAACGGCGGGGCGCGTGGAAGCGGCGTGAGGCAGCTCGCGGTGGCGGGGGAGCGGAAGGCGGCGCGCGCTGCGGCTGCGCGGCGCAGCGGCGCTCAGTCAAGATGGGTGCGCCCCGTGTGCGGCGCGGACGCGTGGCTTACGTGGCAAGGTCGGGGCGCAGAGCACAATCAACATGGGTGCGCCACGTGTGTGTGCGGCGCGGACGCGAGGTACGCGTGGCAAGGGCGGCGCGTAGAGCACAGTGAAGATGGGTGCGACACGTGCGCGGCGCGGACGCGTGGCTCGCGTGGCAAGGTCGGGGCGCAGAGCACAATCAAGATGGGTGCGCCACGTGTGTGAACGCGTGGTATACGTGGCAAGGGCGGCGCGTAGAGCGCAGTCAAGATGGATGCGACACGTGTGTGGGGCGTGGTGCACGTGGCAGAGCGAGATCGCGCACGCGGCGTGTGATAGCGCGCTGTGAGGGGTAGGGGGGAGGGGGGAGGAGGGGGGAGCGGCGACGGCGAGCGGCGGGCTGCACGATGCGAGCGCTGCGCGGCGCGGCGGCGGCGAGTGCGCGCGGCGGCGGAGGGTGCGCGGCGCGGGCGGCGCGGCGCGCGGTGGCGGCGTTTGCTGGCGGCGCGGCGGTGGTGGGCGGCGCGCGCGCTTGGCGGCGTGCGGCGGCGGCGGCGGCGGTGGGCGGCGGCGGCGGCAACGGCAGCGGCGCGACGCGCGCGGCGCGACGGCGGCGCGCGGTGACAGCGGCGGCGGCGGCGCGCGGTGACGGCGGCGGCGGCGGCACGGCGCGGCGCGCGCTGCTGCGCGCGGCGCTGGCGGCGGCGACGGCGGCGGCGGCAGCGGCGGCGGCGCCGCGCGCGGCGCGCGCCGACCGCACGGGGCGCTTCTCGACCAAGCTGACGGCGCGGCGGCGCTACGAGCCGCGCATCACGGCGGGCGCGCGCGCGCTGCTGGGCGGCGCGGCGGCGCCCGACGACGCGGCGCTGGACGACCTGGTGGCCGCGTTGCGCCTGTTCGGCACCACGTACTTCTCCGAGGGCAACCGCATCAGCGAGCGCGAGCGCCGCCTGGCCGACGCCGTCGACGCCGCCGCCGCCGCGCTGCCGCCCCTGCGCCGCGCGCGCCGCGCCGCCGACGCCGCCGCCGAGGCGCGCGCGCTGGCCGACCTGCGCCTCGCCGTGCGCACGTGGCTCACCGTCGCTGACTTTCAGCGCATTGCTGGCGTCGCCCTCCCCATTTGAGTTTAAAAAGCGCCGCCGCCGCCGCCGCCTGATCGCCCGACACCCTCTCCGCCCTCCGGCCGCGTCGCCGACGCGCCCGACTGTGATGATTGCGTCTGAAGGGTCATAGCTACCGCCAGGATGACATTGAATACGCCGTTTCATGCATCACCAATCTGAGTCGAATCGCCCGCGCGCGCCCCTCTCCCCCTCCCCCACCCCCCGAAGTAAACCTCCCCCTCGCCGTTTCTTCTTTAGCCATGCAATCGCTCCTCTCCCACCGCCCGCCCAAAATCTTATCCCCCCAACTACAAAGCCCCTCCCTTGATCGCGCGCCCAGCCCCCGTCCGTTCCCCCCTCCCCCGCCTACCCGCTGCACATCCTCCACGCCGCACGCATCATGGCCCGCCACGCCGCGCTGCTGCATTGCCTCGTCGCCGCCGCGCTACTGCGCACGCTCGCGCTCGCGTCGCCTATGGCGCCCGCGCGCCAGCAGCGCAGCGCCGAGCTGTCGCCCAGCTCCATAACGCTGGCCGACCTCACGGACGGCCCTTTCACCACGCTGTCCAAGCACATCCCGGCCACCAGCTGCCCGCTGCTGTCCGTCGAGTTCAACTCCATCCTGCACACGCCGCACGGCATGCGCATCCCGCACTCGCGCATGTTCGTGGACGGGCTGCGCTGCGGCGCGCTGCCGGACAACGCCACGGAGCAGCAGCTGTACGCCGACAGCTACATGCAGCTCGTGCGCATCGACGCGCTGCGCGACGAGGACGCCGCGCGCGCGCACCACGCGTACAACGCCTTCTACCAGCTGCACCAGCTGCGCCGCGCCTTCCCGCGCTCCTTCTTCGACTTCATGCTGCGCGAGCGCGACGAGCGCGCGCTCATGACGTATGTGGGCTTCGAGCGCTTCGCGCCGCGCGTGTGCTCGGACGGGCGCGAGAGCGTGCGCGTGGAGCGCGGCACGCTGCTGTTCCTGGGCGCCGTGGACGGCAAGAATGTCAGCATCACCGCGCTCATCGAGCGGCTGCCGCGCGGGCGCCAGGTGTACCTGCCGCCCAACAGCCCGTACCAGGTGATGTTCATGCCGGACGGCGCGGCGCCGTCGGCGCCGGAGCACGTGTGCGCGCTGCAGCTGGACTGGCGCAACCGCGCGAGCGGCGCGGGGGGGGCCGGCAACGGCGACGGCGGCGGCGGCGGCGGCGGCGGCGGCGGCGGGGGGGGGGTGGGGTCGGCGCGGCTGTGCTTCCCGCGGCGCGCGACGGTGCGCGCGGCGGACGGGGCGACCAAGACGATGGGCGAGGTGCGCGTGGGCGACGTGGTGCAGTCGGGGCGCGGCGAGCTGAGCGAGGTGTTCATGTTCAGCCACCGGGAGGGGCGGGCGCTGCGGCGCATGGTGCGCGTGCGCGTGGCCAACGGGCTGTCGGTGGCGCTGTCGGGCGGGCACTACGTGCGCACGGCGGGCGGCGGGCTGCGCGCGGCGGCGGCGCTGCGCGCGGGCGACCGCGTGCTGACGGCGGGCGGCGCGTCGGCCGTGACGCGCGTGGAGCGGCGGTGGGAGCGCGGGGCGTACAACCCGCACACGCTGAGCGGGTGGGTGGTGGTGGACGGCGTGGTGGCCAGCTGCTACACGACGGCGGTGCGCGCGGCGACGGCGCACGCGCTGCTGACGGCGGTGCGCGCGGCATACCGCGCGGGCGCGGCGCGGAGCGTGTGGGTGCGGCGCGCGCTGCGCGACGGGCTGCGCGACGGGCTGCGCGACGGGGCGGACGGCGGGGAGGGGGGGGGGCGGGGGGGGGTGCAGTGGCGGTGGTGGTGGTGGTGGCGGTGGAGCGTGGGCGCTGCGCTGTCGGGGCGCTGATTGGGCACTGGCAGAGGAGGTATAAAAGAGGGCGGGAGGGAGCGCGGGCGGCGGGCTGCGGGGGGGGAAACGATGGGCGCGGGGGTGCGGGCGACGACGGCGGCGGCGGCGGCGGCGGCGGTGGTGGTGGTGGTGTGGGCGTGGTGCAGCGGGGCGGCGGTGGGGTGGGACGCGGACGGGGAGGGGGGGTGGGGCGGACAAGGGGGGGGGGCGTCGATCAACGCGTACATCGCGGCGACGCACCAGCGGATGCTGCAGGAGTTGGGGACGGTGGTGCTGGGCGACATGTCGGTGGCGAAGGCGGCGCTGCGGGGGGCGGTGGCGGTGCAGGGGCGCGCGGACGTGGCGGACTTCGACGTGGGGGGGGGGCTGGCGTGCGACAAGGAGCGGCGGGCGCTGACGGTGGGGGGGGCGCTGACGGCGCGCGCCGGCGCGGTGCACGGCGGCTACACCGTCGTGGGGCGCGGCAGCCGCGTGCACCACAGCGTGCGCCTGACGTGCAGCGCGCGCGTGCGGCAGTTCGACGCCGTGCACGGCGGCGATGTGGACTTCGCGCAGGTGCGCCGCTCGGTGCTGCGCGAGGCGGCCGAGCTGTGCGTGGCGCCGCCGTCGGGCGACGCCGCGCGCGCCAACGACACGCTCACCTTCACGCCGCGCGACGGCGCCGCCGGCTGCTACGCGCTCTTCGCGCCGGCGCCCGACGACCTGCGCCTGGCGCGCCGCTGGGTGCTGCAGGCGCCGCCGCGCGCCGCCGCGCCCAACGTCGTCATCGTCGTGCGCGCGCGCCGCTCCGAGCTGCGCGCCACGCGCATGCTGCACTTCAACGCGCGCCGCACGCTGCTCGTGTGGTGCGCCGTCTACGCCGCCATCGACGTGCTGGGCGCCGAGCTGCACGCCTCCGTCCTGGCGCCCACCGCCACCGTCACCGCCGTCGACGCCGTCATCAACGGCTCGCTGCTGGTGGGCGGCCTGCGCGGCTCGCTGGCCGCGCTGCGCGCCCCCTACGTCGCGTGCTGACCGCCCTGCCCGCCTCATTCACTTAAACAAACAAAACCAAAACTGCCGCCGTCGCCCCAAAAGCCGCGCGCCGCGCCGCGCCGCCCCTCCCTCCCCCTCCCCCTCCCCCTCCCCTCCCCACCGCCCGCGCCGCCGCCCGCCCGCCGCCGCCGCCATGCCGCCGCCACCGCCGCCGCCGCCACCGCCGCCGCCGCCCCCGTCGTCGCCGCCGCCGCCGCCGCCGCCGCCCGCGTCGCCGCCGCCCGCGTCGCCGCGCTTCCCCCCGCCCGCGCTCCCGCCCATGCTGCCGCCCGCGTTCGCGCCCGCGCCGCCGCGCGCGCCGCGCGCCGCGCCCTCCGTCGCCCCGCCCGCGCTCCCGCCGCCGCAGCCGCAGCCGCCGCCGCTGCCGCCGCCGCCGCCGCCGCTGCCGCCGCCGCCGCGCCGCTGCGAGGGCTGCGCCGCCCCGCACGCCGGAACCTACGGCTCCGGCCGCTTCTGCTCGGCCACGTGCGCCAAGAAGGTGGGCGCGCGCCACAAGTGGGCCGCGCGCGCCGCCGCGCTGCCGCGCGCCGCCGCCGCCGCGCGCCGCGCCGCCCCCGCGCGCCGCGCCGCGCGCGACGCCCGCTGCGAGGCCTGCGCCAAGCCGCACGACAAGAGCTACGGCTCGGGCCGCTTCTGCTCCGTGCACTGCGCCCGCCGCGTCGCCGCCGCGCGCAAGTGGCAGAAGACCCGCTCCGACAAGAGCAAGCGCCTGGACGCCATCCGCCCGGCCATGCTGCCGCCCGCGCTGCCGACGTCGCCTGCGCCACCTCCGCCCCCGCCCCCGCCCCCGCCGCTGCCCATGCCCGTCTGGTCCGGCAAGCGCCGCCGCGTCGCCACCGACCTCGAGCAGCTGCACATCTCCAATTCGCCCCCGCCGCCGTCCTTCTTCGTCACCCAGCCCATGGCGCTCCCGCAGCCGCTCAACCTGCCCACCAACACGCCGCCGCACACCGCCTACCTGCCGCCGCAGCCCGCCGTCGCCACGCACGCCGTCCACTACGCCGCCTCCGTCCCGCACCTCCCCCTGCCGATCATCGCCTCGCGCCACCCGCCGCCGCACCCCCACCGCGCCCCCGCCGCCGCGCCCCCGCCCCACCTGCTGTACGCCCCGCACCCCGCCGCCGCCGCCATGGCCGCCGCCGCCGCAGCCGCCGCCGCTGCCGCCGCCGCCCCGCCGCCCATCGCCACCTCCGCCGCCGCATCCCCCGTCACCACCGCCGCCCCGCCGCCGCTGTGCTACGGCTTCGCGTCGCTGCCGGCCTACTCGGTGCACCCGTGCCCCGCGCCGTCGCCGCCCACGCTGTCCGCCGTGTCGTCGCTCTCGTTCTCGCCGCGCGTCGCGCATCGCGCCCCCAAGCCGCACCCGCACCCGTACCCGCACCAGCACCCGCACCCTCAGCCGCACCAGCACCCGCACCAACACCCGCATTCGCTCCAGCCGCCGCCGCCGCACGCGCACCTGCTGTCGCCGCCGCCCGCGCGCGCACACGCCGCCGCCGCGTTGGCGCCGCGCGTCGCCCCCGCTGCCGCGCAGCTCGTGCCGACCGCCGCCGCCGCCGCCGCCGCCGCCGCCGGCCCCGCCGCCGTCGCCGCCGCCGCCGACCCGCGCTTCGACCTCGCCAAGCCGCCGCGCCCCGAGACCTCGGAGAGCGCGGCGCGCGCCCTGCTGTGTCTGCGCCAGACATAGCCGCCGCCGCCGCCGCCGCCGCCGCCGCCGCCGGTAAACATATCTTGTCTGCCTGTATGTACGTATGTAATATGTATTTGTCCCGCCGTCTCTGCACCGCCGCCGGCGCCAGCTGCACGCGCGCGCAGGCGGCGCGGCTCGCCGTCGACCTCGGCGGCGCGCTGCGTCGAGCGCCGCTGCGCGAAGCGCCGCTGCCGCTCTTGCTGCGTTGCCGGCTGCGCGCGCGCCGCCGCGACGCTGTCTGCCGCCTCCGCCGCCGCCGCGCTGTCTGCCGCTGCCGCCTTGTCTGCCGCCGGCCCTGTCTGCCGCCACCGCCGCCTCCGCCGCGCGCTCGCGCCCCTCCTCCTCCTCCGCCATCGCGCCGCGTCGCGCCTCCGTCGCCGCCGGCGCGCGCCCCGCGAGGGAGAGCGCGTACACACGCACGGCTGCGCTTCACATTTTCAACGCGCCGCGCGGCCGCGCACGTGAGCCCTTCAGCGCCGCCGCCTGCATTTGCGCCGCGCCTGATCACCGCTGCTGCCGCAGTCGCCCCCGTCGAGCGCCGCCCGCCATCGGTCCTCCGCGCAGCTCCGCGCAGTTCGCGCACTGCGCGCGCGTACCTGCGCGCGGCGCGAGTGCCTGCGGGCGGCGCGAGTGCCCCCCTATGTCTGCGACGTGGTGCCTTCGTCGCTGTCGCCCGGCGGCGCCGGCGAGTCATACAGGGCGCCGCGCGCCTCTTCGCGCGGGGTTCTGACCGGCCGCGCGCGCCGCTCAAGCCCGACGTCCATCTCCGCGCGCGATCGTCGCTGCGCCCCGACTCGCGCCGCCCGCCGTCGGTCGCAAATATCTTCTCGATGCTCGCCACGCGCCCCCCCCGTGCAGCGCCGCAGCGGCGCCGCAACTCTTCGCGCCGCGGAGCAAGACGCGCAGCAGCCGCTGGTGGCGGCGCCGCAACTCTTCGCGCCGCGGAGCAAGACGCGCAGCAGCCGCTGGTGGCGGCGCGCTGCGTTCCGCCATCGTCGCGCGTAGCCGCGCCGCCTGAGCATGACCGCCGGCGAGCAGCGGCGCTGCCAACGCGCGCCGCGCCGCGGCGCCGCTGGTCGCCGCGCGCCCCGCTCGCGCCGGGCTGTGCGGCAGCGCGGCGCGCGCAGCCGCGCTTGGTCGCGGGAGACCTCGTGCGCGCGGCCCGGCAGGAAGGCGGGCGACGAGGGAACGGCGATTTGAGCGTGCGATCGCCGTCTCATTCACGTCTCACACTCACGTCCACTTCAATCTCGGCGCAGCCGCGCCCGCCAACGAGCGTGCGCCGACCGCGCACCGGCGGCCGCTGCGCAACCACGGTGCGAAACTCGCGCGTCGTGCTCGCCGCGTCGGGCTGCGCGCCGCGCACATCGCCCATTGCACGCCGCACGAGCGCGTGCAAGTGGGCAAACAGCACGCAGCTCGGGGCGCCGAGCTCGGCCGCATGCTTGT
Organism: Gracilaria vermiculophylla; assembly: GCA_019155205.2. NCBI lineage: Eukaryota > Rhodophyta > Florideophyceae > Gracilariales > Gracilariaceae > Gracilaria > Gracilaria vermiculophylla. Next base: position 1,346,440 of record JAHNZQ020000227.1, on the reverse strand, counting down.
CGCGGCGTTCCGCGCGTCGCTGAAGAGGGTGTCGGCGGCGGCGATCTGGCGGCAACTGCGCACGCTCCCGTCGATGGCGGTGCCGGATCCAATGTCGCACGGGGCTCCTACAGACAGCCGTCTGGGCTCGCACCGCCGGTCGCTGTACGCGCCTCGGTGGCAGACGCAGCGACGTGGGCTGGCACCCGTCGCGCAGTTTCGGGGCAGAGATGGCGGCGGGAGGCTCAGCAGAGCAACAGAACGATGGGGACGCAACGGAGGCCCGTGGCGGAGGCCGCCTCCGCTAGAAGGGCAGGCCGTGACATGGTGCGAAGTACGGTTGGAAGTGTGGTCAGGTAAGACCAGTGACTCCAACGCCCCAGCACGGAGTGATGCGCCCAATTCGCGAAGCTGGCGCACGCGACGCAAGGCACGCACGCCGCGCGCGAGATGGCGAGTTCAGTAGCGGTTGTGCTTTGAAGGTGCTCAACAGTCGCGACTGCTGACGTGTAAATGGATACCAGAACGAACTAAGATGCAGTGCGTTGGCGCAGTTGCATTTGACTGTTGCCCGTAGTTTGCACGGAACAGAGTATGTGGATGTGGGGCGTGGTCACGGTTTTTGTGGCCACGCCCCTTCAGGAACGATGATCCCGTTGGTAGCACCGAGCGTGATCTCTTTAACCGTTCTGTCGAGCACGAAGAAAGTTGCGCCGCTCATAGTGCATTATTCACGTCAAAGACGCTGCTCCGGAAAACAGGTTCGTTTCCCCTCCCTTTCATCTGATTCAATACGGCGTGATTACCATCTATGGCGTCAATGGGTTCTAGATCAGGTCGAAGAACAAACACAACAAATGCAGTACATTCAGAGTCCGCTTCATTGTGTGCGTCGCTGCATCGTGAAGTATAAACGAATAAAATCATTAGAGGCATAACTACGATTTTTACGCAAAACAACCATTTTTTCCATGTCAGCGCAGTGAGACAAGGAGAATCGATGGTCGACTCGTTGGCTGGAGGCGCCGACGGTCGACCTTTTTATTGGGTGCGTCGCACGTGGCCACGAGGCGTGATAACCGCGTGATAACGTCGCGGGCGAGCAGATGCTCGCGTCTCGAGTGAACGCGCTTGGAGTGCGTGATAACACACCCCCTGATGCGAGCGTGTGCTTGTCAGCGGTTGTTCGTGCCGCGCAACCCGAGATGTGCGGTGTTGCGATGGAAGTGGAGAGGCTTGAGCGCTTTCGTCATGATGTCCGCCTTTTGGTTCGCCGAGGATACGTGACCCGCTTGTATATTACGCTTCTGTATGTGGTGTCGCAAGTAATGGTGGCGCAAGTCAATGTACTTGCGTTGTTTCGTCGTGCTCTGCTGCAGCGCGGACTTGATTGCCGCTTGGTTGTCCATTAGCAGCGGTGATGGTACTAGCAGTGTGAAGCCCAAGAAGTCGAGAATGCGTCGGAAGAGAATGGTGTCTCGCGTAGCGTCAGTAGCGGCTATGTACTCTGCCTCACAGGTGGACAGTGCTGGTGTTCGTTGCTGGCGTGACGTCCAGTCAATAAGCTTGTTGTGATAGAAGTGTGTCGCACCCGACGTGGAGCGTCTGTTGCTTGTGTCTGCCGCAAAGTCTGCGTCCGCATATGACGTCAAAGGGTGCGTTGTTGTGGATGATGACGGTGTGCTCTTGGGGTAGTAGAGTCCGTGTGTCGCGGTGTGCTTGAGATATCGGGCTACAGATTTCACATGTTTCCAGTGTCGTTCGGTTGGGTTTGTGAGCGCGAGTGCGAGCTTGGATGTCACGAATGCTATGTCGGGTCTCGTGCAGTCTGACAACCAGCGCAGGGACCCCACGATCTGTGCGTACAGACTCCGTGATCGCGTCGATGGTGTATCGTCGTCAGTAGGTGGGTGATATCCAAGCCCTGATGTGTATGGTGTCTTTTTGCCATTGGCGTTCTCGAGTCCCAAGAGGGTCAGAATTTGCGTGACTGTGGTTGGCTGCGAGATGAGGAGTGCTCCATCTGGAGTTTTGGATATCTTCCATCCGAGATACTGTGTGGGTGTTCCGAGTCGTTTGATATCGTATTTTTGGCTGAGCTGTT
>JAHNZQ020000227.1:1329188-1344257 GCA_019155205.2 Gracilaria vermiculophylla | reverse complement strand
GGTGCGGTGGTGCCCATAACCTGAGACAAGGAGAATCGATGGTCGACTCGTTGGCTGGAGGCGCCGACGGTCGACCTTTTTATTGGGTGCGTCGCACGTGGCCACGAGGCGTGATAACACGCAGGAAATGAACTACGTAGGTTCATTATTATCTTCAGTACGTTTTCTGTGAAAAAACTAAATGGCTAAATGTAATGCTTCGAGGGGTGCAGTTCTGTACATGACAAAAGTGTATCGTGACTCAAACATGGTTGGTGACTTGCCAACCGATTAGTTTTTATTTATACTAATGATACTCTGCCTCTGATTCTATTGAAGTTGAGTCAGTCCCCAATGACCTATCGATGACCAGGTGGTGGTCCCATTTTAGTCTGGTCCCGACAATACAATCTTTTTGCTTTGTATTACTTTTGTTATCTTTTAAGTTATGATCACAGCTCTCACTTCCACCTCATCAGATTTGCCCAGTCCTCCGAGAGTTTTATTGGATTTGATGAATGATCCTTTTACGGATGGAAAAAATGGTCGTAGTCAGTATCGTAGCTCCGTTAAGTCATGGAAAGCTTTCAATGATGCACCATCGGTCAACAACGGTAACAGACCTACCCCTAATCTTCTTAGAATTATTTTTTTTTGTCAAAGTCATTCGACAGAGCTATGATTCTATGTCAGATTATATCAGCTAAGGCACTCAACAGTGAAAAAAGCGTTATAGCCATAGGTAATAAAATTTAAAAACAAGATTTGTTTGTGTATGGCAATACAACAAAGGGTACATTACCAGAAAGGATGTTCGAACCTACCTCTCGCACGGTAGTTCAGGGTTCGAGCCTTCTGTAGTACAGTGGCTCCTACGGAAAGAGGGTGGTTTGGCCGTAAGGTATAATTTTCCTAAGGAGGGCTCGTATTTTATTAGCTGGGCCATGGGTGCATAATCCCGCCCACGTGCGCTACAGTATCCATGAGGCATGGTAGAATTATTATTTATTTTAGATAATTTATGCAGGTAATTAGTACAGTAGCGAAACCTGCCGAGGCGGGCTCCCGGCTTGATGCTTAATCTGCCGGTTGAGCTCCACCTCTGGGGAAGTAAAGACGAGCACCCTTGAGTCTTCATCTACTTTTCCGGTTGGAGTCTCTTGTCGATCTACGCAGGTTTCTAAGCCGCCGATGCCCAGGTCGCATCATAGCAGTGCCTGTAAGAGCATTGTCAGCCCAGTGAACCTTCCCCTCCGCTTGGTGTTTGCGGATCCCCTTTCAGAATTCCCCCGGCTCGCGACAGCGGATATCGGAGACCACCTTTAGGAATACGCGCCTTTGGAGTCAACAAAAACTCCTAACGGACGTTGTGCTTTACTACCTCGAAAGAAGGGCTGACAGTACAACACCTTCCTCGGGCGAGGCACACAAGCCAGACGTAACTCTGGGGCCAAGCCGTTGCAATGGGTGCAAGAAGAAGAGGAATAGAGAAACCGGGGATCTGGCAAGTCCTTAGATTGAGGCTGTTTCTATATGTACGGTGAGATCTTTCTGTTCCTTGTATAGCTATCTAGACGGAGCCAGGTGATATATTAGGCGGCAAGGCTCTTGGGCAAGCCACGTTGAACGGGTAGTGGACGTATTCCAAAGAGCATAAACCGGAAATTCGGTGGGGATAACCTCGTACGAGGGCAAACACAAAAGAAGAGTAGTATAGTCCAGATAATGGTTTTCGGCGCCACCCGCGGTTGACGTCCGTTGTCCACGGCGTACTTCTTCAAGGTAGGGATAGATACCCGTGTAGGCGGCAAGTTCAGACTGAAGATCCCACTTGCTGCGGTTTACTGGGCGCGACGGCTCAGATGCCGTCGCGCTAAGTACTATAGCTCCACAATAGAGCCTAAATGGCCGAAATAACTAAATAAATAAAACTGCGAAAAATACTAAATCAGGTGTGCAAGGCAGGCGCCAACCGGCGCCTATACTGTAGCCATCGGGCCGCGCGAGGCTGCCGCGCGCGTGCCACGGCGCGCAATGTGTGCCAGGCCGAATACCCCGGAACCCACCGTGTAAACGGACGCGAGTCGCACTCGCGACACTAACTGTTCTCATTTGTGCGGCCTAATCGGAATTCGGTGAACCGGCAGAGTGCCGAGAAAAACCTCCCTGGAGAGTGTTGCACTTCATATCCCCCCCTGAAGACTAGTCGCGCACCTCGACGAGGGAGAGCCATGGCCGGAAGCAGCGACAAGAAAACGCCCGACTCGCCGGCTTCAGGAACTCCGTCTCAGCGGCAAACACGCGCTGCTTGCGACTCCTCTCCGATAACTTTGGCTCCCGTTACCAACGAATGCAACATGCACGAACGCACTCCGAGCCACCCCACAAGGGGCGTAATCGGCTTCCGCTCAGTTCCAATACCGAGGCATAGCCGCTTTTTGCATTAAGAGGAAGCACGTGAAGCGGGACTTGAAGATGCGACAGGGAATCTAGTGCAGCCAGCTGCATCGCCGATCGGGTTCTGGTCTCGGGCGTACCACCACAGACGTGAGCGACTTCGTGTACTTCTATCCGTGAGAGTACATGGAGATCAGCCGCCCGGAGGCAGAAACATATCGCAATGCGTCCCAGAGGATCCCGGCTGATCATCCTTGTAGATATGTTGATGCCGACGGTTATGACCGCGCCCATTCAAAGGATGATTTCTTGGTTGATCCCGAGCCCGCTGCGGCATTCGACGTTGTTCTCAAGGAGTCGAGTGAAGCCAAGGACGTGGTAGACTAGGCCCCTGTCGTTCAGAGGTACACCTTTATGGAGGAAGACGCCCTGCGTGACGGAAGCGCTAACGCTCTGGCGGATGATCCTGAGGACCTTACCCTAGTCGCTCCTTCGCAGGCGGTGACCCGAACGACTCCGACCTCCACGGCGGGAGTTACCGCTTCCTCCGCGAGTCCTGTGGGCTCGGTGCCTCGAAGCAATGTCATCGCGCAGTTCCTCTGAGAGGTAGAGCTTTGCCGTAGCAAAATTTCGGGGGATGTGGCCATGATGCGGGAGGCCCTTTCAAACCACCTTGGCGGGAGTACCCGGTCTTTGGAAAGGCAGGGGTAGCCGCTCAGCGTCATGCGGACTTTCCCGGAAAAGGGTAGCAGCGACAAAGCGTGGGACTTGCTTCGTTCAGTAAAACGCCTCTAGGCCTTCTTTACTTGCGCTTGCTCTTTGCTCTTGCGCGAAGCGCGCATTGAGCGAAAGTCACCGACACATGTCGGAAAATGTGCCATCATTGATGGAAAAACCGTGCCCTTAGCGACCCACTTTGCGCGATGAAACCAGCGAGCCGGGTGAAAGAACCATGATGGTTGAGGGGGCGAATAAGAGATGGGTGGTCCTTCCATTCTTGCGGTCCCTTATCCCACCTGGGACAAATTCAGCGCCTCCGGCAAAGAGATTCCCGCCTTCCGGTCATACTGTAAAACCGCTGAGCGGGGTAGATGCTCGATCGGCTCTAGCGCATCCCAATTCGGATCATATCCGTACCCACGAACTCGGTACCGGAAGATTCCCTGTGGGTCCACTTCGTGTCCGACTACTCGGTCAAGGACGTACTTTTGGATATACACTTCCCGGCCCTTTGGCGTTCATGTCACGCCTGGGGCGTTCTGATTCCTTTCGTGGGGCCATATATCCCTCAGCAGGGTTTCCGAGGAAAGCGTTCGCTCCGTTTCCGTGTCCACCCGTGTTCCACACGAGTCTCCAGGGTTTCTGGTGATGTTCCTTGCTCGCGTTCGGCTGGTCCTTTGGACGGGGAGATCTGCGTTGCGGTTTGCGACAGGTAAACGGATGGAGCCACGGCGTCATTGAGAGCGCTTATCAGCTGTGCCTGAACCGGGTCCGTGAGACGAGCTGGTTTGCGATCCGCCTCCAGTGTATGCATACGCATCCGGGAGGGTGCGGCATCCGACTCCACAGATTCGTCCATGGGGTCGTCCGTGGTTGCGGCCCTATGCGTTTCCTCCTCCTGGTCTTCGTCACTGTTCCCGCGAGTGGGGGTTGGCGCGACAACGTCGGGCCGTCACGACGGCGAGATACTCCTGAACGCGATCGAGCGGCCAGCTTCGCCCTCCTTAGACGGAGTGGCAACTTATGGGCGAGCCGTTACCATTGGGCGGGGATACACGCCATGGAAGGGTTATCGGAGCAGCGTGAGCTGGCGAACCGGCTGAGCCGGGACGCTCGCAAGGGTCGGAAGTTCCAACAGTCCCCGCGTGGGGTCGCGAAGCACCAGAGGTCGGGCGACCATGGTCTTGGAAGGGTCGGATTCAGGGACAGAAGCATCGTCGGTCGGTGAGACCTCATGGAAGGGAGGAGGCGCTTGTATGACGTGGTTGCGGGACAGGCGCTCCCGTTTCTCGCCGGCGGCAATTACCACCGTGTAGCGGTCGGAAGACACTACCGTGACGGGGCCATCCGGAACGGGTGAGATCTTACGGCGACTCCCGTCTTTCGCGGTGCTGAAGAACTCCTTGCGGACAAACACGTAGATCCCAGGTGTAGTAAAGTGGCTGCTAAGGAAATATGGTGGTGTGGCTCTATGGCGTGATATTTTTAAGGATGGCTCGTATTTTATTAACTGGGCAACGTGGTGCATAATTCGGCCCGCGTGCGCTACAGTATCCTTAAGGGACGGTAGAATTTCTATTTATTTTAGTTCATTTGTACGGGTAATTATTACAGTAGTGAGACCTGCCGAGGCGGGTTCCCGGCTTGATACTTAATCTGCTGGTCGAGCTTCACGTCCGGGAAAGTAAAGCAAGCACCGCTGAGTCTTCATCTACTTTTCCGGTTGGAAACTCTCGTCGATCATCCTCAGGTTTCTAAGCCGCCCATCCCCAGGTCGCCCCATAGCAGTGCCTGTAGAAGCACTGTCCGCCCAATGAACCTCGCCGTCCGCATGGTGTTTGCGGATCCAGTTTGAGAATTCCCTCGGCTCGCGACAGCGATTACCGGAGACCAACTTTAGGAACACGCACCTTTGCAGTCAACAAAAACTCCTAACGGACGTTGTGCTCTACTACCTCGAAAGGAGAAGTGACAGTACCACACCAGGGTGAATACGCTCTTGTGGGTGACTGCCCATGCGGCCATCTTATTTCCGCTTATATGCGGCTTCAGCGCGCTCCATATCCTTCTGGGCGACCGGCATGAGCTTGGAATGCCAATCCTTCCACCGCATGCGGTACTCGCCGCCTGACGGGAAGGTATCCGTCGTGCATGCGGTTCCATTGCCAAAGGTGGAGGCGACCGCGACAAAATCACCTCAAACAGAGTAAGGCCCGTAGTTCGGTGTACCTGCGTATAGTACGCATATGTCACGGCAACCGTGAAGAGATCCCACGAGGTGGGGTTGTCCGTGACATAGTTGCGCAACGACGCGAGAAGTGTGCAGTTGAACCGTTTGAGCTGCCCATTAAATTGCGGGTGATAGACCGTGGTCAAAATATTCTTCACATCCAGTATGCTGCAGACGTCTTGAAAGAATCGCGAAGCGAATTGCTTGCTGTTGTCGGATAGTATCTAGACAGGAGATCCGTAAACGAAGACCCAGTGCGTTACAAAGTCTTGTGCAACCGCGAAAGCAGAGATCTTCTGTAAGGAAACTGTCCGAACGAGTTCTATGAATCTGCCGGTGATGACAAGCAAAAAGCTGTTTCCTTTTATTTTCTTTAACAACGGACCGAGAATATCGATTGCAAAAAACTCGAATGGAGCCCTGGCCGGGAAAAGCTTCAACTTGTTTGGAATGCTTCCGGAGCTTTACCGGGTTCCTTGCACACCGTGTGCAGAACCGCACAGTGGCGTAGCAATACACCGCCATCGCGGGCCAGTAAAAGTCCCAGCGAAGGGTTAGATAAAGATTGCTCCCACCAGGGTGTCCACCGAGTTTCGGATAATGTGACAGTTTAAGGACCCTGGGCTGGAGGGAGTGGGGCACACCCAATGAGTTAGTGACACTCCACTTTCCGGACCAGATAGCCCGTCTTGTTCACCTCGAAAGGTAGGTCTTCTCCACCGTTCAGACGGGCACGTAATTCCATGCAGAATGGGTCCCCGAACTGTTCTGGTATCATCTACTCCATACTGATCGGCATAACGTTCCCCTCCGGGGCTGGCTCGACGTCTTAAAAAGCGAGGAGCTCGTTGATTTTGTCAGAGCGAGCTCCAAAGGGGGCCCAGGGCGAAGCTTTCGCTGTTGTTCATCCGATGACAAAGCAGTGGATTATATCCTCGTTGGCGTCGCCGGCGGCTTCTCCCTTTGTGGGAAAACGTCGTAGGGCATCGGCTTGCACGTTCTGTTCGCCGTTCTTGTAAACCACGTCGAACGTGAACTCTGCAAGTCGTAGTCTCCATCGCATTAGGTGGCCTGATGGATCGACAATATTGATCAGCCACCTCAAAGAGGAATGATCCGTGAATACGGTGAAGTGCATTCCAGTCAGATAGGGGCGAAGTGTGGCGAGCGCTCACACCACGACAAGGTACTCCTTCTCCGAGACGGAATTGTTTCTCTCGTGAATGTTGAGAGCTCTGGACCAATATCCAACTGGTGTACGCTCCCCTTCGGGGTTTGTTCGAAACAGGGCACGACCCACTTGGTGGTCGCTGGAATCCGTATCCACGGAGTGCGGGAGGCCCAGCTTGGGGAATGCCAGGATTGGAGCTGTTGTCACTGCCCTGATCAGGGACTGAAAAGCAGCCGTCTGATCGGTGGTGAGTGGCTAGAGCTTTTGCGGCTACCCCTTCCACCGAAACGCGTTGAGCGGTGCGACGGTATCCGAGAAATTGGTTATGAACCATCGATACACGTTGACTAATCCAATGAAGGATCATAATTCCGTTTGCGTCCGGGGTTCTCGCCACTCTGTGTGGGACTGGACTCGAAATCTTTTGATCATGAGCCGTCTGTGACGGATGATGTGACCCAGATATTTCACGGTATCTGTAAAGAACTCACACTTCCTGAACTTCGTGGTGATACCTGCGTCAGGCAGTACCGTCATCACGTCCCGCATGTGGGAGAGATGATCGTCTAAGTTGTTGGAAAAGATGATTATGTCTTCCAGGTACACGAGGCAAGTCCGCCATTTGAATATGTTTATAAGGACATCGATAGCTCTTGAAAACGTTGCCGGTGCATTGGTCAGACCAAAAGAGATCCGCTTTAGTCGTTAGGACCCAGAGTGGCACGAAAACGCCGTTTATAATGCGTTTACCATATTTGAGCCGTTGTCTATTCCTGGGTCTCGCATCTCGTTCTCCTCGACTACCGTAGAAATGGTTCTGGATTCGCCCAACTCTTTCTATGCCTCGCGTGCAACCTGCAGTATGAAAGACCCCTGGCATCGGATAGGCTCGATGGCTGGAGAACACCACTCTTAGGATAACATACCTGTGGAATAATCTAACAAGGTTATTGAGTAGAGTTCTTTTTTTAAGGGCCGCACTGAGTGACAGTCGAGCATCAGAACCTTGCATAAATTTCATTGCTTCATTCGCGCCGTGCACAAAAGAATCCCATGCATCATGATCTTTTCAAGCGTTTCGGTTTCTTGTATTCTTGTTAATGCCTGCAATCATATCTATAGCATTCTTGGAACGATAAAAAGTGGACTTTTGCCCATTATGATTCCAAAACGTATTCGTATATCTATTGATCAATCTTCGTCTATTTTCCACTTTTCCTAGAAGACGAACTGGTACAATCTTTCTTGCCTCGCATACGTCTCCCCAAAGTGATTCAATCTTTCATATTGACATGGAAAGATCGGGAATAAGTTTTTGAAAAACTTCTGTAGGATACGGAATACAAGAATACGCTTGTTGTTTCTATAAATTCTCATTGCCGCTCTCACAGCTGTTTTCTAGTTGTTTTGATTTGTTTGGACATCCCTGCTACATTGGATCGCGTATTATATTTGTCGCAATACGCCCGAATAATGAACCAGAGATTTACAGATATCGCGCCAATTTTAAGATTCCGTCTCCGTAACCTGACGAGGAAGGCGAAAACGACACCCAGTCTCTCCACCTTGGACAGATTTCTGACAACCCGTGCGCTCCATGCATCAAGATCGATGTTCATGCTGGAGAGCATCACAACTCTCCGTTTTTCATATCTGATTTTTTACAAATTTCAAAAAACTTATTGTCGCGTATTTTGCAATGATATCATTTTCAAATTGTTTCAAAGAAAATAAATAAACAACTGTAATTTTTTCAAATCGTATTCAAGATATTTCGTTCATTTCTGTTGAGCAGGTTCACCATCGTTACTTCTGAAGTTAAACGATCAATTAAAAGTTCATAAGATCAAGTAGAATGTCAGGGCGAAGTGATCCGATTGATTCAATGTCAAATCCAGAAAACGAATTTCAAAATCAAGCGAGGCTAAGATTGAGTTCTAAGCATTCGGATTCTGCTCACAGTTAATCAAAAAAAGCCAATATAAAACTTGCGAGAAGACTCATAACGACACATGCAAGACAATAAATTGTTGAGAATCCCATGATGGTAAATGCGAATAGTTCTGTTTTTGTTCTCAAGTTTTTGGCGGAATAATGTAAATTTGGCATTCCGAAATCTTTGAAAAAATATTCTATCGGAGCTAATGTACAAGGTTCCGGAATTGCTTATTATGAACATGGGGACGATCAACATTGGCCCATAAATTAAAATGGATCGGGTATTTAGAACCCACTTATTGGTAATCCAGTTTTAGAAAAATTGCGAAGAACGCAGAGGGTTCATGTAGTGCGATTTGTAAATCAAAGAGGGCGTGCCCGTCCTCTTACAGTGCATCGTGTTGGTGATATCGAAGAACATTTCTGGCATAGATGCAGAAGACCTGTTGAAATTATGGATACTGCTCTCCGCTCTTTTCTGGTGGTTGGTTTGTATCTTTGGCATCGATTCGATGGAATTTCATAATTAAGAGTGAAAATTATGTATAGGTGGTGTAGTGGAGTTCAAATTTCGTTTTGTGAATCAGAAAAGATCTCGACAGTTCAAAAAAATAAACGAACTGAGAGACTGAGAAGGGAATACAGGTCTACGCCACTCAGTATTCATGGATCCGTTTACATCCTCACATTCATTGTTATCTACCATGGGATGCATCAGTGGTAAACGTTTTGGAGACATCATATGCATAAGGGAAGGGCAGTTTCTCAATCCGTCTGTGGCTTGGAGTTACAAAAGTTTTACATCTTTTTTTCCTCGTTGGTTGTGTGACATTGGGGTTAGGAGAGAAGAGCTCAGGGTTTACACAGATCACTCTATTAAAAGAGGAAGTGTGCAGCTGTACACGTCGCTTGCATTGAAGGACGAAATGATTATGGAAATCAATCAAATGAAGGGTTTCAACACATACAAAGACTATTGTGCGGAGCATGACGATTGCTCGCCAGGTCAACTACCTCGCTTTTCTTCCCTACAGGACTATAATACGCACGCAAAAACAATGTTTGACGAATCGGTTGTATTAGATTTTGAATCAAACATTTCGAAGTGGATGGGGTACATGCACATGAGTGAAGATAATAAGTGATTCGTAGAAAACACGGCTGATGGTGTTTGTTAGCTATGCCTCTACGATATTCGGACAGAAAAAATCTGTTATCGGCTTGATCTCTCATGTGTAGTTCGGTACACACTTCGAAAATAGTGGAAATCGGAGAAACGTCTAACGTAGAAGTAATTTCATGAGTCCTTAAAGATTGATCACTGTAGGAATATACCATTCAGACTCACTAGGAATGTAACGACTGTTGGTGCACTGTACCGGTTGCTGATGTTCAGTGCCATGAATTTGTCGCATGCCGTACATGATAAAGACTGATAGGCTCTTAGTTAGTGACACTAGAGCCCTAGGAGACTGCCCAGATTTGAAGTCCGACAATAAACTTCCAAACCGATACACTTCAAGGAGATGCAGATTCTTCATGCAAGGTGGCACTTCTTTCGTTTAGCTTCCTTGCCACCCGCGTCTTCGGAGATGTAATAACACATTGGACGTTGGTGGGATCCGCATCCACTATCGTCGTATTACGTGTGCAAAGCGTCACCGCAGCTGCCGCAATTCGAACGCTAGCAGTGGAAATTGGAAATACATGCTGGTGCTGAGTGCACCCTACCGTCGCTGGGCGTCACCTGCTCCTTGTATATGGGTGACGCCGTGCCGATGCATGGCAGTGTATCGGACAGGATCTTGAGCGAGGCCATGGCGATTAGTATCTTCCGTACCAGCCATCGTCCTGCTGCGTGTTCGGCGCCCCACTGCAGCTGCCGCATCCGAATTGAAAGCATCAAAACTGACACGTGGGTGCACCGCGCCGCGCATACCCCTCGCAGCCTCGCCGTGGGCGATGCGGACGACCGAGTGTGTCGTAAGCCGCCCGGAGGCTGCGGCTGGCAAAGCGCTTGCACCTGAGGCGCAAACAGGTAATGCTCTCTTCACACCAGCACTTTGAGCGAGAAAGAGAAAATGGGGGCGACTGTGGCACATGCAGAATATGGGTTTAGGGCGGCGACGGCGGGCGTAGAACAGCGATCGAGGGAGTGGCGGTGGCGACTACGATGGTGACAGGGCCCACGTGCGCGCCTTATGGTGAGGTCGGTGATGACACAAGGGAGGCAGAGAAATAGAGGTAGCGGCAGCGATGATAGCGTTGGTGGCGGTGGCAACGGCGGAGGCGATGGTGACGGCGGAAGCTATTGGAGGTCAGAGGGGCAAGGGAAGGCTGGAGGGATATTAAGAATGTTCGCCAGCTCTGGCTTGGATTTACTTGGAGGTGCCTCGACCACGACTTACATAGTGGTTAAGTCGCACCGACTAGGTTGCATCAGAAATTACACTACGAAGGCGAGACACTCAATACTACCAATCATATTGTAACATGACATAAATGTACTAGCCACAATTCAATAATGCTTAAAACAGCAAGGCACAACAAGGCATGACAGTTCCGTACACTCACGAGACCATGACAGTGCACAAATTCACTCAATAACCTTACACTCTCTGTATTCCGCCACCACTCGTGTCCATACAGCAATGTGTGTGTATAGTTACCATGACGAGGCACATTACACCAAACCATATCTGGCGTACATTAAGCTGAGTTTGCATTGTGTACACCTGGAAACGATATGGTAGTGAACAACGTGCCGAGTAGCACACCTGCACACGTGTACTACACAGAGTCAACTTCCAACACAGCCCATGGTCACGTGGAACAATTGGTTGTCAGTGACAGCACAGGAACTTCATCCAACAGAAGCGATGGTGCCAACAACAGCAATGTTGGCGTACGCGTGCGCGCATCTCATAACGAGCTTGGGCGGCAACGAAAGAGGAGGCAGTGCGTTGGATGGTGCGGTGGGAGTGGAGGCAGCAGCCTTGGCAAAGGAGATCTTGGCAAGGACGGTGGCATCAACGTGCGCGTGCGCATTTCTCATGATATGCTGAGACGGGGGCGCCATGGGGGCAGAGCAATGGAAGCGGCAGCGTCTTTGATGGCGGACGCAACTGTGACCGCAACGGCGACGACGACGGAGACCAAAACTGCTGCGTCGATGCGCACGCCGATGGGCCGATGATGTGGTGGGACGGAGTCGCGAAGGGGGGCAGGGCTGTGAAGGCTACGGTGATGTTGGTAGCGGCGGCAATCGCGGGGGCGTTAATGGTGAAGATGGTTGCGTCAGCTTGTGCGTTCGCGCCTCCCATACTAAGATCAGGGGGTGGCACGATGGGGTAGGGCTGTGAAGGTGGTGGTGGCGAGGACGGTGACGGTGGTGTCAACGCGTGACCTGTGATGTGGGCGGACTGTTTGGCAAATAGAACAGGCCTAGGGGAGGATCTGGAAGGCTCACAGGGGGTGGGTGCAATAGAAGGAGACGACCTCTTGATCAGAATTATAGAGGCGCTGGCGGGAGAGGGGCGTTCCGACGCAAAGTGAGCATGTGTGCTGCACTGCGTGTTTCCATGGCGGTGTTCGCTGGTGCACATAGACGACGGCGGCAGCACGGCAGATGACAGGCAGCAGGCGACATTTGTCCTGTCATTTGGCACGCTGTGATCGCCTTAAAGTATGAGGCAGGCTCTGAAAGAGACGAGGCTGCTCGACTCTGGAATTGTCGTTGCGACATAGTCTGCGCCCATGTTATATGAAGTGAACTGGGTAAAGCCCGGTATTTTCGTGTATATAGGATGGTTTTCTTTCCTCAAATGATGAAACTCTCCCATTATTCTAGACGAGAAAAATTTCGTTTTTTAAATCAAAATTTAAAGGTTTGCCAAGAACATTCATGTAACAACCAAAAAACAGGGTTTTCGAGAAAACTCCATCAAATTTTCTCAAAATTAAGAATTTTTTAGAGCTCATGTTTAGTGTTTTAAAAGCATCCGAATTTTAGCTTTTTATTACAGTTTAAGTAGGTGCGGGTCTTTACGCTGTGGGGGATCCCAAGAAGCTCGGGTGCGATCGGGTTTCCGCAGGAGAAATGCAGCTCAAGCTAATGTTCTTCTGCGCGTAAGGCATCAAAGTCGTTGCTGACGATGGACTTGTCCACTACCGCGCTGAACGGTTCTAAATTGAAAGAACCGGGAGCGCGGAAATATTTGAATTTTCATTGTTGGATTATTTCTGGGAGTAATCGTTTTAACAACGTTGGGTAGCCACATGATAGCCGGAAGCATGTCTAAAAGTCTGGAATAGCAAGTAAGAAAAAGTGGAAACTGACGTTGCCAAAAACCAGGTCGTCATGCATCGGGAGGGTTCGCTAGTCACAATAATCCACCATTACATTTTTAAATTATACGTGATGGTGCGGTGAACTCATAAAAGTATGAGGTCAAATTGTCCTATTATGAGGTCAGCGCACCGGTCCGGCAAAAACTAGGCAAAATGAGGTTCAATAAGCGGTAGCCGATCAGAAGCGTTCACCCTGTGAACGTGCTCGGGTGAATGATTTGTGAACATACAGACTGTTTCAAAAGCATACGACATGCTGTGAAATCTCAAAAAAACGAACAAATGTATACTGTACGCCTACAAAAATAGGTTTCAGAAAAAAGTAAAGTCAAAAACCCGTTTCAAAAACATATGATCATCAACAACAAGTCTTTACTGCGCGACGCTCAAGAGTTTTTTTTGCATCCTTTTTGCTGTAGAACGCTAATGCAACGTTTTGGCATCGAATTGATGTACTTTTCCACAATTGAAACTGTTATAGATTTCCAGCAATTATTAATACATTTTTTGAGTTCAAAAACTATCTGAAATTGCCTTCCATGCGCATAAACCATCCTCGCCAGCAGTCCCGAAAACGTTTTCAATTGGGTTCAAATCTGGTGAGCGCGCCGGCCTCTCTAAAACAGATACTTCAGACTCTTGTAGCCAATTTTTGATTAAAGATGAAGTGTGTACAGGCGCATTATCCTGTTGAAAAATGAAATTTTCTTCATGATAACATAAACTTAACGGTAGCAAATAATTGTATAGAACTTCTTGATATTTTTCCGCATTCATGTTTGTTTCAATGAAGGCAATTTCTGTTTGACCTTTTTTAGAAATGCCCGCCCAAACCATTACAGAGCCTCCACCTGAGTCCCCGGTATAAAACTCATGTCGTTCTTTACGAAGATCGTTCCAATAAAATTTGAAGCAATCTGGTCGGTCCAAATTGAACTTCTTTCATCAGTAAAAATGACAATTTCCCAATCTTTTTTCCTGTAGGCTTTTCCAGCACACCAGTCAACCCTCTTCTGCTTATGATGGTCTTGGAGAAAGAAAGCTTTTTTCATTTTTTTTATATTTAAATAAATTTGTGCAGTTTATCTTCCTCCGTATAGTAGATTTAGAAACGTTGAGATTGAGATTAATTCCAATGTGTCTGCACCATGATTTTTTTTGCACAACTGCCTTTTAATTCCTTTCTTATCTGCTCAGCTGAGCTTCTTTGGGCGTCCCGGAGATCGTTTTAAGCCATATAGAGTCGGGGTTTTTGAGAAAAGTAGTAATTGTGACCCTAGTACGCTTTAAATTTTTAGCGATAGCACTGTTAGAATGTTTTTTGGCGTTTAACTTAACGATTTTGAAGCTGTTCTTCATTGGA
Organism: Gracilaria vermiculophylla; assembly: GCA_019155205.2. Classification (NCBI taxonomy): domain Eukaryota; phylum Rhodophyta; class Florideophyceae; order Gracilariales; family Gracilariaceae; genus Gracilaria; species Gracilaria vermiculophylla. Next base: position 1,330,109 of record JAHNZQ020000227.1, on the reverse strand, counting down.
AAGTTGCGGGCCTCGAGCCATTTTTACTAGAAAGAAGACGGTGTGCATATCTTTTTGACCCGATTCCACATAGACTATGTGCAATATCAAGTCTACAGTTGTAAAAAGATCGTAATTAGCCATTTCGAGATTCTGGATACGGTTGGCAGGAACCTACTCTACGGGCGAAGTAAAGTGCAGAGGGCTCGCAGAGGTCAGTTCTTCTCTGCTCTCTTTTTCTCTAGCTCTGCACCTATTTATACCTATCGCTTCTATCCTATGCGTCCTTTGCGAGTGTCGGTATAATCTATCGCTGCATGTTACTTCTCGATTCATGCTTCCGCGATATCGACACTCGAATCGTGGATACGCTGGTTGCTCTGTGTCGGCTTGCTTACGTTTGCGGGAGAAGCTCGTCGCTGACACAGAGCTGTCGATTGCGGACGTACTGATGGTTGCTGATCGCTACTAATGTTGGCGGACTTGCTGGTAGTTGCGACGTGCTGAGGGTTGCGAATGGTTGCGGGCTTGCTGTTGGTTGTTAACGTGCTGAGGGTTGCGAGTGTGCTGAAGGTTGCGTACGTGTGTTGCTGTGCTTCCTTCGTTTTTGCTGAATGTTAATTGCCTTTGTTTACTTCATTTGCATAGTTGTTATTATCTGCTTATTAGAGCATCTCTATCACAGACCCAAATACCCAAGTATTCGGCATCCCACCCAAAAAGGCGTCTCTATCAAGTCCCCAAAAGCTATAAATTTTAGGTCGCGACCTAAACTCCATGCTACTCTCGGTGCAATTTAGCCGGCAGTTTAGGTTGCGACCTAAAATGGAAGACCAACCACAGTCTGCCAGGTTTGCAAGTTTGCAGTAGACAAATATGGCGCCAAGTTCAAACCCAAACGGATATCTTCCCAAGTGAATGCCTCTTGCGCCTTCTGCGCCT
>JAHNZQ020000227.1:1291649-1327097 GCA_019155205.2 Gracilaria vermiculophylla | reverse complement strand
TTTTTGAGTTCAAAAACTGTCTAAAAATGCCTTCCATGCGCATAAACCATCCTCGCCAGCAGTCTTCAAACGTTTTCAATTGGGTTAAAATCTGGTGCGCGCGCCGGTAACTCTAGAACAGATACTTTAGACTCCTATAGCCAATTTTTGATTAAAGATGAAGTGTGTACAGGCGCAGTATCCTGTTGAAAAAAGAAAATTTCTTCATGAAAACATAAACCAAGCGGTAGAAAATAACTTTATAAAACTTCTTGATATTTTTACGCACTCATGTTTGTTTCAATGAAGGCAATTTCCGTCAAACCGTTTTTAGAAATACCTGCCCAAACCATTACAAAGCCTCTACCTGAATGCCTGGTATAAAATTCATGACGTTGTTAACGAAGATCGTGCCAATAAAATTTATAGCAATCTGGTCCCTCCAAATTGAACTTTTTTTCATCATTAAGAATAATATTTTCCCTTTTTTTTTTCCATTAGGCTTTTCCAGCACACCTGACAATCCTCTTGGGCTTGTGATGGTCTTGAAGAAAAAAATTGTTTTTCATTTTTTTATATTTTACTGAGTTTGTGCTGTTTATCTGCCTATATATATTTGATTTAGAAACGTTGAGATTAAGATTAATTCTAATTGTTTTGCACGATACTTTTCCTTTGCACAGCTCCTTTTTTAATACCTCTCTTATCTACTGGTCTGAGCTTCTCTGGGCGTCCAGAAGATGATTTTAAGCACTATAGAGTCGGGTTTTATAGAAAAGTAGCAATTGTGACCTTAGAACGCTTTCTATTTTTAGCGATAGCACTGTAGGAATGTTTCTTGGCGTTTAACTTAACGATTTGAAGCTGTTCATGCTTGAAAAGTGGCGGGCGTCGAGCCATTTTTATTATAAAGAAGACGGTGTACATATCTTTTTGAAACGATTCTACCTAGACTATGTGCAAAATCTAGTCTACAGTACAGTTTTGGCGCACTTTTGAGGGGTAATATGTTTTTGAAACGCACTATATGTTCTTGAAACGCACTGTAGGCCCTCACCCCCCAAAGTACTGCATTCTCGCGATAAAGGCCAAGGCTGGCAGCGGGGTGCAGAACCCCGTTCTCTTCCTCGAGGAATTCATGCATAATTGTCATCTTGCCCCGTATTCAAGGCTCACAATCAGGTTTTGTTTTGGGGTCTACCGCGGGGTGAAAAACCCTGTTCCTTGAGTAAAACAGCCCATGCATGGTTGTCGTGGCCTTTCGTCATGCGTCTTCTTTAAGTGTGAATGCCACCGCTCCCAACCTGGTTCAAAATCCCGTTCTATTTCACTATACTTTTCGATTTAAAATATTTCCCGTAAAGTTATACTTTGAGACGATGTAGGATGCCTTGAAAATCAAATAGATGACAGTTTCATTGTTGTCGATGTTAATGTCGGGTCCCTGTAACTCCAAATCGGGGTCCCCGTAGAGTGCACCGTATTTTAACTAAAATTTCAACCTGCTCAATCATTTGAAAGCTGAGTAAAATTCAAGTCATGGATTGTGCAGCACAGAAAGAAAATGGAACAGTCCTGTTTCCCACTCGCGCGCTTTGTGCCACTAGAGCACTCTTAAGCGTGCGAAGCAAGTTAGCACCTCGATCGCTTCTTTTAAGTGGCCCGCCTGGTGTCGGAAAATCTATCGGTGTGAAAGCAGGTGTGCAAGCAGAAAAGCTCACTCTATTAAATGTTTCTCCATCGGACGGACTCGACAAACTGTCATCAATACTAAAGCGAGCTGGCCGTATTGCCCTGTCTTCTCACAACGCTGTTGTGGTCTATGTCGATGAAATCGATGGGTTATGCCCTGCTCCTGTTGTTGCGTCGAGCGAAGTTTTTAATGCAACCACTGCAACGTTAAGTTTCTTTTTGAAGAGACTCTCTTGTACGCCAAAAGCAGTCGAAAATGTATACGTTATCGCTACCACCAATCGGATTGATGCAGTTCACCCACGCTTGCTCGGCCCTTTGTGTTTCCACAGACACATAGAAATCGAATCTCCGTCAGCAGCAGAAAGAAAATCTATTCTTCTTTATTATCTTCCTAAAGCAGATGCCCGGGTGTTGTCGAAAATTGCAAGCCAGACATCTGGTTTTGTGGTTGCCGATCTTTCCCTATTGTGTTCCACAGCCCTAGAACACCACACCCGATTGAAAACTCAAAGCAATGGCTCGACTTCAGTCTTTGTACCTCATGCATCCTGTATCCTCTTCGCCTTACAGAACATAACAAGCTCTATATCGCGAACGTTTTCCAACTTGGAGATTCCAAAATTTTCTTGGAATGACATAGGTGGAATGTCTAGTGTGAAAGAACGGTTAAAAATGGCCGTAGAATGGCCATTGCGCCACGAGGAAACCTTCCAAAGACTTGGCTTGAAAGCTCCTCGAGGAATTCTCCTCTACGGACCTCCAGGTTGCAGCAAAACATCCTTGGCTCGTGCTGCAGCATCTGAAAGCGGAGTAGCTTTCTTCTCTTTGAACGGCGCCGATGTTTTTTCTTGCTACGTGGGTGAAGCAGAACGTATACTGCGCAAAGCGTTTAGGATTGCCAGAGCTGCAAAACCTTCTATTCTTTTTCTGGACGAAATCGACGCATTAGTGGGTAAACGGTCATCTGGAGGTGATGGTGAGGGAAACAAAGTCCAAGAACGTGTATTGAGTACGTTGTTGACAGAAATGGATGGAATTATTTCAACTGATGGTGTACTGGTCCTTGCAGCATCTAACAGACTAGACTTACTAGATGATGCCCTTATTAGGCCTGGAAGGTTTGATGATATCTTGCATGTTGATCTCCCAACAGAAAATGAACGTCTAGAAATCTTGGAGATCGTTACAAAACCGATGAATGTCAAAAGTTATGTAGATTTATCACGATTAGCAAAATGCACAAACGGATACACTGGTGCCGATTTGAAAGCTCTTTGTGTCAATGCTGGTCTCGCTGCAGTTCGACAATACTTTTCCCGTCTAGAATGTACTGTTGCCGGTTCACACAGCCAGACAGAAATGAGCGACAACTTAGTTTTAGAGTTCAAGAAGTTCGTGAGTAGCAAATCCCCTGAATAAAACAGAAAACACAGCTACGAAATCTATTGATGGAAAGAGTCTGTTTCAAAAGTACAGGGTACCCGACCTATCGATGCAAATCATCAATTTTTGTTCTGTTCAATTCAAAAATCGTTTCAAAATGATAGGACACTGTACTTTAAACTGTCATTATCTCTTGTTCAATAATTGGTTTTTACATATTTTTGCTGGATATAAGTAATGCAACGCCTTGGCATTGAATCTATGTAAGTATCCATACTTGAATAATTGATGGGTTTCCAGCAATTGTAATACAGGTTTTTCAATGAAAATTGTATTAATCAGCCAGCCATGGCCATTAACCATTCTATCCAACAAAACCTACAGATTTAGTTAGGGTTTAAATTCGGCGATCGCGCTTGCAACTGCATGACATTTATGCCAAGCTCAGAGAACCAATTCATCATTAGTGGAGAAGTGTGTACCGCAGCGTTATTTTGCTGAAATCAAAATTGCTTCCGTGCTAGCAAGATGCACATCGCAACAGATAGTTGTATGGCTCAATTTGATAACTCTAAGAATTCATTTTAGGTTCAATAAAGCCAATATCAGTTGTACCGTCTACAGGGACTACAGGCCACATCATACCAGAACCCCTACCTAAATGTCTGGATGTAGAAGATGATACTTCTTTTCGGAGATCATGCCAATAATAATAATAGCAATCTAGTCCCTCCATATTGAACTTCTTTTCTTAAGAAAAGATAATTTCTTTCTAATCATCTTTCCAGCAGACCATCTGGGCACGCAATGCAATGCGATTTGTTTTATGGTGGTTCTGCAAGACGAATGTTTTCCTAATTTTAACGAACTGATATAAATATGTTTCTTTGATTGCTCGCCATACTGTCGTTTTTGAAACGTTCTTCGGCAGTATTTTAGCAGTTTTTGTGCACGAAGGAATTCCACGGGATTGTTCATGCTTTATTCGCCTCTTCCCAGCTGGTTGAATACATTTTGGGAGTCCGGTAAAATATTTAGACCTATATTTTGTTGAATTAGATAAAAAAAGCTGATATAACATGCCGCGAACGACCAATGTTTTTAGCAATATTAACACGTTGTGTCTTTTTACTATATATTGAGGAACTTGGTGCTGTGCTGAAACTGAAAGAAGACTTTCTCTCCTCATAATTGCTGTAAAGTAAGGAAGTTCTGTTTTTTTGAAACGGATTTCTGAGAGTATTTACTTAGGAAGATGGCTACATTAGGCACAAATCCATATTCTGTGTAGTACCGTGGTTTTAAGGTGAAGCTGTCCCTGAGGAATCGTAGAATTTAGATTTATTTTCGATATTTAGTGTAGGTAATTAGACTAGTACATATTAGTGGGACCTGTCGAGGCGAGCTCTCGGCACCATACTTAATCTGCCTGTTGGAACCCACCTTTAGGGGGAGTAGACTGAGTACCCCTGAGTCTTCTTTTACTTTTTCTGGTTGGAGACTCTAGTCGAACGCCTTCAGGTTTCTAAGCCGCCGCTCCCCAGGTTGCCTTATAGCGGCGCCTGTAGGAACATTGTCCAACCAGTGAACCCCCTTCTTCGCTTGGTGCTTGCGAACCCCTTTTCAGGATCCCTGTGGCTCGTGACCATGATTCCCGGAGACCCTTTTAATAAGTATTGCCTTTGGAGTCACCAAAAACTCCTAATGGACTTTGTGCGCTATCACCCGAAAAGGAGAACTGACAATTCCACAACTGGTCTCCCGACTCGGAAGGCCAGTTTCCTCAAAGAATCACAAGAGTCGCGACAGAACGGAGTTGCTAGCTTGCACCGATTGGAACCCAAAAGTGGAATTCTCCTTTAAGATGATCCGGAACTGCAAAAAAATCACCCCCGACCAAATCCTATATGGACCTCATCGAAACCTCCAATGGAAACCCTCTTACAAGACCCTCAAGTGACTGATCACGTTTGCGATCGAAGCAAGCGCAGCGCTCCCCAGGAGAAGGCCGTCAGACTGTAGAACCCTGAAATGCTACTTAGGAGTCCTGGCTCCTCTGTGGAGCATTTCAGGAATCGCTTTGAGAGATTGCACAACCGGAGGCAAGCGCAATCCCCTACGACACGTCTGGAGAACGCCATCGTGGAGGTTTGAGAACCGCAAACGGCATCGCAACTGACACCTCAGGTACTGTAAAGACGGGAACACCCGGAGGCTAACTCCCTCTTGGGGTCCCGGCCCCGCGTCTAACGTATTGACTCACACATAAGCTCGTCAAAATAGTTTTTGCATGTGTTTAAGAACACGTCAGGGCGCGCCGTCAAGCTCTCGTGGAGGACATCGCAACGTATAATGCTCACCGTGCCGTGGATGCCTTGCTGGATTCGGACGCCTTCCTAGAAGTGATACCAGATGTTATCCGTGCGAAGTGTAGTTCCCATTCCGCGCTGCTACTCTTTATAGCGGCATTTCAAAGTCATTCTTCCGTACAGGAAAGGATCTCTCTATTAACACTTAAGGTGAAACCGGGCAGAGAAAAACACGATACTGCCGCCCCTTGGGCCAGAGGAGGAAAATATACTGCCGTAGGGAAACGGAAACACTTCAGGAACATTTCTATGAGTCATCTGGACCTGTCGCCTCACGAATTAGGACAGAATACTGGTCGCGGAGTACTTCACGCAAGAAGAGAAGGACAGAATACTCCTAGGGTACATCGCGATAGCCGGGGTATCGTCAGGCACCCAGACAACCTACAGGAAAACGTTGAAAGAAGCAGAAGGAGAAAAGCAGAAAACGAGACACTGATTCGGAGAGAAGATCAGACTCTGAATCTGTGAACAGCTCCAGCTCAGAGGACAGAACACCTCCTGTGGGGAAGAAAAGAAGATTCAAGAAGGTCGTCCCGCTTAACAACCTCTTCGCCAAAGTGTTGGATTATGACACCTATCGGTGGAATGATCGCTCCACTCTTTATAACGCGTCGGTCTTAAGAGGACTTACGAAAATCCAGCGCCGCATAGATATTCAAATGAAGAAGCATTGCTTCTCAGATGAGGACCCCATTTCGATGTTGAACTTTTTCACACGCTTCCGTTTGGCGTATAGTACAAATGTTGTCCATGAAGGTGCCAACGTCTGGTGCTTTCATTTATACCTCACAGGTCTAGCACATTCGCTGGTGCACCCACGCCTCACGGGGAAGAGCACCATTGTGGATGATCCTGGAACGGAGATCTTGACGACGTACCCCGAGGTGGTGAATTTCTTCCTTAAAAGGTATGGAAAGGATGAGGTGATAGCCGATGCTGACGCTGAAGTCACGTCCTGTAGGCATAATACGTGTGGGCGCCATCACGAGACGGTGACGCAAGGGGCTAAACACGTGTAGTAATGAAAGCCAAAAGGGTGCTCTTCGTAGCTAAAAGCCCCAAAACAAGTTGAAAACAGTGAGATAAAAGGAACTAAACCCACTCGATGAAAGAAAATATCACTAGGTAGAGCAAGAGGCTCAATCCCCATATAAAACTTCTTAACTTCTTCTTGAAACGGCGTGCAACCCAAGAATTATATCAAGGATCACTAAGGGTCAGACCCTCGGCTTCCGGTCAGACACTCCGGATGTGAAGTGAATTCTGCAGCCTACCTACCTCTGCACTAACCAGAAGCAGGCGCATACAATCCTTACAGGGCTTCCCGAGGAGAGCTACTAACAGCAGGATATGCTTTCGCTCTATACCCAAGCTGGCCCTTTGCAGGAAAGGTTGCCCGGCACGTCGCCTGCGGATAGCTTCCCGGCAAGTATTTCCGTCCGGAAATCACCAGGTCTTTCGACCGACACCGTTATCCGAGCAAAGCTCCGGTGGGGCTCACAGAAGACAGAAACACCTTTGGTACAAACTATCCGTCTCCCTTCAACGCCTGAGGCACTTCAACCGGTCTTGGCGACGGTATTCCCCACCCTATCGGGCAACTAGCGGCAAACGCCTCACTAGAAGCCCTTTATCCAGCGGCGAGCGCCTCACTGGTTGTTGATGATGATGGGGGGTGGGGCTTAGATGCTGGTCGATTGTTGAGGTGAGTTCAGACCGAAGTCTGTAGCTCAGACCCTCCTTTTATAGTGTTTAGAGACCCTACAAACGAGCCAAATACGCATTTCTACTTGCAAGTTACTCATGTGTGCGTCTGGGTTACTCCATTGGCTTCTAGAGACCTCCGGAGCTGCACACTAACCAATAATAAAGCGACAGTTTGCGCCAGCATCACTAAAATACTGTAGTCTTTGCTGGGCCAACAAAGCGTGCAATGTGCTAGACAATACTGGAACATTCCACACGTGTGTTCCAGCAATGTATGGCACATTCCGCAACATTCGCGACCGACAATACGGGAATGACCGAAACGGAGTTCTCACAGAAGCTGCGGATGAATGCCATACGGTGTGGGAACATGTACTCTGAACGGCCATTGAAGTCGTTGTTTGTCGAGGGACTCCTTCCCTCGATCTGCGCCGGGGTGCGTAATCACCCGACAACGCTCCAAAAAACGACCCATACGGATGTAGCACTTTTTTTGGAACCCTGTGGGGATACCCACAATGTCGCTCACCGTCGCCAAGATCCACTCTCGGACAAACCAACGGTCTTAAAGAATCGTCGGGCATCCGCCCTGGTGTTGGACTCCAGCATCTCAAGGGAGGTCGATGAGCTCACACTCGAAGGAGAACAAGAGGCTCTTGCTCTCACATACGCCTCACCTCAGGTAGTACCGTCTAGGATGCTCAGAACCTCGCCGCCTTCTTCGTGCGCTTTGACAGGATCCTCCAGGAATGTCCAAATTGAAAACCCTCGGGGCTACCCATCGCCTGGCATAATTAGTTTGTCTCAAGAGCCATTACACTGTACCAGTTTCACCACGGCAATGAAAGCCTCCATCCTGCAGGAACGGGAGAAGAACTTTCAGAACCTCAAGGACACACCGATGAAGGGTGGAAGTTATCGCACTGCGTATAACGATATCGGGTTTTCTGAAGGAATCTACGGTTACCACGCTCGAATTGGAGTTTAACCTGCTCCACTGGCACTTGCGCCGACAGTGCAGGGGCCAGCACCCAAACCTGTTGCATCTCCGGGGAACACGGCGCATTTCAAAGCGCGAACGCAGCAGCCGCCCACTACTCGAACGACAATACCCTCGAGTAAAAAAACCCTCAGGGTCACGCGTAGAGACTCCCCGGGGCTCCTTACTATCATACCTCCATCCCACGGCGGTCACCATCAGGAAAAGCGGAAAACCCATCTGCGCAGTGGATGCAGAATCGGCGGGACCCCTAATCCTTTCGTACCCCTTCGCCGCCTCTGATGACTCTGTTCGGACGCTCTGCCCTGAGAGTTACAAGGTTTCTGCCTTTATTGAATGTTTCCTGCTCAAATCCATAACGGTGCGCGCTCTCCTAGACACCGCAGCTGGCCTCATCCTGGCGCACACTGACATACTCCCACGGTCTCTTCTCGGCTCCTTGAGGACTGGCAAGCTCCTCACGGTAAGAAACCCGTTGCATCAAGCATCAATTATCCTCGGGGCGTTACTTTTTTATCTCCAAATGGGCGCCTTACAGATGAAGATGTGTTTCCTAGTGGCGACCAACTTGGCAGCACAATACATATTTGGCAATTCCTTTGTGAATCGGTATGTACGTGCAATATACCAACGCCTGCGGAAGTTGACGTGTCACGACGCTGCCCCTGTACGTATCGTGTCCGCATCTCCGGGACCAGACGCCAACTCGCTTCAAGTGGGTAATCTTGCAAGGGAGACACAGTTGAATAAGCTCCAGGTGATGAAGAGTATCGACAACCCGCAAGGAGTCATGCCAAAGTTTGGGTGCAGACATCTGCATCTGGCCGGTCATTCCCACATGGAAATCAACATCTGACGACGAGTAAGCAGCACTCCATGATGGCGAATGGCGTTATGGACAGAATTACGGCTCTTCCCATTAGATTCGTTCTTGCTAACCTGAAGGAGTGACCTTTACGGGTTCAAAAAGCTTCCGTCTTCAGATCGGCACTCCCGGCCCCTGTATGACTGGCCTATCTTTCTCGTATGGAAGACCATGGTGAACATGATGCAATCGCCACCATAGAATCCGGAGCGGTATCGACGATTCTAGAGGAAGAGAAGCCTGTACCGTGGCAGGAGAAGCTCCAAACTGTCGAAGGATTCAAAGAGTATCTCTATAGAATAGTGGGGATGCTATCCGTCTCTGAGGAAATACAGTCTGCTTGACTTGGTAAGGTAAGCCTGGCCAAGCCTCGGATCCAGCTCATATCTGAGGCGAGACCGGTACAACAACTCACGAGGAGAGCCGGGCCTCGTGCGCGTGATTTCGAACGCGATGAGATCTAACGGGAGCTTGATAAAGGCGTCATGGAGCCCCACAATTTTGAATAGCCTTCCTCGGTGGTGTCAGCGAAGAAGAAAGCTGGCTCCTTGAAGTTCTGTACTGACTACAGACGCCACAATGAGGTGACGGTACCCGATTCCTACCCGAAATCCCGTATGGATGAATGTATTGGAGCCTGAGGGGATGCGTCCATTTTCTCCAGGCTGGATGCCAATGGTGGCTAATGGTAAATTTAAATGGATGACTTCGATAAGGATAAAACAACTTTCACCTCCCACTGTGGAATATCCAGATCCTTAAAGATCTAATTGGGATTGAAAAATTCACCCGATACGTTTCAATGAGCAGTAGCCATAATCATTTCAAAGGTGAAGTGGCAGTACGCCCTCATATATACTGACATTTTCATTATATCCTTGCGCAGGGTGGAGGAGCACTTTATGCATTTTAACCACGTGCTGCAGCTCCTGAAGGATGCTGGGCTCACCTTATACATGTACAAGTGTTTCATTTTTAATGCCTCGGCGGAATAACTTGGGCACTTTGTCCTCCCGAAGTGCCTAGAGGGGTCCACGAAGGCTCAAGCTATCAAGGAAGCTCACCCTTTCACAAATCAGAGGGAGCTCTGTTCCTCTCTGGGGTTATGAAATGTCTGTCGGAGGTTTTTTCAGAACGTCTCACGTATTGCGGCGCAGTGAAGTTCCCTTTTGGAGAAATACATATCGACGCAACTGGCCACCTTGACGCACGATGAGTTCGAAGCCTTTAACACTTTGAAGACGAAACTAATAGAGCCCTCTATCTTGTTTCTCTCAAAGCGGAACGGCCGATTCATGCTAGACACAGACGTCTGTAAATATCAGGTTGGACTTTCACTCCTACAGGAACAAATGGAAGGTGGAATTCAACCTAAAGAATACTGAAGTCGTAGCCTATAACCGGCGGAGCGTTGTTATTCTATCTCGGAGATCGAATGCCTCTCCATTGTATGTACGGTGTTACTTCTACGTCAATACGTAGAGAGCGTTCGTTTCACCCTGAGGACGGACCATGCACCATTGAAATGGATACTTTCCTCGTCGGATGCTTCCGGCCTCCTGGAGAGGTAGAGACTACGTCTCTTGGAGTAAAAGTTTGTAATCGTCCATTGCCACGGCATAAAACACCAGGCTGCAGTCGCACTATCACGTATGTATACAGAGAAAGAAGATAGAACAGTTTTGGAGGACACCATTCTGTGTCTACTCATCGATAGCACCGACAGGAAAGACAGATCCGAAGGAGAATGCTTGAAATGCTGTGAACCTGGAGGCATGTTTACTGGAATCTTTGAGGTGATACCCCCTCATTGAGGGAGAGAACGAAGTTCTCTCCATCTTTATAGCGGAGGTCCTGAAGGAGGCGTACTGCCACGTACGGCAAAGAAGGCCTCCCTACTCTGGGGAGTCTGGCATCATCATATGATGTTGGCCGTGACGGCGTACTTGTATGCCACGCATTCCTGGGCGAGGCTCTCCAATAATTGGTCCCGCAGAGCCTACGGGCGAGGGTTCATTATCTACTACACTATTCTCGCCTTTCAGTGCACCCCCGTGTATCACGCATGTTTTTTATTATAAGGAGAAAGTTTTTTGGCTGCGAATGGCTAATAAGGCTTCTGAAACGATGACGAATTGTCACTCGTGCGCCGCCGCTCAAGGGAATATTTCCAAAACCCGAACGCTTCTCACCCTGTTCCTGCCTTCAGGACCCTTGGAGTTCGTGGCCATGGATGTTTTGGGCCCTCTCTCCAAGTTGGAAAAATAAAACCGATTAATCCTCGTAATCACCGATCGGTTCTCGAAGATCACGGGCGCCATTCCATTCAAAAGCACGAAGGCAGAAAAAATTGCTAGCACCCTTCTCTTTAATTGGCTTTACCCATATAGGATCCCCTTTCACCTTCTTCTCGACAGCAGACCCCAGCTCGCGGCGAAGCTTTTCAGCGCCATCTCAGAAATGCTGGGGATGAAGCACTTGTTTACCACTGCAAACCACCCGTTGACCAAAGTACAGGCGGAGAAGTTTAACAAAACCTTCGCCTCAAGGCTAAAACACTGCGTCGTAGTTTATCAGAAAGATTGGCGCGCATAGTTAGGCCCGCTCATCTATACATACAACCTAAAGGTGCATCGCTTCACGAGTACCGCGCTTTTCACTTTTTTGCTCTCGTGCGTCCCACCTAAAGCCGTTCTATAGGCACGCTCTAGAGTGCATCCAAAGGATTTGTCATAGGCACCAACAGCGGCTCATGCGAAGTGCTCAATTTTAAGGCACTATAAGGACATACTCTCCTTCAAGGAAAGAGACGAGGGTTTCCTCGACAAACCACGGAAGACGTCCGATAAACCGCCAGAAGTCCCGCGCAAGCTAGGGCCAAACATTTCAAGGCCTTCAAAAATCAAGGACACATAGAAAGAAACTGTCGCCATCGAGTTAAACGGGTACCGAGACGTCGTCTCCCGTGATCAAGTGACGAAAGTCCCAAGGCCATGCCTTTCAAGAATGCCTGCAACCCCACCTCAGGGGCCACACGCGAAAAGTCCTACTCCGACCATCTCAGGAGCGACGATATTCGATAGATACCGGAGATCCAGTCACATCTCTCGGAGAAACATTGATAGAAGCTCCTGACATCATAATGACCCATCAAGGTGATATCCTTTTCGCGGTAGATCATGTTTTCTCCTTCCGACACACCCCTGCAGGGTTTTCGTAACGCGTACGATGGTACGAGTGCACCTCAAAGTATTACGTTGATGATCTCCCGGGACACATTCCGGAAAACCTCCTCAAAAGATACCAAGTCAATCTGAAGCGGAAACGCATTTTCGCATAGGCCTTTCCGTTTAGAAACGAGAGAAGAGCTCCAATCCGGAGTGTTTTTCGTTCTAGACTATCTCTACCGCATTTTTATTTTAGTGTATCGCCTCCAGGTCGCTGTTGCCCGTTAGCCCTATGCTTCTGTGGGGGCATTTCTTGCCACTGGATGCTCAAGGACGACCAACTAGTATACCCATCACCGGTCGAGGAGCCATTGCTGCACCTTAAGGATATTTTAATCTGTCACTGTGTAGGATAACTCCCACCGCCGGGTTCTTTACGCCTATAGGATCCCAAACCGCGTCGCATACTCCGCATCGAGGCGAGCCTTTGTTACTAGAGCTTGACTCTCGATGAACACTTTCCGGCTCTACTTGATCCCAGCCGTAGAGGCTCAGTCCTCCCGTGCCTTACGAAGATCAAGGCCCCAGTCACGAGCCTTGCGCAATGCACTTCCAGAAGAAACGGAAGCAGGACGGCCCATCACGACAAAAGCCTGCATTAACTCTTGAAAGGCAGTACCGAACGCCCCAGAAGACAAACTGCGCGATGATATGCCAGAAGCGGCAATCTCTGCCGACGGGATAACAGCCTCCGCAGAACGAGTCCCGGATGGCGGACCAGCCAGAACGGCTGATTCTTAAGCCGATGCTGCAGGTCCTGCCGCAGAGAAGGGCAGGAATAAGGGCGGAGCCAGCCAGCACCGGAGATGAGAGCGGCACAGGAGCCAGGAAGTTTCTCGGGCGAGGCCTTATATTCGGAACCGGAACGCTCCTCAAACGTGGTTGCACCACCGGGACCGAAATAGTAGGGACAGGAGTAATCTCATCCTCTTCTATAGGAGTCACATCTGCCTAAGGAATGGGAGGATCTGGCATCTGTGCTGAAGGCCGTGCCATCACCTTGGAGGGCGCAGTCACGCCCTGTGGCAGAGCCGATTACTGAAGTGGCATACGGAGCGCCAGGCTTCGCAACACAGGATCCTAATCCGTGACACGCAGCCGTGGCACCTGGGGAACGAAAGAAGCTCCAAGGCGGAGAGAAGGCCGGAGAGGCTCGCTCGTCATCGTCTCCATTGTAGTTCTTCACAATGGGATGAACTTTGGCTTTGCCGTGATGGTTGCACAGGTGACCCGGCGTCTCGTTCTATGTCACCTGTAGGTTGTACTCTAGCAGCTTCTCCGACTCGGACTCGGTCCATGCGATGTTTCTAACCAGATTCTGAGGCCATGAAGATCGAAGGACCTTGATAACTGTTACCGAGAAGGGGTGCAAATGTCCGGTAGGTGGCGAATACGAAATTTCAGTGGAGGCGACCGTTGCCACACGGACTATAGGAAGTGACTCCTTCGTCCGCTGCATGGAGTTAAGTCGCTAGGATGCCGAGCGCATATTCCGTTGAGACGATCAGCATGATGAACCGTCCTAAGGAGTCCTGTCGATCCAAAACCTCTGAGGTATGGTACGCGAATGTGATTGCCATCGCCACACGGATATGCGGGAAGACCCAATGGACCCTCCAGGAGTCGTTCGCCTAAAGGCAATACTTCGAACGCTGCCCGAAAGGCATTTCATGGACCTCCGTGTTGTGCCAACCATGGAAGCATCCGAACACGTTCCGCAAGGTGCGTCCCCCATCGGTTGCGATTTAGCCAACAGAGGCGATCGTAAGGGGGATTGAACGGCAGTATCGCAAAGGCGGAGCGTCCGTCGGTGAGGCTTTTAAGACGCCTCGCTCGCTGGTGAGTGCTTTCCGTGTGTAGGAGTAGTAGGAGTGGAGACTGAATCCGGTGCTTTTCGCCACAACTGAGGTAAGGCGTGTCGCTGTGTTCCACCGTGGTCGAAGCATTTTCATCGTAAAACGGATTAGGGAGCCAGTGAGCACGGAAGGTGTCCACCCGGTTCTGCTTCTTGTTGTTCCAAGTGACCTTCGGTACGACGCGGAATCGCATCGCTTGAAGGTACGACCCAAAATAGTGAATGTGATCCCCCATGGAGCAAGGAAGGCTGACAAGCCTGTCATGGATGGGCACAATGACTCGTGTAGAACGATGGTCTAGGTGCTCCCCTGGGCGGAGCGGTGCCCCGGTGGAGGTGTGATACATCTCAGAATCAAATGGAGAAGCAGGTGCCTAGGTGGAGAAGTCATCCCGAAAGTGAATGTAGTTGGAAGAACGGAGACCGAGTGTTGGGTGGCACCGAAGGAGTGGGATGAAACACCAATATGAGAGCTATCCACCGTTATATTCCCGTCAGAGGAGAAAACGATGTCACGACCCCATCAAGGAATACGCGGAGAGGACGGAAAAGGGAATGCACGGGAGGAAATAAGCACCATATTGGGGAACGATTTCATAGCAAAAAGAAAACGACGACAGAACGGACGGGAAAACTATGAAATGAGATGTCTCCGATTCGAATAGACGAACAAACGTGACGACTCGGGCGTTTCCTTAAAGAGGTATTTCAGGAAATCGGAAGGTCTTGCACTTTAGGAGAATCAGCGGCACCGCACCACGAGGAGGAGCCAGTTAATAAGCCAGACCAGCCCGCGCCATGCCTGTGAACGGCAGGCAACTTAGGT
The DNA here is from genome assembly GCA_019155205.2 of Gracilaria vermiculophylla. Classification (NCBI taxonomy): domain Eukaryota; phylum Rhodophyta; class Florideophyceae; order Gracilariales; family Gracilariaceae; genus Gracilaria; species Gracilaria vermiculophylla. Next base: position 1,312,188 of record JAHNZQ020000227.1, on the reverse strand, counting down.
ATAGTAGGTCATATCCGGGTTGCATGGACGAGTCTAACCGGACTGACGCTATAGCAACTGCATGATACACCAGGACGGAGCACACGAGGTAAAATCAAGAAGCTTGAGGGACCTAAAAGCACCTCAAAGCAGATACGCGAGCCTGCGGTCAATACACCGCGCAAAAACTAGGGAGTTCGGGGGATCCCTTGGGGGAGATGATTTGTCGCATTGCGGGGGGGGGGGGGGCCGATATGGCCTCGCCGCAGTTAGGAGCTATTGCAAGATAGATCTATGGGAAAATTCAATTTGAAGAAGTGGTTAGTGGTTCAAATCAAGAAAGAGGGTATGTAGTACAAAGGATCCTAAATGGATTTTGTTCTGTGGATTTACAACGAGGTATTCCTAAGGAGTGTTCGTATTTTATTTACTGAGCCATGTCGTGCACAATTTTACCCATATATGCTGCAGTACTCCGGAGCTTTTGCCGAATTTAGATTTATTCCCGTTAATAAGTGTAGATAGTTAGACAAGTGTGCAGTAGTGAGACCTGTGGAGTGAGGCTCTTCGCACTGTAATTAATCTGCCGGATGAGCACCACCTCCAGGGGAGAGAAACCAAGCACCCTTGAGTATTCTTCTACATTTTTGGATAGGGACTCTTTTTGAACGGTTTCAGGTATCTACGATCCCTTTACATGTGGTTTCTAAACCCTCATTCTCCAAGTTGCCTCATAGCAGCTCGTATAGGAGCATTTTTCACCCAATGAATCCCTTCTCCGCTTGGTGCTTGCTGAACCGCTTCCAGGATTTCGGCGGCTCGTGACCGTGATTATCGGAGATGAGTTTTAAAAACTTGCGCCTTTGCAGTCATAAAAAACTACAAACGGATATTACGCACTATCAGCTGGAAGGGAGAACTGAAGATACCACAACAGTAAGGAGTTGTCACATACCCGCACCAAACAATGAAGGATCATAATAAAGTCACTACTAGAGTGTCCTCAACACGACATTGCCATTCTGTAAACTAACTTAGTGCATTAACACCATCATTTTCTGCGTTTCTACATAAATCTAAGAGTTCCACAAGCTCCCGCTGGGTCTTTTTATCCTTCTGCGCTTCTAATGATGAACAGATGCAAATGATTTTACGGGAGTCAAGTATAAAAGTTTTTCAATTGTAAATCTCCAATCGTTGAAGCCTATTGAGCCTCCAAACACTGAATTTGAGTGAATCTTGTTGATGGGCGCCGTGACGTGGCGATTGCAAACTCCACAGCGAGGGAAGGCTTGCTCTCCACGTTGCTCCACCTGGCGCTTCCGTTCGCTGCGGACTTTGCGCTCGCCGCGAGAGACACCTCATCATTTCTAGATTCCAAAGTGCGAGCGTCATTTTTCTCGGAATGCCCATGCTCTGCAATTGTCAGTGGTGTTTTTTTTGGGCCAATTCATTGATATAACGTAACCAATCGCATTATTGTCGGCATCTTTCAGTGCTCATATGACATTCAACATGAATTTGGAATTTTATAATTCTAGTTTCTGTGTTTCACGCCTTTCTTGTAATCCCTCTTCGCTGTCAAGAACGTTTTTCTTATGTGATGCTTGGAACAGGAATATTCCCGGAGCTTAAGCTTTTTTTCCAAATGTGAAACATTTAGAGTCTACCCTCTTAATCTTATTCGTGAACTACGAAGCTTCGTCACCCAGCAACACTGATCCAGAAAACATAATTGGCTTTTTTTCTTCAACGGGCGCTCTTTCTGAAAGTCCCCAACTACATAGCTACTTCGTCCCCCGTCTTTCCGATGCGTCACCCGCTATCACATAAGGGCACCAAGGCGCTCTTTCTGCTCATCAAGTTCCACTTTCTTTCGTTTCCTTTGTCCCTTACTCTTTGCAATATCATCTCGAGTTTCCTTTGTCCCTTACTCTTGGCAATATCATCTCGAGTTTCCTTCATCATACAAATTACTTCATCCAATTCTCCCGCTTTACCACCTCGTCCAACAATTTTAGACTCAATAGCGTCACTCCTGTCAAATGTTTATTGCAGTAGAGTTTGTTTTTCTTGCATATATTTTCATGTAATCGCATTCTTCATTCGCTTTACTACATTTACTTTAGAAGAAACTTTTTTGAATTTTTCCCTTGTCTCTGTATTGGGCGTAATACGTGCCTTTGCCGAAGCCACTTCTTTCAGAATTATGAGATCACCTTCTCTAGAAAACCTGTACCTCAATTTGAATCTTATCGAAGATGGATATGTTGGTGAAGTGAACCATAGCGTCATTTGAATTCCAAACGGATATTGTTCTGACTACTGATGCATGGATATCGCTTGAAGAGGCGTTTTTCATGCTGGATGTGCCATTTTAATGTAACGGTAACAACATAGTCAGAGCATTTGGTATCAAGAATTTCTCAAGCTGTAACGCAGGTGACTTCAATAGTACTGCAATTTTCAGTATCAGTGAGAATAAGACTTTACTAAAGTTTGTTTCAGAATTCTTAGCTGTGCAACTTGTAGGCTATATACTTACATGTTAACGAATTTGGAACTGCGTTAACTCTCTGATACTGAGCATACACACTCTGAAGTCTTTAGAGTACAAAATAGATTTCTGCCAAAATCATTACACTCAAAGTTAGCTTACATAACTTTTTGCCTCGGACTTCATTAGTAATGCTTAATATTGCGTCATTACGGAGCTCGCGTGGGCAAAAATAAAAGTACAACGTGTAATAAAATTCTCTTATTTCGCTGTAGAGAGCTAACAGAACATGTACCACTGCGAGCAGCAGACCACCCAGCTACTGTGCTGTAGCTAAGATGGCAGAAGATTCTAAGGTCGAAGCTATGGCCCTCACCCTCGGAAAGAAGTCCTTGTACACAGCGGGGCATGACAAGATTACAGCGCGAGAAGTTGCAGCTGCAAAAGCGGATACGCCTCCGTATGGCGGGACCAGAAAGCGGTTCGAAAAGGGGACCGCAAAATTGAACGTAAACTCATCTGTTATTGTTGAACCTGTAGAATGTAAGCCTTTTTAGAGGGCTATAAGCGAATGCAGGAGCGATACTGCAACATTGACGATCCCAATCAGAGAATCTAGGGAATTTAAAAGAGTAAGGGGGAATGGGGACAGCTTGCTGACGTGTTCATGACCACTCGGGGGATGAATGAAGACTATGACTTCAAAAGAAAAGTACTGAAAACAATGGAACGCAGAAAAATGGAAAACAAAGAACACATGGGTGCAGACCTCGTGCGTGCCGGTACGAAGCAGAATATTGGACGTGATGTTAGAAGCAATGGTTCGTCCGGGAATGGAGGACTTGGAAATCGAGAAGGAAAAAGAGACTTCTGTCGCAAAGAAGGCAAAAAAAGAGAGTTTACGTCCATCGTTTGTTAAGAGTGAGATGAACAGTTTTGGTTTTCACATCAAAAAGCAAATCTTCCGCGGATTCAATTTTAACGCGAACGCTTGCTTTGAAAGCAAAAATGCACCAGTTTTGATTGAATTGAGGGCAAAAAAGAGCCGAAGGAACGTAGAAAAAAGTGACATGAAGAGCACGCCCGTCTTCGGAGTTGCTTCTGTATACAGAATTCTACCATGGAACGCGTATTACGCGGTCAATGTGACTAAGTCCGACGCAAGCGGTTGGTAGCACACATCCTACACGTGTGGTCTGGATCCTGGTACAGTGCTCGTCGGTGGCCCAAATGGCCAAGTATTTATTTATTAATATATTTAGGATTTTTCCTTCATATTTAATTATCGCTACAGTACTAAAAGACCTCGGCATCCCTGGAGCCGCTCTGAGTAGAAGGTAACCAAAGTTCAGGCTCTGAGCCTTCCGCCTACGTCGGGATTTGCCTCTCTTGAGGGATATCCCGTAGCGTACGGTTGCTTCTCCGCCTTGAACGCCTAGAGCCCCCGTACTTGGATACAATACCAGGTTCACTGTACTCGCTTCTTGTACAAGGATATTTATGACTTCTATCGTTTTCCTCACGGCCACCTCCTCTTTTTTTCAACCATAATAGTACCTCCTCCACCTTGTGGATCGCGCGACCCGCGCTCCTCCCTTCTTTCTCCCCTCTTTCCTGCAAGGAGGCACCGGACACAAGTACACCCACCTACTGAGGATCTTTCTTTAACCTATCTTGCCAAGTGCTGCCGGGTCAATCTCAGTCTTATACCCGACATTGTCGTGTTGTTCCCTAGAGAGAGCTTAACCGCCGAAAAACATCTATAGAGGAAGATTCGGACGTCCTTGTGTGCTTTACCGCTCGGGTGCTATTGCCCTACACGACGCCTATTTTGCAAGAAGCGACGCAAATAGACCGATACGTGATTCGAAAATCTTCATTGTTAGAAAAACAGATGAGCTACTTGCGCTATACTATGTTGTGACACAGGGCGCACAGTTCACCATTTGAACTATCAACACGCCCCCTCGCCCTATGCTTTCTTACAGAACGAGACCTATAGCTTACAGTAACCACTTTTGACCACTGCTGTACACATGTACAATTTCTCAGGCTCAGGTAACTTTTGGGAATTGAACCCAGGGTCCTAGCGTTTATCCGGGCCCATAACCTGTTAGAAAAACAGATGAGCTATTTGCATTATACTCTCTTGTGACACAGGGCGCACAGTTCACCATTTGAACTATCAACATTCATCTTGGGCTTGATGTTAATGGCAGCAAAGTGTAGTCCAAAACCCTCCGTGGTGGTTCTTCTTGGCACTTTGCCGAACTACCAGTTTCCGTATCGACCGTTATGCCGCAGGGGCAATTTAAGTCCAGTTGCACAATGGGTTCCGGAGTAACCGACCCGGCGCATGTCGTGCGACGCGGCACGCGCGCGGCAGCCGCGCGCTGCTCGATGGCTTACGTTTGGGAGCCGGCTGGCACCTGCCTTGCACTGTTAATTTAGTATCTTTCACTATTTAATTTATTTAGTCATCTCGGCCATTATGGCCCTATAGGTACAGTCTTAGCGCGACAGCCCTTCGGCCTTGGCGAGCAGTCAACCGCACCAAATGGGATCTTTTGTCTGAAATTTCCGCCCATGCATGTAACTCTCTCCACCTTGGAGAAGTAAATCGTGGACTACGGAAGTCAACCCCCTGTGACACCGAGAACTATTATTTGGACTATTTTTCCCTTCTTTCAGGATCGCCCTCATACATGAATATCCCTACTGGATCTCCGGTCTTTTCTTTTTGGACTACGTATGCCACTCGCTCAATGCGGCATGCCCGAAACCCGCCCAGCCCAGTATATTACCTGGACGCGCCGAGATAGCCCAATAATCTACAGGGAATTTTCACCGCACAATAAGGAAACTGCCTCAATCACAAAACATGCCGGATCCCCGGTTTGTCCATTTGTCTTCCTCTTGCATCCGTTGCGACAGCTTGGACCCAGAGTTAGGCCCGGCTCTTGTGCCTTGTTCGAGGAAGGCTCTGCCCATGAATCACCTTGCGCGAGGGGAGTTTGAACATTCTTCGCGGTAATTTCACGTTTGGGATATTCTTCTGCACAAGGTACATTTTGTGCTCTTTCAAAACCAACTTAACGCTGATTTGCAGGCTAACCAAAGCGCTGGCCAAATAACTTACTGTACCAGTGCTACTTTCGCACCTTGAAAAGGCATTTCCATAATCTCGCATTTGTTATATCCGGAGTTTCCATATATACAGGACGATATCTCGCTACAATGCAGTACTTTTGGAGGCACATCATCCAGTCTAGAGCGAATTTATAATGTCCAGTCATGTTTACGACCTTCTGGTCGGCCGAAACGCTGCATGTTGATCCCATCAGGTGTGGAAACGGAATCATACTAATATCAGTGCTTGCGCATAAGTCCGCTGAATAGCACACGCTGCGCAAAGCTATATGTTGGCCATGCTAGGCCGACTACTGTCCGGTTTATAAACAGAACGCCTCGACAGCGTTTTAAACGTTCTTATTTCGCTTCAGCGTATGATTGAAGTCTACAACATTGACATTCGGCGCCCATAGAGCCAATGAAAACACATTATCTTGCCATGAGCAGCAGCTGTACAGCCTCTCAAAACATCACAGATAACTGCGATGCTTGATTGCCACAAAGCTCTTTGAAGTCTACCTATCGCGCTGGAGTAGCCACGTGGCATAATGAGATATAGGTAGTTCAAATTGGGTGAAGAAGAGTAATGATTACGGATGGTTTGAGTCTCAAAAAAAGGACAGCCCATAAAAAGAACCAATATATTTACGTTGGTTGTAAAAAACCAGAAATGGATGAAATATTCTATATTATATCATTAAGAAAATTGAAGTTCTAGATGAAGTGGGAGATAGATTTACAATTTTGGCGGCGAAATAAGTTTGTGTATTTATCGTGGAAACGCAAGGAGAATTGCAAAAGCTCTCGTCATATCTCGTTTGAAGAAAAAGCGGAGGTCTTGTACTAATTTCGCTTGCACCCGATAGGTCGTAAGTTCCGAGTAGAAATAACGGATTTAGTTGCAATTACATTAAAGCCGTGGGAACAGAGTGTCGATCGGTTCTCTGTGGGTCAAGTCATCAGGGTTTGCGAGGTACTGTGTTTCAGCAGTATTCTTTTTGGCGGTGACTACACATGATAGCTGATGCCAGAGTCCCGGAACATGACTGCTGCTGGGGCCTCTCTATGTAGTTCTCAAGAGTTAACTCTTTTGAACCGAAAAAATATATTGCTACTTTTGTAGCAATAAGGATAGAACTGGATTGGATGACAGCTAATAAGATTTGCTATCAAAGTGGCAATTGTTCCAAACACTTATGCTACTATCGTAGCAATAAGCTTACCGACTGTTCAATGGATGTCAAAATATTCTGAAAGGTCCAAAAGCCACAAACAAGATGATAATGGCATGTTCCATCTCTATCAGGAAATGTTTTTATAGGTATGCGCTATTATTTAACGTATTTTGCAAACCATAAAAGTCTCTTGCAATTTGCTGATTGATGGAACGGATAGTAAACACCGGCAGAAGACCTGGCGTCCGCCAAAGATCATGGCCGCCAATTTGTCTCTCTATGGTTCTATCTCTCAGTGCGTATAGCAACCCTTCATGACTACGACTGTTACACAAAATGATGTCGACTGTCCTTTCGAACCAGCTGAATAAGTGTAATGGGAGCATATTGATGACGAAGAATTCGTTATTACTGCTTTAGAAGCCAGAGAAGAACTGAAACTATGCGAACGAGTCCCCTAATGCTTACTATGTCATAACCGTAGCAGATGTAACCTGGCCAAATCGGATCGCATCAGACGAACATACCGTAATTTACGAAAACTGGTTTCTTTTAGTTTTTTCCTCAACGGTTCATATCTGAAATACATGCGAGAGTGGATCAGTAAGCAGTTCATCCAACGTGGAAAGTGAAATAAACCTCTCCGAATAGAAGAACTTTAGGCGTACTTAAGTCTTTAGCTCTCCACGTCTTTGCACCGTCTAAATCGTTTACGAGATTATTGGTGTACATCCTAGGTTTCGGGTATGCCGTTCTACAAGAAAGTTATTGCGCGTAACAATTTCATGGACATCAGAGCTGCTATTCGTATGGACCCTTGCTTCGATCCTGATTTGGCTGTTGTCGATCCTCTGAGGCATGGTCGCCAGCTGCTTGAACATTTCGCGAGAAACACAGCAACACTTTCGATCCCAGTGGGACGGAGTTCTCTTAATGAGAAAAATTTGCGATGTAAATGGTGTACGGCTGCTCGGTCGGACATGAAATGAAAGTCAGACAAGTTTGGTATAAGGTTTTACGCTATGGTTTGCTGGTCTCTTGCGTACCATCACAGTGTACAAGATAATGGTTCTGGCTAAAAATCCTGGTCAGGCGCCAGTTAAAATGTATACCAGCCTTTTCTGGAACTTATGCGAGGCAGGAGAACATAAAGTACATGGAACATTATTCCCGAAGTCCAAAACCTCCGCGTTGTGGTGCGCTTGGATGGCTCACCAGAGTCAGGTCCATCCTACGCCCGGTCATGAGCGATTAATGGTTATGAATTATTTCTACACACGCCATGCTCTAGCACAGCAATTAGAGGTGCTGAGCGACGGAGAATGTAGAACTATCGGGACCGTAAGGTTCATCATTGTCGATGGTATAAATAGGACTGCTTTGAAAACGGCAATAGAAAGCCTGAAACATGCGCAGCGTGGGGAGTGGCGATTGGTACAGGTGCCCCAGAATTGCATGAAGAACGAAGGTCCTCCTGTTGTGGCGAAAAGAACGGGTTTTGTGTTCTTCAAGGATCGATCAGTCGTTTCGTTTTGTACAGATGATTTGGCTGATACACCTACAGCACTAGTATATACACCCGACGAGCACGCTGTCAAGTACGTGCAAAAAATGGAACAGCTTCGAAGGTGGACTGGTAATGAATCCATTCGTCGCTCAACGTTACAAATCCTTTCAAAAATCGTCGCTTAGAACCTATTCATGAACGCAAGTGATCGCTTCGATCAATTTCGGTCACCTCTCCAACAGTGAGAAAAGAATGGCGTACGTGCATGAGTCTTTTAACTTTTATCCTTGAGGCGAGCAATATCAATGTCCAAGCACTTTTCAATGTAATCACGAATCCAGGCTGGCCAATCCTAGATTTTATGGTGATGAAACTGCGCATAATTGAGCATTTCGAAGCATAATATGTGAAATATCATCAGAAAAGAGCATAACTCGTTATCATTCGGGCAGCGATGGTGAATGATAGTATTGCTTCGTCAGACACCAAAGAAACCAATCCACTCCACATGCTCCTTCGAGAAGGAGGGAAAAATGCGTGTAAATTGTTTCTTATACAGTATCATTTCGACACAACGCAGTGGCGGCTATACGAGATTTTCTTGTAGTGCATGCCCACGTGGCTTTCATGTGAGTTGCTTTTCATTCTATCATCACAAAGATGTCTTTCGCCGCGCACATCATGACATCTTTGACGCAATAAGATCAGCCGAATCGAAATTATCTTCTCCGCCCCACCGAAATAAATGGAACAAGGTAGCCCCGACGCTGAGCACCGTCAAAATACTCTACAAAAGATAAAGCTATTGTTTCTTAAATCCCATTTACCGTCCGAGCTCGTCTGGCAATATTGTTCCAATTCCCTCCAACACACATCGAAGCAGTTGTACCCTGTTTCCCTTCCCTCGATAGCCATAACGTTCAGAAATAAAGCTTCAGTATGCTTATTTGCAAGAGACATTGTTTGATGCAGTGCATGCTTCGCTGACGGGAAATTGTTCTGCTGTTTCTTCTACTACGGAAGGAGTTAACTTCATCCAATAACACGGTGTGCCTCCACACTTTTGACATGTAAAATGTTCATTTTGTTCCGTGATAACCGTAAATTTCAACAGTGTAGAGTGTTTTGTTGAAATCGAATCTCTATTACCGCTGTCGGGAATCAATACATACTTGGACTTCTCAGTAGCAGTTGATATTTTTGTATCCGTAGTTTTGATAATACTACTCGTCAAGTTAGCTTGTTATTCGTTTTTTCTGTCTGTATTCAAACCAGCACTGCTCATGTCCGGATCACCTTGCATCCCGAAACTCTCCTCTTTATTGCTCTCATTTCCCTCCATTAGTTTTCCACCTATGAAGTTATAGAACGTGTGCTTCGGTGATACATTGCAGTACAGAATCGGAGTGCTTTTTGGTGTCACGACAGGGAGAAAACTAAAAAGGGTAGTATTTTTATTCACAAATTATATCTGCACAGGCGTAGGTCCACGAGTATTTGTGCTAGGTCAGACGAACTTTGTGATGCAGATAAATTGAATCGTACGGATGCGCATATACAAGCCGTTGTTTTAGATGTATGTTGACAGTGTAGAGCTTCACAGTGCCTCTTACAACTGTGATGCAGTCCCTGTTAGCATCAGTAATAGTTAGAATCCAACAGCGGTCATATGTCAGCTTTGCAAGGTGACATGCAGTGTGACAATAATTCAGGCAAAAAAAGCTCCAAACAGGAAAGAACTGGATATTTATGAGACCAAACCATCAGAGCAGCGAAATACTGCAGTACCAGACGCACCAAATGTGTTATGCTAGTAAAAGGCACAAATAAAGTTCATCAAATCAACAGGGAGCCGCTCCAGAGCTGCATCGAATGGCTTTCAAACAATGAAAAAAAGTCACAGAGAGACCCAGAAATTGTGAAACGTTAGATCATTGGAAACAAGAGTTGTGTGTCAAGGGATTGATTGAAGTTACCGTTGATATCTGATTTATAAGAGTTTGTAAAGCGGCGCAATGAAAGTCCTGGTAGGAATTGTATGCTCTTGGAATCACAACAGCTACAAAAAGCCGCTGTTGTATCTAGAAAGTTGAGCTCAATAGTTGAACTACTTTGTTCACGTCTAGAAATCATATTCAAAACTCGCGCTTGTAGCTGCCTACACAGAAGAGATTCGGCAGCAGGATTTGTGTTTGAGATACTGGAAGACGAGGAAGCGAGGAGTAGGGATGTGGGAGCGTCGCGCCGAAAGTCGTGCTTGTGACGACGGAAGTTGAGACTGCCTTCAGACGAGTGGTTCATATTATCTTGGTTGCACGGCACATGATAGTGTCTATAAGGCAAACACAGATGTGTTTGCATTCCGTGTGCATTGTGCGAAAGGGTATTGCGCTTGTAATCATCCAATTGGTTTTGTGTTATTGCTACAATGATTGTAATAGGAATCTTTTGGTTCCAAAGAATTAATTTATAGACTATTTTAGAAACATACGACATGCTATGAAATCTACAAAAAACTACCAAATCTCTACTGTACGCCTATAAAAATAGGTTTCAGAAAACGTTTAAGTCAAAAAACTGTTTTAAAAACATATGGTCATCAATAACTAATCGTGACCGCGCGACGCTCAATAGTTTGTTTTGCATCCTTTTGCTGTATACCACTAATGCAACGTTTCGAAATCGACTTGATGTACGTATCCACAATTGAAACTGTTATAGATTTCCATCAATTTTTAACACATTTGTTCAGTTAAAAAACTGTCTGAAATTGCCTTCCATGTGTACAAAACTTCCTAGGCAACAGTCCCCAAACGTTTTCGATTGGGTTTAAGCGCGCCGGTCACTCTAAAAGAGATACCTCTGATTCCTTCACCAATTTTTGATTGAAGACGCAGTGTGTTCAGGCGCATCATCCTGTTAAAAAAAATTTTCCTCATGGAAATATAAACCAAAATGTAGAAAATAATTGCATAGAACTTTTTGATAATTTTCCGCCTTTATGGTTGTTTCAATTAATGCAATATCCGAGTTTTTAGAAATGCCCGCCCAGACCATTACAGAGCCTTCATTTGAATGCCTGGTATAATATTCATGACGTTTCTTACGGAAATCAAGCCAGTACAAATTGTAGCAATCTGGTCCGTCCAAATTGAAAATTTTTCATCAATAAAAATAAAATTTTCCTATTCCTATTTAAAGTAGGCTTTTCTAGCACACCACTCAACACTCTTATGCTTGTGAGGGTCTTCTAGAAAGAAAGATTTCTTCCTTTTCTTATAATTAAATATCTTTGTGTTGTTTATCTGCCTCCATATAGTTGACTTAGAAACATTGAGATTGAGATTCATTCCATTTATTTTGCATGATACTTTTTCTTTGCACAAATTCTTTTTCATTACTTTTTTGCCTGCTTGACTTAGCTTCTAGGGCGTCCCATAGATCGTTCACATGCATAAAGAGTCGTAATTTTGAGAAAAGTAGCAATCGTGACACTAGAACGCTTTAATTTTGGAGCTATAGCACAGTTGAAGTGATTCTCGGCGTGTAAGCTTATGATTTGAAGCTGTTCTTGCTTGGAACGTGGCGGATCTCAAGCCGGTTTTACTAGAGAGAAGACGGTGTACATATCTTTTTGAAACGATTCTACATACAGCGCGCGTCAAAATTCTAAGACCGGCGCCTCAGGTTAAAAGGACTAGAGAAAACACCTCAACCTAGCATCAAGTTGAAGCTGTTTAAAACTTGTTTTGAATAAAACAAATCAAGTACAGAAATCAGTAGTAATTCTTATGCAATGTATAAGAATGAATCAGAAAATGCCAGAAATATGAGACCAAAACAGTTTTGCTACCGTTCGCGCCATAAAAAGAGAGTAGCAAACCTTCTTTTTATCGTGCATACCCCCTGGCGATACTTCTCGGGATTTTGTTTTCTTCACAAAGCATGACAAACCTTCAAAAATGCCTCTCGGTTCTGCTCTAGCGGATGCAGAAAGAGATGTAGTTCAAGCTCTTCATGGAGAAAATGTATCGCATTGCAAAATTGCTGCAGCCATCAAACGTTCTAGGACAGTTGTCACAAAGTATTTGAAAGCGCCTGAAGCGTATGGAACGAAAAAAAGAAACGGTAAATCTCAAAAGCTCACAGTCCGACAGAAACCGAGGCTGTTCAACGAAGCTAGAGAAAAGGGGAGAGTAGTTCAACGCTGAAAAACAGTCTGCAGCTTCCGGTACCGTTTCTACCATGCGTCGCGCGCCAAGAAGACAAAAACGCATTTGCCTACCGGAAACCAAAACACACTTTCATTTTAACGCCAAATCATAAACAAGCCGGTTCGGGTTGGGCTGCAAAACATATTACTTAGCAAACATTGCAGTGGCGCAAAGTTTTATTGTCTGATGGGAAGAAATTTTATTTGGACGGCCCTGATGAGTTTTCGTCCTATTCGCAGGCAGTGGGTTCTGAAGAGCAATTGTATTCTAAATGCCAAAAAGAAGGAGGAGGTCTCATGGTTTTGGGCTGTTCTTCGTATTTTGGTAGAAGTCCCTTGGTAATTGTGAATGTATATTAAAACTCCACAAAATATAAGAAACTCCTCACCAATTATTTGTTAAATTTGGCCGCTATGATGCACGAAGAATCATGGATTTTTCAGAAAGGCAAGTGTGTTATTCATGTATCTGGGCAATCTATGGATTGGTTTACGTCAAGAAGCATTGATTTACTGTCGTGGTCTAGCCGTGCACCCGAAATAAGTCTCATTGAAAACCTTTGCAATGTTCTGGCATGTCGTTTGTATTGCAACGCACGTCATTTTGGTATTTTAGCGCAGCTAAAAAACCATTTTTACTGAGTGGACTAACATAAGTGATGAGGTACTTCAAGCTCATATGAACAGCATGCAGCGTCGCTGCGTAGCTGTTCTCACTGCCTAAGGGGCAAAAACTGTGGTGCAAACTGCGCGAGCGGGCGAGCACTCAAGGCGTTCAACCTTGCTCCTTGGAATGGGTAGCGAAGGTGGTAGAGATCCCTCGATATGGTCGAAAAGCACCTGGCGTAACTCCAGACGACCCTTTCCTGACTGGCAGTCGAGGGTGGGTGTGGCCGTCGACTGATGACGTCGGACGGAGTGAGCCGCGTGTCCACGAGCGGGAGTGTCCGTGTAGACGGTAGTACCAAAAATAGGGCAACGACCCGAGCCGCGATACGGGGCGCAGACTCGAGAGTCGAGTAGATAATATCCCACGAACGAGTAGAATAACCTGCCAAGCAGGGCGGAAAATATAGACCGTACGACCGTATACAAACAACAGAAAACAAGAAAACAAACAAAGAAAAACAGTCCGTAACCACGGTAGAATTATCCTCGACGAAGGAGGTTTGTTGACCATCCGTGTCTGCGGCGGAAGCACCCGGTGACGGTCTGGAGCCGTCCGCAAAGCGGTGAGGTCAGAGCCGAGATCCTCTTTGACGGAGGTTTATTGTCCGCACGGTAGCGGTCGCTACTGTACTTAAACAGTTCGTAGAACTTACTAAATAAATTATAGAATTAACTAGCCATGACCAGAATTGCTGGGAGTGCCCGTCCACGTGTGTGGTAAATACCGGCTTGCAACGGCGCATCCTGGCGCCGCCCAAATGCACTACACGTGTGCCCGGAATACCACCCTTCACAGGGACATCCCAACAATGGGTCCGGGAGCCACTGTAGCTCATACGACAGGTGTCACCGCCGGAAAAATTACCCAAGTCCTATGAGACACGGGGGCGGCAATCCGCAAAAGCGGCTGTTGCACTACATCTCCACCTTCTCAGGCGGTGACCACCGGTCGATTGGACATCTTCCCGTCACCATGGGTACTTATAAGGCGACTTGCTCGGATGCATTTGCCAGAATTTCGGAGTTACCCGACCACTAACTTGTGGTATATACCGGCTCTACTACGCACGGCAAAGGCGAAACATCGTCCATGCATAGCAGCAACAGCAGCAACCCGTCCGGTGCCCCGGGAGTACCGCCTACGCGGCATCCGTTCCAATACACGGGACGGTCGAGACGACCGCGCACGGCCCGGATGACTCCGATCAACACTCCGTTTCGGTCCGTGCCACTACCCTAATCGTCGGGGAGTCCGATACAGGAGATTGATATCACCGGTGACGGTCCTTCTGCCGGGAATGCGGTCGCCATGACGACAACGTAGCCGACCCAACCCGGGTATCAGACCGGTGGAGCTGGTGCGTACATCCATCCGCAAGCGGCGATCATTCAGGATTTTCTCCGCGGTTTGGGTGTCCCCGTTTCCGACGCGGTTACGGACGTGCCGCAATTGCGCGCTCTGGCCGGGCAATGGTTACCCGGTGCGGGGTCGTCCCCAGGTGGTGGGCCAGCGGGTGTGTGAGTCACCTCGGTGCGAGGTTGAGTCACCTCGATGCGAGGTCGTACAGCGGGTGACGTTCTGCTGACTGGTAGCTGGGTCCTCAGTAAATTTTCTTCGGCTTGCGGCTTTTGATTTTCAACAACATATCCCAAGGCCTCCCCGTTCTCAGGGTCAAACCACTCCCCATGAGGGCGACCCGTTAAGAGGGATAGACGTTCCGCTTTGTAGCGGTAGTTCCAATATAACTTCCACTTCATCATCCTGACTCCAGGTATTTGATACTTCTCGGTCTTCATCTTCAACGTCTTCCCAACTTCTTCTTCTTCTTCTTCCACTGTATCGTGGTCGGTCCCTGAAACAAGGTGACGGTAGGTGACGGTTCCGCGAAATGCGGTGTGTTTCCCCGCCCAAGGGTGGCGGGGGGGGTAACATAACTTAGTCTACGAGGGCATTTCCGAGCGTAGCCGGCATCGGTGTCAGCGTACAGCGGTGGTACTGTATGATCTTCGAGTGAGGCAAATGCTCGATAGTTTCGTAAGTGTCCTTCCACGGAGGGTAGCCGTACCAACGGACACGGTACTCCGGTGCTCCGGTCGAATCCAAACCGTGGTCTACGATACGGTCGATGACGAACTCTCGTTCGTAAACGTCCCGTACGCCATGCAGGGGGGTTGAAACATCCCCAGATGAGGTCGTTCGCGACGTATCGCGGTTGACCGAGTCGGGATTCACGACGAAATTCCGCTTTTGCGAACGGTCCCCCTCCCCCTCCTCATTTGGAGCAACGGGAGTGTGGGGTCGTGCACGACCCAACGGGGCGGAAGTCCGCGTGCGCACCATCGCCGGTGAGCGGGCCGATAGTTCAGTGGCCGACATCGTCGGAAGATCTGCCCAGGCCGCGTGTCGGGTGCGGTAGAACCGTCGATGCGGAAGAAGGACTTACGACAGGGGTAGGTCCGTCTGACGCGGTAGTCGACGAAATCGGTGTAGCAACCTAAGCCGGCGGTGCCCGTGCAGCCACGACACGGTCTAACGACAACCGTTCGTGCACGTCCTTGATATCCAGGACTACCGTGCTATCGGTCGTGGAAACTACCCTGCAGGGTCCGTCCGCTACTGGTGACAATTTTTGTCGGCGTTCCCGTTCTGGTGTATAGGACTCCTTCCGAACGAAGGCCCAATCTCCGACCTGCAATTGAGGGGGATTCCGTCATAGACGGGCGTCGAAGTTCCGTTTGTAGGCGGTCTGGGCTTTGGAGATTTGCGTCCCAACCACGGGTAGTATCCTTTTCAACCAGTCCTTCCAGGCGTCCCTGTGCAGACGGGGTGAGGGGAATTTGTCCAACGTAGGGTGGTGTTCCACAGCCACTGGTGGTGGTACGCGCGACAATACCAGATCAAATGGTGCCAGCTGGGTCGTCCTATGCACTTGAGTGTTGTAGGCGCACGTCACCGCATCGGTGTACAGATCCCATTCAGACGGGTTGTCCGCTACAAACGTCCGCCATGCGGCGAGAATTGTGCGTTTGAAGCGTTCGACCTGGCCATTGCTCTGAAGATGGTAGGTAGTGGTGAACCAGTTCTTCACGTCGAGAATTCGACAAACATCCTGGATGAACTTCGAGGTAAACTGCGCTCCATTGTCCGAAAGCAAATCTGTCGGCGGTCCGTATACGAATACCCAGTGCGTGACGAACGCTTGGGCTACCGTACTTGCGGTGATCCTCGTGAGGGGTACTGTCCGCTCTAATTTAGAGAAGCGGTCTGTTATCACCAGCAACTATCGGTGTCCTCGGCGTGTCCGGACGAATTCCCCGAGTATGTCGATGGCGACGAACTGAAGAGGGGACCGTGCAGGGAATAGTACCAATTACTTGGAATATTTCCGCAGCTTCATGCGGTTCTTCGCACAGTCCGTGCAACTGCGCACGGTTGCATAAGCATCCACCGCCATAGCGGGCCAGTAGAAGTCCCTCCTGAGGGTATAGTATATTTTCCGACCACCAGGGTGGGCGGACAACTTCGCATGATGCGACATATATAGATCTAGCGCTTAGAGCGAATGCGGGACCACAATTTGTGGGCGAGCCGAAACTGTTCGGACCAAGATTCCCTTGTCATCAACGACGAAAGGTAGTTGTTCTCCAGCGTTGATGCGTGTCCGAATCTCCCGACAGAACTGGTCCGTAAACTGCTCCCGGATTAGTTCTTCGGGTGTGACCGGGACAGTAAATCCCGATACGGCCACCGTATCCGATACGGCCAAGACGGCATCAATGATGTCCCAACCGTCCGAATCTTCTTCGGTCTCTTCGCATCCGTCTCCCGCGAGGAAGCACGGTATTTCCAGGTCATCCACTGGTTCGGCCTCGGCTGTTGTTGGCGTGCGGGAGAGGGCATCGGCCTGAGTGTTCAGGCTACCCTTTTTATAAAGGACAGCGAAACTGAACTTCGCCAAGCAGAGACGCCACCGCATCAAGCGGCCGGATGGCTCTGCTGTCGAGAGCAGCCACCGGAGAGCCGAGTGATCGGTGTGCACAACAAAGTGCGTCCCCATTAGATAGGATCGAAGCGTCTGCAGTGCCCAGACGACTGCGAGACATTCCTTCTCGGGTACCGAGAAGTTCCTCTCATGAATGTTGAGGTTTCTCGACCAATATTCAATTCGTAGTCGTTCTCCACCTTCTGTGGTCTGAAACAGAGCACACCCAATCTGCAGGTTGCTTGCGTCTGTATCCACGGTATAGGGCAACCCAGCCTTCGGCAAGGTCAGTATCGGCGGAGACGTCACGGCCTCAATTAATGAGGAGAAAGCCGCTGCTTGTCGGTCGTCGAACAATTTCAGTTTGATTGGTTGAACCTTCCATATAAACTCGTCCAAGGGTGCTGCAAGGTCCGCGAACTGCGACATGAAACGACAGTAGACGTTACAAAGACCGAGAAAAGATCGGAATTCTGTTTGCGTCCGCGGGTGTTGTGCTTCTTTTAGGCACTTCACCCGTGCGGCATCCACTGATAACCGTCCCGGACAGAAAAAATGACCGAGATACCTCACGGTGTCGGTGAAAAACTCACAATTTCTCAACTTGAGGGTAATACCGGCATCACGCAGGATGCGCATCACATCCCGTACGTGGGTCAAGTGCTCGTCCAGGTTTCTGGAAAACACAATGATGTCGTCCAGGTATACCAGGCAGGTTTTCCACTTGAAGTGGGCAAGCAAGATATGCACTGCTCGTTGGAATGTGGCCGGGGCATTATTGAGCCCAAATGGCATCCGATTGAATTGGTAGAGTCCCTGATAACAGACAAAAGCTGTCTTATCACGGTCCTCGTCCCTCACGGGTACTTGCCAATATCCCCAGTTTGTATCCAGGGTCGTAATGATTTTCGCCGCCCCCAACGAGTCTATACACTCGTCCATCCGTGGGATGGAGTAAACATCCTTCACGGTCGCCGCATTCAGTTTGCGATATTCAACGCCAAAGCGCCACGACCCATCAGGTTTGGGAGCGAGCACCACGGGCGAGGCCCATGGAGATTGTGCGGGCTCGATGACTCCTGCTCGGAGCATCTTTTCTACCTGAGCATTCTCCTCTTCCCGAGCGGTCGGGCCGGCCCTGTAAAGGAGTTTTGAGATTGGCCGAGTATCCGGTAGTAAATCGATCCGGTGTTCGGTGATCCCAATCTTCCCCAGGGTTCCGTCCCGTATGTGGGTGAATTCACGTAACATGTGTCGTAACCATTCCCGGTGCGACTCTGGGACGTGACACAGGTCCAATTCGGCCAATTCCTTTAGGGGTTCCTTGAGATCGTCCCCAGGGGAAATTGGTCGTACGTCCGACGGGTTCGGTACTGTGTCTCCCGACAAGCTCGGAACATCCGTCCTCGCCGGTCGCAGTCCTTCTCCCGACGAAATCTTCGGGTCATCACTTTTGCCTTCCGAATGTGTTGGGCCCGAAACAGAATCGGCACGTGTGTTCTCCCCCTCCTCAGCTTCGAGGACTCCGAGAACCTCGGCGACAGATACCTGCATGGGTACGATTGCCACGGGGTGTGGTAGCATCGAGCCAATTACTTGGTTCTTGACCAACCTCTGTTGGACGGCGCTAAAGTTAGCGACTAAGACCCGGAAGGGCTGTTCAGGTTCCACCAATACGACCCCATTCGCCAGGGCTAGATTCTGCCTCTCAAAGAGAGGTGGCGAAGGCTGCATCATTTGAAGACTGTGCTGCGCGGACGTTACAAGAACTCATGCCTGGGACTCAGGGGGAATGTTAATCGACCGAGCAACTCGAAGTTTTGCTGATGCGCGACCAGGGTCAGGTGACTGCTGGGCGACCGGCAACGGTACTTGTTTCTTCATTGCCCTGCAAAGGGGACGCCGAACAATCGGTACAGTACTTCTGTCTTCCAATTCGACGGTTCGTTGCCGAGGCCGGATGGCATCAACAAACCGGTCGCAAAAGTCACAACCGAGAATAATCGGTGCGGCCAATAGGTCACACCACCCTCTGATGCACGGGTCGATCTGCGGACAGAATTGAACTGATCCTCGGCAAGTCCCGTCAGAAAGTAGGGTAAAGCGACGTACGCCTGCGCTTCCGACATGCGCAAAATGTCGGCCTCCGTCACGAAGCGGGCGAGGAAGTCCAATATAAGAATTGGGTCCTGCCCTGAGAACTTGTGAGCTCTCAGGGTGAGCTCGAGCCGCTTGATGTGGTCCTTCACACGACCCGTTCCACGTGGGCTTCTCTCCTCATTGGAGTCTTCCAGCCGGTAGTACCGGTGCGACAATAACTTCCGATACAACAAATTGGTCGGTTTCAATTCCTTGAGTCCAAGGTGCTACCGTCCTTTTGGTCGGCTTCGTTCCACACTTCGGGTGGTTTCAACGAATCGCGAGCGTGACGAACGATGGCGAAAACGTTCACCGTCACTTGCCGACGAATCAGACGAAACCTCCCCTTCCGGGGCCTCGGCCTCGGACGACGAGGAAGATGAAGAGTCGCGGTCTTTCTTGACCTTCTTCTTCTTACTGACCGGACGTTTCCGGAGACGACCGGACTGCCGGGAACGTTCAGAGACCAGCACGCCGGGAGCGACAGCATCTGCGATGATGGTCTGCTCGACCGTCTCAAAACGGGCTGCGACACGGTCCAGGCGTGTGGAACACTGCTGTAGCAGGTCATCCGACACCTTTTGGTCCTCCAGAATTTTGTTAACATCACAACGTAGCAAACGGACGTCAGTCAACATGTCCCAAACTCCGGTTTCGTCCAAACGTTGTCAGAGTTTGGTGATATCCTGCATAAAGGCGACCTGCGAACTTTGCAGGATTCGAACCTGAGCTTCAAGCACACGGAGAGTGAACTCATCGGACTTCGATGACATGGCCTCGACCGCAGCAGCGGAAGTGACCGGTCCAGGAGCCGGTTGTCCGTCCCGCGAACGGGTATTGCGCGATGTCCCACGTTGAGTTTCTGTTAGGATTTACATTATTTTATGCTTTTATTATATGAATCATGAGTAATAGACTTGATATTACGTGGTTTTACGTAGCCTAGATGCATTCCTCGTGACATTGCAGTTTGATTCAATGTGTTGTTTGCCCTAGACAGGCTTTACAAACACGTTTGACAATCCATGTCATCATGCTATGTTTGAAGTCATAGGCCTTACAGGACCCTATCGGCACTCTTGTTGTCAATGTCAGCATCCGAATTGTGTCCACGACGAAATGTTCTAGAAGCATCTTGCAAAGGACAACTGTCCCGTGAAGGTCATTCGTTTCGACTTTGCATAGCTGGCAATGAGATGTTTCATAGCTAGTGCATCTAAAGGGGTACCGTAGAAATCATTTACT
>JAHNZQ020000227.1:1240417-1283546 GCA_019155205.2 Gracilaria vermiculophylla | reverse complement strand
CCTCAGGCAACCGGCTCCGTCGGTGGGCGCAGCACGCGCAGCGCTCCCCAGGAGATGGCCGCCACACTGGAGGACCCTGAAAGTCTCCTTCGGAATCCTGGCTCCTCTGTGGAGCGTTTCAGGACTCGCCTTAGAAGAATGCATGATCGGAGGCACGCGGAATCCCCCGCAGCACCTCTGGAGAACGCCGACGTGGAGGTTGAAGAACCGCACACGGCATCGCAGCCGCCACCTCAGGAGCTGCAAGGACGGAAACACCCGGAGGCTAACACCCTCCTGGAGTCCTTGGCCCCACGCGTTACGGATTGGCTCTCACAGGAGCTGGGCGTAAGAATATCTGCAGGTGTTGAAGCCCACTTCGGAGCGCGCCGCCACGCCCTTGTGGAGGACATCGCATCGGAGAGCGCTCACCGTGCTGTGGATGCTTTGCTGGATTTCGATCCTTTCTTTGAGGTGATCTCAGATGTTATCCGTGCGGAAATTCGCTCCCAAACCGCGCAGCTGCTCTCCGCAGCGGCGTTTCCAAGTTATTCTTCCGTACAGGAGAGGTTCCTTCTATCAACACCTAAGGTGACCCCGGGCAGAGAAGGAAAGGATACTGCCACCCCCTACGCCAGAGGAGGAAAGGATACTGCCACCCTCTACGCCAGAGGAGGAAAGGATACTGCCGTAGGGAAACGGGACCACCTCAGGAATCTTGCTATGCACCGTTTGGACCTGACGCCCCGCGGAGGAGGACAGGATACCGGTCGCGACAAAGTCCACCCAAGTAGAGAAGGACAGGATACTCCTCGGGTGGATCGCGATAACGGGGGTATCGTCAGCAACTCAAACCACCTCCAGCAAAGAAGAATAAAGAAACGCAGGGAGAAATGAAGAAAGCGAGACACCGATTCGGAGGGAAGCTCAGACTCCGAATCCGTGAACAGCTCCAGCTCGGAGAACAGTATACTTCCCAAGGAGAAGAGCAGAAGGGTCAGAAATGTCGTCCTGCTTAACGACCTCTTCGCCAAAGTGGTGGATTAGGACACCTACAGGTTGAATGATCGCTCCACTCTCTACGACGCGTCGGTCGCTAAACGACTCACGAAGATGCAGCGCCGTATGGTTATTCAAATGAAGAAGCACTCCTTCTCAAGCGAAGACCCCATCTCGGTGTTGAATTTTCTTACGCGCTTCCGTTCGGCGTGTAACACAAATGGTGTCCATGAAGGTGCCGCCGTATGGTGCTTTCAGTTCTACCTCACAGGCCAAGCGCATTCGCTGGTGCAGCCGCGCCTCACGGGGGAGAGAACCATTGTGGATGATCCTGGAACGGAGATCTTGACGACGTACTCGGAGGTAGTCAATTTCCTCCTTAAAAGGTACGCCACGGACGAGGTGATAGCTAATGCCGATGCTGAAGTCACCTCCTACAGGCAGAACACCGGAATGACCGAGACGGAGTTTTCACAGAAGCTGTGGACGAAGGCTCTGCGGTGTAGGAATGTGTCCTCCGAACGGCGGTTGAAGTCGCTGTTTGTCGAGGGACTCCTTCCCTCGATACGCGCGAGGGTGCGTAATCATTTGACCACGCACCCAAAGACCACTTATACGGAGTTAGCACGTTTCGTGGAATCCTACGGGGATACCCACCGTGCCGCTCGCCGCAGTCATGCTCCACTTTCGGACAAACCGGCCGCCTCAAGGACCCGTCGGGCATCCGCCCTTACGTTGGACTCTAGCACCTCGGAGGAAGTCGACGAGCTCACGCTCGTAGGACAGCAGGAGGCCCTTACCCTCTCATACGCCTCCTCTCAGGGAGCACCGTCTAGGACGAGGACACCCTCGTCTCCAACTTCGTACGCCTCGGCAGCATCGTACAGGAGCGTCAGATTTGCCAACCCGCGAGGCTACCCACCGCCTTGCAGGATTTGCTTGTCTTGAGAGACCGTACACTGTACGACTCTCACCCCGGCAATGAAGGCCGCCATCCTACAGGAAAGAGAGAAAAACTTCCAGGACGTGAAGGACACACCAACGGAGAGCGGAAGTTATCGAAACGCGTATCGCGACATCCGCTCCCCTCAAGGAAACTACGGTTACCGTGCTCCACCGGGAGTGAAGCCTGTCCCACTGTCAATGGCACCCGCAACGCAGGTGCCGGTGTCCCATCCGGTTGCACCTCAAGGGAACACGTTGCATCGCGATGAACAACCGCAGAAGCCGTCCCCGCCTAGAAACCAGCCCCTTTCAAACCAGGAAACTCCTCAGAGCCACGCGTAGAGGCTCCGCGTGGCTCTCCAACATCGAGCCTCAGCTCCACGGAGGTCGCCTTTAGGAAAGGGGGAGTGGCCGTCTGCTCCGTCGACGCAGAATCGGCGGGCGCCCCAATCCCGTTGGACCCATTCGACACCTTTGAGGATTCGGTTTGCACGCTCCGCCGCGAGAATTACAAGGTATGCGCCTCTATAGAATGTTCCCCGCTCGCCTCCACCACGGTGCGCGCTATCCTCGATATCAGAGCTGGCCCCAATCTGGTGCACGCCGAAGTGCTCCCGCGGTTTGCTCTCGGCTCCTTGAGGACTGGCAAGCTCCCTACGGTGCGCGATGCGTCGCGTCGAGCATTGATCATCCTCGGCGCAATCCCCTTGTACCTCCGGTTGGGCTCCTTACAGGTGAAAGTTTGGTTCCTCGTGGCGACCAACTTGGCCGCACAGTGCAAATTGGGTTTCTTTTTTGTGGATCGATATGTACGTGCAATCTACCCACGCCTGCCGGAGGTGACGTTTCACGACGCTGCCCCTGTGGGTGTTGTGTCCGCATCTCCAGGACCGGACGCAAACGCGCGTCAAGTGGGTAACCTTCCGAAGGAGATGCAGTCGAATAAGCTCCGCGTGGTGAAGAGCATTGAAGTACCCGCGAGGAGCCAGGCCGAAGTCTGGGTGCAGACCTCTGCATCTGGCCTTTCATTCCTACAGGGGAGTCCATACCTGACGGCGAAGCAGCACTCCATGATGGCAAACGGTGTTATGGAAGTAATAACGAACGTCCCCTTTAGGGTTGTGCTCGCTAACCTTAAGGAGTCGCCGTTACGGCTCCAGAAAGAAATTGTCGTCGGACTGGCACTACCCGCCCCCGCAGGACTGGCTCATCTTCCACAAGAGGAACACTTTGCGGACCGCGATGCTATCGTCACTGTGGAGACGGACGCGACTTCAACGGCTCCAGAGGAAGAGAATCCTGCCACCTGGCAGGAGAAGCTCCAAAGTGGCGATGATTTCGAAGGGTATCGCGACAGGATAGTGGAGATGCTATCCGCCTTTGAGGATATGTGAACTAGTCGCCTGGGTCAGGTCAACCTGGCCAAGCACAGGATCCAGCTCATACCGGATGCTAAGCCGGTACATCAACTCCCGAGGAGGGCCGGACCCCACGCGCGTGACTTTGAACGCGATGAGGTCCACCAAATGCTGGAGAAGGGCGTTATAGAGCCTTCTAATTCCGAATGGGCCTCCCCGGTGGTGTTTGTCAAAAAGAAGGATGGCTCCCTACGGTTCTGTATTGACTATAGGCGCCTTAACGAGGTGACGGTACGCGATTCGTACCCGATACCCCGCATGGATGAATGTATTGACTCCTTAGGCGATACGTCCGTGTTCTCCACGCTGGATGCCAATAGCGGCTACTGGAAGATTGATATGGACGACCCCGATAAGGATAAGACAACGTTCACTTCGCACTGTGGGATCTTCAGATTCCGAAGGATGCCATTTGGGTTGAAGAATGCACCCGCTACGTTCCAACAAGCGGTGGAAATTATCCTGTCAAAGGTGAAATGGCAGTACGCCTTGGTGTATATCGATGATGTCATCATATACTCCTGCAGCGTGGAGGAGCCCTTCATTCATGTGGAGCACGTGCTCCAACTTCTAAAGGATGCTGGCCTCACCTTGAAGCTGGAGAAATGTTTCTTCTTCAAGTCGTCGGTGGACTACCTGGGGCACGTTGTGCTCTCGGGCCGCCTACAGTTTTCTAGAAAAACTCAAGACGCCATTAAGGAAGCTCGCCCTCCCACAAACAAGACGGAGCTGCGCTCCTTCCTTGGGTTGTGTAACGTCTTCCGGAGAATTGTCCCTAATTTCTGCCGTATAGCGGCGCCGTTAAATAGCCTCCTGGAGAAGGACAAACCGACGCCATTGGTTCTCTTGACGGACGAGGAGTTTGAAGCCTTCGACACCCTGAAGAGGAGACTGATAGAACCACCAATCTTGGTATTGCCGAAGCGGCACGGCCGAATGGTGCTGGACACTGACGCCTGTAAGTACCAGGTTGGATGTGCCCTCCTACAGGAACAACCTGAAGGTGGACTTCAACCCATCGGGTATTGGAGTCGCAGCCTCACCCCTACGGAACGGAATTATTCCACTTCGGAGCGCGATTGTCTCGCCATCGTGTGGGCGGTTTTGCTTTTACGCCCATACCTGGAAGGCGTGTGCTTCACCTTGAGGACGGACCATGCACCACTGAAGTGGATACTGTTGTTAACGGATGCTTCCAGTCGCCTGGAAAGGTGGAGGTTACGCCTTCTGGAGTTCGAATTTGACATTCCCCATCGTCTTGGCATAAAACACCAGGCCGCGGATGCTCTCTCTCGAATCTCCACCGATGGGGAAGATAAAACACCTTTGGAGGACACCATCCCGTGTCTGGTCATCCAGGACGCCGACGGGAGAGACGGATCCGATGGAGAATGTTTGGAGTGCTGTGAACCTGGAGGAAAGTATAGTGGGCTCTCTGAGATAATTGTTCTTGTTGAGGAGGAGAAAGAAGTTCTCCCCATCACTGTGGCGGAGTTCCTGAAGGAGCAGAGAACAGATGCGTACTGCAAGGAGTGCCTCGCCACTGTGGGGATTTTTACATCGTCATTCGACGTCGACCGAGACGGCGTGCTTGTACGCCACGCCCCCCTGGATGGAACTATCCAAAAAATGGTCCCGACGAAGCTACGGGCGAGTGTGTGTAGTATTTCTCGCACTATCCTCGCCTCGCCGGGCACCCCGGTGGATCTCGGATGTATTTCACCATGCGGAGGGAGTTCTATTGGCCGAACATGGCTAACGACGCCTTCCAAACGGTGGCGGATTGCTGTTCCCGTGTCGCCGCTAGGGTGAGTATACAGAGACACCGGACGCCGCTTACGCTGTTCCCATCTTCAGAGCCGTTGGAGTTTTTGGCCATGGACATCTTGGGTCCTTTCCCCAAGACGGAGCGAGGGCACCGATTTCTCCTCGTGATCACGGACCGCTTTTCCAAGATCACGCGGGCCATCCCCCTCCGGAGCACTACTGCAGCAGTGATTGCCGACTTCTTTCTTGAGCATTGGGTTTATCCCTACGGGATACCGTTGTACCTCCTTACGGACAATGGCCCACAGTGTGCGGCGAAACTCTGCAGCGCCGTTTCCGGAATGCTGGGGGTGAAGCAGTTGTTTACAACTGCCTATCACCCCCAGACAGTCGGCCAGGCCGAAAGGTTCAACAAAACCATCGCCTCGAGGCTGAAGTACTACGTCGCGGACCACCAGAAGGATTGGGACGCATGTGTGGGACCCCTCACGTATGCATACAATCTACAGGTGCACCGCTCCACGGGGACTGCTCCTTTCGATTTGGTGCTCTCGCGCATCCCGCGAAGTGCTGTTATCGCGGCACGCGCCACGGCGCACCCGGCGGATGGGCCACAGACGCCAGCAGCGGCGCAAGCCAGACTCTCCATCCTAAGGCGATATGAGAACGCAGTCTCCCTCGTGAAAGCGAGACTCAACGCCTCGCAGAGGAGATACAAACAGGACTTCGACCGAAAGGTTATGGAAGGTCCTCACCTGAAGGAAGGCGACGAGGTGTTCCTCGATAAACCCGTGGAGAACTCCGATAAACCGCCGGACGTCACGCGCAAGTTAGCGCCGACCACCTCAGGGCCCTTTAAAGTCCTGGCCACCTACAGGTATACTGTCGCCATTGAGGTGAACGGGCTTAGGGATGTCGTCTCCCGTGATAGGGTCACGAAAGTCCCAACGCCCAGCCTTCCAGGAATGCCCGCCACCCCACCTCAGGGACAACGCGCGGAGATTCCTCATTCGACCATCTCAGGCGCGACGACACCACGGGATACTGGGAACCGAATCACCGCTCTCGGTGAACCAATCCTGGAGGCTCCCGATGGCATCCTGACCCCCGAAGGTGACATCCTCTACGCGGTGGACCATATCGTCTCGCATCGACAAACCCCTGCAGGAGTACTGTACCACGTCCGTTGATATGGGTACAACTCGAAGGACGACACGGAAGAACCTCCGTAACATATCACGGAGAACTTCCTTAGGCGATACCACGCCAATCTGGTGCAGAAACGCCGCTCCATATAGGCGCTTTGGTTTAGAAAAAGGGGGAGGAGGCCCCCAACCGGAGTTGTTTTTCGTATCTGCAGTCTATCCTCTACATGGAGGTCTCTTTTTTGCCTCCAGGATGCCTTTGCTCCCATTCTGCATGCTTCCACGGCGGCACTTTGTGTCGTTGGACACGCGGGCACGGTCTATACATCGTGAAACTACCGTTTGTGCAGCTTCTGCTCCATCCGAAGGATCTTATATTTGTCAGGGTCCTATCACCTACAGTTCATCGAACCGCGTTGAATACTTCGCTTCGAGGCGCGCTTTCGCTATGAGCGCTTGACTATCAAAGAACTGCGATAGGCTTTCCTTGAGGGCCGCCATCAAGGCTCGGGCTGTCCGGGCCTTATGGAGCTCTGATACCCAAGCACGCGCCTCGCGCAGAGCCTCCACAGGAGAAACTGGAGCAAGACGGCCTGTCATTAGGCACGCCTGCACCACCTCCTGGAAGGCAGCCTCCAGAGCCCCAGAGGAGACTCCTCCCGACGGTGCACCCGATGCGGCCACCTCCGTTGACGGCGCAACACCCACCACGGAGGGAGCTGCAGACGGCGGACCGGCCAAGACAGGAGCTCCCCGACGGGATTCCGGGGGCTCCGCAGTGGAGGACGGCAATGCCAAGGATGGAGTCCGTGACGCCGGAGATGACGATTGTACGGGAACTGGAACGCTCCGCAGGCAAGGCTGAGTACTTGGCGCGGGGACGCTCCGCAATCGGGGTTGCCCCACTGGGGCCGAACGTACCGGGACGGGAGTAATCTCATCCTCTTCCATTGGAGACACGGCGGTGACCACTGTGGGAGAACTCTGCTCTGCGGCGGGTTGCGGAGGTATCACCCGAGGAGGTGCGCCCATATCCTGGGACGGAGCCGGTAACCGACGGGGCGCATCAAACGCCAGACTCTCCATCAAAGGGTCGTAGTCGGGTACGCGAAGCCATGGCACCTGAGGAAACCGAGATGGCGACAGACGGGGAAAGGCAGGGTATGCGTGCCCGTCTTCGTCTCCATTCGGACTCCTCACAATAGGTTGAAACTTGTCCTCGCCGTATTCATACCAGAGAAAACCCGGTGTGTCACCCCACGCTACTTAAAGGATGTAATCCAACAGTGTCTCCGCTTCGGACTCGCTCCATGCGGTGCCCTTAACCAGGTTTTGGATACCGGAGGAGTGCAGGACCCGTATGATGGACGCCGACGAGGGGAGCAAACGCCCGGCGGTCGGCTGATACGACGAGTCCCAGTAGATGCGGCCGTCGGGGCATCGGGTATAGGAAGTCACGACTTCGTCCTCCGCATGGAGGTACGCCATCAGGGTGTCGACGGCCAACACCGTCGAGGCGACCAACATGACAAACCACCCTAGGGAGTCATGTGGATCCAGAACCTCAGAGGTATGATACGCAAAGGTTATGGGAGTCGCCACGCAGAGATGCGGGGAAACCCAATGGTCCCCCCAGGAGTCGTTCACCTTCAGATAGTACTTTCGACGTTTCCCGGAGGGCATATCATGGACTTCCGTGTTGTGCCATCCGTAGAAGTACCCGAACGAGGTGCGTACGCGAGTTTCGTCAGCGAGGTGCGTCCCCCATCGATTCCGATTGAGCCAGTACAGGCGGTCGTATGGGGGATCGAAGGGTAGCACCGCAAGGGCGGAGCGTCCATCGGCAAGGCTTCCCGTTCGCCCTGCTCTCTGGTGCGAGCTCTCCTTATGGAGCAGGACTTGGAGTCGCGCCTGGATCTCCTGTTCTTCCGCGCACCTCAGATATGGAGTATCGCAGTGTCCGACAGTGGTCGGAGCATTGTCATCATGTACTGGAGTGCGAAGCCAATGGCCGCGGTATGCATCGACGCGGTTCCGCTTCTGGTCGTTTCAAGCAATCTCCGGTACGGCGCGGAATCGCATCGCCTAAAGGTACGGCGCGAAATGGTGGATGTAATCCTCCACGGGACACGGGAGACTCACGCGCCTATCGTGGAACGGGACGAACACCCGCTTTCGCGATGATCGAAGTGCTCTCCTGGACGGAACGGTGCTCCGGTCGAGGGGTGATACACCTCAGGATTGGAAGGGGATGTCGGCGCCGGAGTAGGAGAGGACATTCCGAAGGTGTACGATCCAGGGTGGATGGCGACCTAACGCGTGGTTGCACCTGAGGAGAGAGACCGCATACTACTCGGGGATCGATTCGAAGCTATATGCACCACCGCGGAGGGAGCCGTATCGAGCCGCCACCGTGGAGTACGAGGCGCAGCCGGGCGACCGGCATCGGGCGAGTTATGGAGCACCATCGCGGTGCGCGCGCTCATATCCAACGAAGAACAGCGGAGATGCGGACGAGAAACTTATGAGTCCGGTGCCTTCACGGAGATAAGATGAACGGATGCGAAGAAGCGGGAGTTGCCAAAAGGAATAACCTTGGAGGAGTCAGAGTGGCTAACGCCTCCAGGGGGTCAGTATCTTCGCGCGACTGACCCACGCTCCTCCACGGAAGTTGCGCGCTTGCACCGCGCGCGGTGCGCCGGAGGAAGCGAACACTCGCGCTGCTGACTGGCGCAGCAGCACCGAAGGGATACACCAAGAAGGAGCGGGTATCGCCGGGTGAAGGAGGAACTGAGCCCACGAACGCCGCAAGGAGTGAAACGCGAACCCGCGGCACCACGCCGCTCGGGAGTATGAAGAAGCGAAGGAACGCCTGAAGGAGAGAACGGGCAAACCGCCGGAGACCGTACGTGCCGCAACACAGATAGGAGCCATCCCAGGGATCAAGAAAGCGGAAGATGCACCTCGAGGACGTGATGCAATTTAGGAAAGGGGGTGTGTAGTACAGTGGCTCCCACGCAAATAGGTTAGTTTGGCCTTAAGGTATAATATTCCTAAGGAGGGCTCGTGATTCATTAGCTGGGCCACGTGGTGCATTATCTCGCCCGCGTGCGCTGCAGTATCCTTGAGGTACGGTAGAATTATTATTTATTTTAGATAATTTATGCAGGTAATTAGCACAGTAGCGAGACCTGCTGAGGCGGGCTCCCGGCTTGATACTTAATCTGCCGGTTGAACTCCACCTATGGGGAAGTAAAGACAAACACCCTTGAGTCTTCTTCTATTTTTCCGGTTGGAGTCTCTTGACTATCTACGCAGGTTTCTAAGCCGCCGATCCCTAGGTCGCATCATAGCAGCGCCTGTAGGAGCATTTTCCGCCCAGTGAACCTCCCCATCCGCTTGGTGTTTGCGGATCCCTTTCAGAATTTCCCCGGCTGGCGACAGCGAATACAGGAGACCACCTTTAGAAATACACGCCTTTGGAGTCAACAAAAACTCCTAAAGAACGTTGTGCTTTACTACCTCGACAGGAGGGCTGACAGTACCACAGGTTGGTTGGCATCAACAAAATTCTGCACACATACATGCCGCACTTAAGCATGGAGGCAAATATGTTCCTACTGAAATGAATGACTAACAGACTTGATTTGTTTATTGCTCACGATTATCTGCATCGAACGATATACCTTTCTGAACTAATATATCCATCATCATCATTTGCATCATCTGAATATTTGAACGTCTCTCCTCCTTCCATCGCTTTCTCTCCTCTTACAGACGTTCACAATCCTCCTCTCGCCGCTTAGCTTCTTCCTCAAGACGTTATGCGTGATATCTGCGCTCTTCTTCTTTTCGTTGCGCTTCAGCCTCTTTTCCTGCGGTATACCTACGATGCTCTGCGTCCCGTCATTCTTGCTCTTGAAGCATGGACACTTTAATAATCTCTAATATGGAGTCTTCTCTAGTTCATTTTACCCTTTTGCACACAAGCGGCCTTGGGGATGGCGACCGGATCTGCCGCGCTGTTTGTCCGAAGATCAGGTGGTGGCCATGCGTACCTACACTGGGGTTCCTCTCTTATCCTGCAGCCAATTTGTTTGCGTTCTCTTCATCAATGCCTTCTGTGTAGTCTATGTCTGACTCTGCTCCATCATCAATATCCGCTCGTTCAATTAGCTGCTCCCGAGGCTACTTAGTGCGGAGCACAAGCGTCGAAATGCTTGGGTCACTGGTTGGGACTGTTGTGCGACATATTGCTGAGAACTTACGTCGGAGCGAATCATCGTTCTGTCCTTGCAAAGGATATCGTGTACCATGCAGCCTCGCTACCATTTCCCATTCCTCCTTTCCCAGTGGCATGAACTCTTCAATCAAGTCGAGGCGCTTGTGTGTTTCACTTTATGTGAGTCCAGATCCCCGTTTCACTGTCGGTGCTTTAGATGTCGACGCCATTTTCGGAGATCTTTTCCGAATTGGGGTAGACGTTG
The DNA here is from genome assembly GCA_019155205.2 of Gracilaria vermiculophylla. NCBI lineage: Eukaryota > Rhodophyta > Florideophyceae > Gracilariales > Gracilariaceae > Gracilaria > Gracilaria vermiculophylla. The sequence goes on along the minus strand of JAHNZQ020000227.1, from coordinate 1,272,806 downwards.
GGGCCACTCCCGATAATTCTCGCTGCGGAGAGAGATTTTTATTTCTTCCTTGAAGTCCCGCTTCGGCTACACATTGCCCTCCTTCCTGTGGTCTGATTTAATCTCTCCCATTTCCAATTGCAACTGACGGGCCTGATTGGAGTGGGTCCATCGCTACACGTGGGCGAGTAACAGACCTGACCACTTCTTCACCAAATCCGGAGCAACCATCTTCTGGTATGGTCGTCGGTGTAAGTGATTTCCCAGCAGTGTTCTGCAAATTTCTACTTTCTTCAGTACACTTATCTGCCACGAGCACACCTGAAAGCCCTACACTGCCTCACACACACATTCAATGTCTTGTGTACTTTTGGTATACGATCTTTTCCGTCCGTAATTTTGCGGAGATCTGATCTGTCGAACTACAAAAGAGCAAGAACAGAAGAGCAGCAAGCCGACAAAGTATGTTACGGCGACATGTGCGCATCAAAGTTTCGGAAGCAGAGCGCTACCCGTAGCCGGACGTTGGAACTTCTAAATACCCGTGACAATGAAACAATGTTTCAGTTCCAGAGAATGCAGGAACCTTTGTTGATAGTTCAGATGGTGAACTGTGCGCCCTGTGTCACAAGAGAGTATAGCGCAAATAGCTCATCTGTTTTCCAACAGGTTATGGGCCCAGCTAGACGCTAGGACCCTGGGTTCGACTCCCAGAAGTGACCTGAGCCTGAGAAATTGTACAGGTGTACAGCAGTAGTGAAGATTGGCTACTGTAAGCTCGAGGTCTCGTCCTGTAAGGAAGTACAGGGCGAGGGAGCGTGTTGATAGTTCAGATGGTGAACTGTGCGCCCTGTGTCACAAGAGAGTATAGCGCAAATAGCCCATCTGTTTTCCAACAACCTTTTCAGTGTAGGAGGACAGAGCGACAGACAAAAATCGCGCAAAAGTTAGGACTGGTTGGTCAAGAGATGCGGAGGCAATTCCAAAGACGAAACGGTTGTACACGCTTCGAGCGTAGAGCAGGGACATATTAGCTACCTGCACGCCATAGCACGGAACAAATAGGAACGTTTTCCATTGATTGATTGAAGGGTAAACACCAATGCAGTTGGTTAAGGAGGAGATGCAGTGGTGTTAGAACAACTCCCAAAGCAGATAAACAGGTACAAAGATGATAAACGTACAATTGCAGAAAGCGTAGCCAAATTAGAAGGGGACAGCACAAATCATCAAACGATAGAGCTTCGTTGATCGTTGTGAATTGCACTGTGATGGAGACTGGACGTTACGCACAAATTATGCGCTAAAGAATCACAGGCTTTCGAAAGGCAACGATTGAGCACCACTGTGCTGAAGAACTGATATTGACGCAACGTTTCTGCAAGATGAACGTGCCACCACAAGAAGTGGGAAGGATTAGAAGTTATGTGTGAACTAAGTGGGCGCAAGGTTGGAAAAGAGAAAACCCCAACGTCACCATTAGCAATGTGGTGATGTTGCTGCGAGAAGCGCAACAACTATCGAAACTAAAGACGAAGCAGGGCAGTGGTGTTTCTACGGCAACGGAGAAGCGGAGCGGCGAGAAGGCTTTGAGAACTTCGCCAAACGGTGTCGTGGTGAAGTGAGGGCGCCGAACAGCGGGCCAAAGTTGTATGGCAAGAGATTTGATACAGCCACAGGCTCTGCTTCCAAGGGGGTAACCGTTGGAAGAGATCGAGGTTTACGCGCGTGCCATAATCGCATTTCAACGGGTTTTTATCACAATTTGTGCGGATGCATTTTGTGATTTGTGATTTCAAGAGTGCTCCAATAAGTGCTGTACCCATTGATTTAACAACAGCATTGGCAGCAAAACAGATAAATCGGTTGACAAAGAGTAAATTCATGTGATAAAATTATGTATTCGTTGTATAGATTTTTTTAGGCAAGACGATACATCATTTTATGTTGAGTTTATGAAACTACGTATCAGCTTGTCTTTTCTAGCGTGAGGCCAGTATTTAAAGTTCCTTTCGGTTAAACAACTCCTGAAGCTTACAAATAGCTAACGCTTCGGAGTAAATTTTAAATAATAATTTTGATGACAGAACATTTAAAGTTAAATTTCAAACACATCGAGGTTGAACTCGGAATTGTGAGCAAAGGAGAATTCACGCAAGGACCAATTTTCTGAAAATGTCGAATACAGAGCGGACACGAAAGCTTCGCATATAGCTCGTCTGCATGCAGAGTTTTACGAGCATCTTTTCGTACATTCTCTAAGTGACGTGGGCGTCATGATAATCATATTCAAGCTTGCTTGGGTACCAAGATCATATCTCAGACAGCATCACCAACTGAAGACATAAGGCACTGCCGCCGGGCACCGAATTCTGTTCACCACACCCGACTGATACTTGTAAAATACAAAAATCAATAGAAGGTCAGCTTACCGCAGCACCGTATACACAAAACAGATGCTCCTACTTAACCGATGAATTTGATTAGTTTTCTTGCGCGCTGGGCTCATTTAAGGCGCTCACATAACCAAATGGTGTGAGCATGAACTGCAAAATGAAAAAAAGCTCAAAACAATCTTGCAACTGGTTTCGTCCACAATCTTTACATACATGAATCACCTGTCCCACCAAATACTTATATATCATGTCAGAATACTAATATAATTTAGAAAAACTGCTAATATGGAAAGGCTTCATGTGTCTAAAGTTATCGAAGAACATGGGGAGAAACCACCATTTCTGCACGCTTTGATCTTGGAAATATATGAAATGACAGAAGCCACACGGTTTTTGATGGACGAGAAAAGCAGAAGAAACAAAGATTGATTGATGTGGAAGCATTTATCGAACAAAAGGCTCAAAAGCCCGTGAGCAAGACACATGAAATTGCTAGTAACGAAAGCCAAAAGTGCAAGTTACATCCTAGACAAACAAAACGAGTTCCGATATCTACTTCTGATGACAGTATAGGAACTTTTCCTCTCAAACAAACAAAAGAAAGCCACCGATTAAATTCAGAGAGCGTGAAATTTGAAAAAGGACGATTGAACGTACAGCAAAAAGAATCATTAGGTCTCCCACGCTGTTAAAGAGTGTTTGCGTAGTTTAGACCTAAAACTCTACTACTTTTTAGGTGGGTGATCATCTGCAAATTACGTTGAATCACTATATTTGGGCAGTATACACCTTGCGAGAGAAAGAGTGTAGTTTTATAACAGATATACCATAGTTGCGTGGTAAAGCGATCGTTGTGCTTATACTTCATCTTCAGGTGCTAACGTTTCGTCATAAGAACAGGCGCCGCCAAACGTTTTGTCCAGACGCATTCGTTTTTTCTGACGATACTTTCGTTGGACCTCTCGGAGTTTTGCAGCCATAGACTCACCGATATGATAAAGACGATTGCGAAGACGAATATACGTTTCCAAATCCTTCTTGCGTAGAGGATACCAGCGCATATTTAGATTCGTGAGAGCAACAGCCAACTGCATAAAACAATTATAAAGCTTCTCTCCATATCTCCATTTGCCTGCAAAAACACCCCATAGACCTACCAGACGTCCAAAAAAATTCCCAATCAGGACCCTATCAGAGGAAATTTTCCTGTTACGAGATTTCTGTTCCGCAATCAAAATTCCATGGGGAGGCTTCCTAGTCGGATTAATCAAACGTACACGAAATTCTCCGCCTTGGTATCCCTTGTCTGCCAAAACGGCCCATTGATTCTCGTACTTATCCACCAGCTCTCCAATTTCCGGTATATCTTTCTCCGTTGTTCTCTTCTCTAACGCAGTCTGGTGAAATTCCAGATTCTCGTAGAATAAATCCATATCCGCTTTCGAACCAGGGTAGTGGTCGGTCAAACCTAGCACCATTCCATTAGACATGACTGACATCTCCGTTTTAAAGCCATATGGCTTATGTTTGCAACTATAATAAACTTTGCCTTCCTGCATGTTTCCACTTGGGTGATTTGACTGCTGAAAGAATACATCCGTTGCGTAACGGGCTTAATTGGAATGTTTAATAGTTTTGTTGTTCTTCACCAGTTTACCTAGATTTTACTTGCCGTCCAAATCGTAAATGAAGCCTTGAGAAATATCATCGGCAACTACGTGAATGAAGCAGGTGATCATTCTTTCAAAGGTAGCTCCTTTGATTTTAAACATACTTCCTAAAAAGTCCCATTGCCCTCCATGCTTGAGAGTAGCCAAGGCCATGAATAAAATATCTTTGGGAGTGTACTGGTATCTGCGACCGCGCCCAATGTTCCATTTAGCTCGCACATTTACTTCTATACCGTTCCAAAGAGAATCAAATTCAGGTGTAGTGAAATTTTTCATCTCACGAATGGCGCTAGAACCCCCGTCGCAAAAGAATGAGTCGTATGTTGGACAAGGCGAGTCCGCTTCTTCATCGCTATCGGTCAGATCAGGCTCACAGTTGTATTTTTCAAGCTCGGTATCTCGTGTAATTTGCGCATCGGCAAGAAGCTCCAATGCAGTACGAGTTTCATCAGTAGACAACGGAAGATTGGTAGGCATTTTTGTGATTGAAGGACTTAATGTTGCGGTACAAGGTGCATTAGAAGATTTGGATAGTATCATGCAGTGGTTTGTACAGTCGAAGACTCAAGAAATACACAAAGAATCACTCATTACAAATGAAGAACAGTAGTATATATGTTTAGTGAGATCGTTGTGTAAATATTGCGAGAGATGTATTGAATTGAAATTGATATATTGGTCATCATAGTACTGCGCAGCTGAAAGTCACTACAGTTGAGTCAGGTAACTGCGTGCCGATGTAATGAAAGGTTTGGAAACAATCGTTTCCAACTAATACGTCGGATACTGCTTTACTGATCTCTAACAACGCAGGAGGTCTATTACATCGTGTGGATATTGGTCATGAGCAATTTAAGTTGTAAAAGCGAAAGCATAGGCAAGCAGCGAAAGCATGCAGTACGTTTTGTATCATAATGATCCTTTCAAGTCGTATGTTACAATGACTAAAACCGGCTCCAGTGTTCCGAAGGCCTGGTACTTAACCCAGTGCGAGGTTTTTATGATAGACAAGTTTTTAGGCCCTTTTGTAAATTATCATAACCGTCCCTCATCGCGGAGGTCAATATTTGCTTTATAACTTCAGAGCTTAGTGAAACGTGGAATCATGATGGAAGCGAAAGGAATAAGGGCGTACATTTTTGTCTTGGGAATGATACCCATGTATTAGCTGCCAAGGACGCAATAGGCTTGATAAAACTATTACATTATACGCTCTCTGGGAGGTTGCTCTGCTGCTACTGAAGGGTTTCCTGTAAATTTTGCATTGCACCCGTTTATCACTACTAAATGCACGGCTACTGGCCGGAGACGGTCCCGCCACAAGTAGGTGGCACGGCCAGCCTCAAATTGTAGATAAAATTCACAGTGCATTACAATTCGAGGTACAGAATGGCAGAGCTTTTTACTAACTAGATTGTTTTAGTTTACGCTACCTTACTCTACAGCTTAGTGCTTTTTAGGGCCAACGCCATCGCCATCAATCTAAGTAAACTGAAAATAATTTGCAGTACCCTGTATCAGCGTCTTTTCTCTTGTAAGCGCTAAAAAAACAAAAAATTGCTTTGTCTATAAAAAGCCCAAAAATCTTCATAAACGCTGAATCCCAAAAAAGGTCCAGCCACATTGAAATGCAAAACATGTTACTTAAATTGCAGCGCCGCGAGATAACTGTTCCTGACGAAAACAACCTTTAATTGTATGGCCTGGATGGGTTTTTGTCTTGATGGTATGCAAGGAGTTAAGAAGATTGCGTATTTTCTAAACGTCAAAAAATGAAGCAGACTTATGGTTTGAACCTTTTCTTTCATTCTGGTAGCCAGTTTTTGTTAACTTTAAAATGGAATTAGTATTCTTCAATATTTAGAAAGCTTTTCGTTGACAATGTATGAGATTGTGCAGACATAACGCACGGGGAGGCATAAATTTTCCAGCAAGACGAACGTTTTATTCATGTATCCGGGCAACTTTATGATTGGTGTACGCCGGAAATCATCCGTTTACTGTCCTGACCCAGCCATGCGCCTGAGAAAAATCTGATTGAAAGCCTTTGGGCTTGTTGTGCATGTCGTATGTACTACAACGCACGTCAACATGGCAATTTGAAGGAGCTAAAAGAAACTATTTTCATTGAGAGAAAACTTATAAGAGATGAGGTTCTGCAAGATATCATTTGCAGCTTGCACCGTTGCTGTATTGCTGTTTTGCACTGCATGAGTGTGACGAGCCTCGGAATAAGGGAGTCAGAGAGACTGAGATTCACCCAAGTGCAAGAGGGTTGATCGACAGAGGATGATCGATGCCCCGGAGTTTATTGAGGCGAGAGACCAGACGGAAGACTTATACTACACTAGCGGCGCACTTCTGCCGTGCCAGCTGCTGCTAGAGCCACACCAGTGGCGGCCGCCGTTGGAAATCGTGAGCTATCCTGAAGGACAGAACGACGGAATAGGCTCCATAGGGATTGACCTGCTGTAGTCCGCTTCGTGGGTCACACTGGAGTCACATATGATAAATTTCTATTGGACATATGCTGCGCAATTAGCGCAGCGCGCTACACTCCTCTCTTTCGGAGTTCAAGTTCGTAGCACGCCCGAGGGGAGAGGTCTAGTGAAGTGGACGTGCGCTTGAGCAGCTTGTCGAAGAGCTGCAGGACGTCTTCGTAGACGCGAGAAATCGGCTCCGGGGAGTCTTCGGCTTCGCCGAGTCCCTTCCATTGGATGGGGACGTGAAGACCATCGGGTCTATTCCTCAGACCGAGTAGTCGAAAGACGACCATGCCCGTTTCGGACTGCAAGACATGCGAAATGATCGCATCTTTGTCGAGCTCGCTCTCTCGAAAGCGCAAGTCGGAGGCGTCCTCGAGGACCCATATCTCGCCGTCAGGGTAGGACCAGAGTTCTTCTTTGCGGATCAGGTTGTCCGGTCGGGCAGATGAGCTGTCCTCTTTGGTGGAGGCGATCGTTGTCGGTGTAAGCCACTCGAAGTCGTCGCTGCACGACGAGAGCAGCTTCGGGATACGGACGAGGCGTCGTACCCGGGCCGGCACAGTGAACAAATGGGTCAGGAGGTCTGACCAGATGTTCTCCTCGTTATTGATGTGGTAGCACGTGTAGCTATACACGGTCAGCTTCACAGCCCAGCGAAGTAATTTGCGTAGCGAAGACTGAGACACGTCACTGACGACGGCCAAGGGGTCAGAGAGGAAGATGAGGTTATTGTTGTCCGTGTAGATGTCCAAACATGAAGGTGTGGCGACGACCCAGTGCATGCGGTCGAGAGTGTTCATGACCGCAAAGGCCTCTTTCTCGACCATGGAACAGACGAGCTGCGTCTTGTCGAACCTACCGGACAGGAATGACAAGGGAGCGTGGCAGTTCTCCTTGTGAGGGCGCGTGACGTCTGACATTGGCACTTGGGTTATGATCCCAGTCCAGGCCCGATCGGACACGTCGGTTTATACGCAGAGACGTTGCATGGTGTCTCGATGCGCGGGCGTGACCTGGTTGGCCTGCGCTTTTTTTCAGTTTTTTAATGCATCCAACTCGGGCTTGCTCCAGCCGTGAGAGGCCAGGAGGACACGGCTCACGGCGCGCTTTTTCCGCTTTTTTGTAAGGCCGTAAACGCGCTCCAAAAAATCCTGCAGCGAGGATACCAACTCGGTGAAGTTTGTCATCCCCTGCTTGCCCCATCGGAGGGCAGAAACGAATTGCTGCAGGTGTGCCCCCGTGGTCAGCGGCTCCATAGACAGCAGGCAGTTGATTCCGCGTGGGTCGTAGCGGATCTTGTTGGCGGATATGAGGCGATCACACACAAGCAGACCTCCTTATTAAAGGGGACGCACTTCACCTGGTGCAGCTTGATGTTGTACTTAGCGCAAAACTAGAAGAAAGATATTACGGACGCTTGCAACTTCCCAAGTATAGGAGCTTAATAGAGGATGTCGTCCAGCAAAAAGAGGATGTTGGCCAGCAGGTCTTCCGGGATGATGCCCGTCAGAGACGACTGTAAATGACTGAATGCGTTCGTCGTGCCATGCAAGACCCGCATAGGCGTGAAGATGCCGTCTGATAGGATAAAGGACTGGAACTCTTGCGATACCAGGGCGAGCAGCAGCTGCCAGTACCCGTGGTACATGTCGATGTTCGCAAAGAATACGGCGCCTAATAGGACAGAGGTTTTGTGCTCCAGGTTTGGAATTGGAAAGTGGTACCGCACCGTGAAGACAATGACCTTCTGCAGGTCCAAGGTGGACCGGTACAGCGCGCCAGGCTTCGGAACGAGCAGCGGCGCACATGGCACTTTGGGCGTCTGATTTGAATACCCCATGCCGTGAGCCCCCAGGTCGTCAATAAACTTGCGCATGAACCCATTCTGGTCTCAAGAGTAGTTGCGCATTCTGACTTTGACGGGCTTGGCGTCTGGGGCTAGCTCGATCTTGAACGGCGGGAGTTTCGCCGGTCTTCTTCGTAGAACGACGTACGAAAGATGTCCATGTGGTCACGCAGGATGCCTTTGAGGTTGGCCTCGTAGGTGTCCGCCAGGCCGTTCTGTTTGGCCGTTTTTTCGATGTCCTCAATGGCCTTGCAGATGTCGTCATGCTGGGCATCGTGAACGGGTTCCAGCACTGACGGGTCCGGGAATGCGTCTTCCTCGGAGCGGACCTTGTGGTAGTTGATCGTAGAACGATCGGTTGCGGGGCGCGTGTCGTTGTCGTACAGCCTGTTGAGGCGCGCGGTTATCAGCCGCCCGAGTTTGTCCATGTTGGACGGTGCTTGGTTGGGGAGGCTCCGATCGGTCCCGTCGAGCGAGTGAATGTTCGCCTCGAGCAGGGTCTTCGAGTCCACATGCAGGTGCCGCAAAATGGAAAGGCGATGAGGAGGTCCTCGCTGGTCATGGCGCCGTCGTCGTCTGTGACGAGGATTTGATGTTCTTGAGCACCAATCGACCAGAGGACAGAGAGAGGACGGTGCCTGGTATCGTCCATGCAGGAAAAAAGGGGAACAGTGCCGTTTTACCTTTCTTCGTGAAAATGACCTTGAGGGTGCCTGTCTCGATAGCCTCAAGTTTGCCGGTGCCCTTTGGGCGCGTCTTTCTTGGACAGCTTCTTGGACGCGAGGGTCTCGTCATTGCCGCTGTTGCAGCGCTCGACCACGTCGACAGTCATGCGCACGTCCTTGACGGTCATGCGGCATGACGAAGTTTTGGCGTCGTCCTTAGGATTCTCGTTTGCCGGCTGTTGGAACCTGCTGACCGACTTAGACGTGGTTTGTGGCCGCATGGACTTTAATGGACTGTCGGAGGCTTCCAGGGCGGCGAGTTACTCTTTCTTCTGCCACCTCTCGTCGTCCGTGTCGTCCGGGGAATCCGCGGCCCAATGGAATTTATTTTTGCCTTTGCTCTTGGGCAGCGAACACGGAGACGGTGGAGGTCTCTTCGTGCTATGGACTAACCTCTGGTCCTTCTTGGTACCTGCGTTTCTGAATGACGTGCCAACGCGGTTGCTGCCGGCGGTGTCCTTTATGGTCTCCTCGCCCTAACAATCGGACTCGAGGGACCGTGCAGGGCCATTTTCGACTTTCTCGAAGGCCTCTGACACCACGATGGCGTGCGTCATGAAGCCCGAAAAGTTAGCCTTGAGGTCCATGTGCGAAAAGCAAAAGGTCCTGCCCTAGACGCGTTCGCAGTTGCCTAAGAAGGATGGCCGAGAGGACGTAACGGATAGCGGCCTTTGGAGCTTTGCCCGTAACACACTTGAGGCAGTTGGTCCGGAGGAGAGACCTGTACTGCATGAACAGGAGCACCATCCTGCTCTTGGCAGACTTAACAGTCATGTCCATGTGCAGGACAGACTCGGCCAAATTGACCAGGTCGCTCTCTGTGACGGTGGTCGGCGACTCCTGTACTTTGGAGTCCCGGAACGACCGTAGAGACTCGTCCTTAAGGGCCTCGACGGACGTACAGTTCGGAATTAAACCACAGTCCATTGCGAACTCGAACTGTATGGTGCCGACGCAGAAGACGATACCGACAGGGCGGCCGGGCTCCTCCGAGGAGGATTTCTCGCCTGCCAGCTGTAGGGCGCTAGACTTGACCTCAGGTATAGGAGGTCATAGGGGCCAGGGAAGGTTGTAGGGATATTAAGAATGTTGGCAAGCTCTGGCTTGGATTTACTTCGAGGTGCCTCGACCGCGACTTATATAGTGGTTCAGTCGCACCGACTAGGTTGCATCAGAAATTACACTACAAAGGCGAGACACTCAATACTACCAATCATATTGTAACATGACATAAATGTACTAGCCAAAATTCAATAATGCTTACAACAACAAGGCAAAAGAAGGCATGACAGTTCCGTACACTCACGAGACCATGACAATGCACAAATTCACTCAACCACTTTAAACTCTCTGTATTCCGCTACCACTCGTGTCCATACAGCAATATGTGTGTATAGTTACCATGACGAGGCACATTACACTAGACCATATCCGGTGTACATTAAGCTGAGTTTGCATTGTGTACACCTGGAAACTATATGGTAGTGAACAACATGCCGAATAGCACAGCTGCACACGTGTACCACACAAGGTCAACATTCAACACAGCCCATGGTCCCCGGAACATTTAGTTGTCAGTGACAGCACAGGCACCTTATTCAACATCAGGAACGTACTATTCGTAGCGATGAATGAAGACGCGGATGGACTCAGGCTCGAGCGACGCCAGGAACTGGTAGTTTACTGACGAAGACCTTCCCTTGGTCATAGCTAATTTGGGCGAAGTGCTCGGCACGCTGAACGAGGAGGAAGTGGAGTCTTCTCCCATGGTAGATCTTCTGTAGAACCGATGGGTTTCCTAGACGATGGCTCCATTCGGGTGCCGAACTTCGACTTAGATACCACGCTGTTTCCGACCGATGGACCGTACCGACTGTCGCAATTAAGAGCGCGTTTCTTCTGACAGAATGGTCGTACTAGGACGTCAAGGTTGACTGCCACTCTGTTCGCCGAAGGCAACAGTCAGTGATAACCGTGACGAGCCATGGGATGAGGGAGTCAGAGAGACTGAGATCGACCGAAGGGCCGGAGGGTTGATCGACAGTAGATGATAAATGACCCGGAGTTTATTGGGGCGATAGACCAGACGGACAATGTATACTACTCTAGCGGCGAGCTTTTACCGTGCCGGCTGCTGCCAGAGCCTCACCAGCGGCGGCCGCCGCCAGAAGTTGTGCTCTGTCCTGGAGGACAGTACTGCGGAGTAGGCTCCATAGGTATTGACGTACTGTATTTCGCTTCGTGGATCGCACTTGAGTCACATATGATAAATGTTCATTGGGCATACGTTGCGCAACTAGCGCAGCGCGCGACAAGGAGATGCAAAACCAAAGTACTGGAGGCATAGGGGAGTGTCACATTTGCATCGGTAAATTGCTGCGATACTTTGTGATGCTGTAAAGTAGTGTTTTATTGATTTTCAGTCTTATTGAATGATATCCAAATTGTTCTGAACGGATTGTGCTTTCTTTTGTCTAGATTATATTTTAAATGCGGAATATATGCCGTTGTTATGCTTTTTGTTTCATGTGTGACCGGTCTTCCACTCCTGACGTATACTATATGTCAAATTCATGTGGAAATTAAATTAAAGAAATAAAGAAAAGAACTGAAAAATATTTAAATTTCGTGAAAAGATCTAAATGTTAACAGAACACTATAAAGCAATGAAGTAACAATTTAGATGAAGAAGTGTACAATTTACCATTACTACGACAGGTAGTCATGCAAAATTGTATATAATTTTCTAAGACTTCATCATTTTTCTGTTTGTTCCCAAAAAGATTGCCTTTGGCGACTACATTATGGACTGTATTCTTCGAGAATAAAGTAAAAAATCTTAAGACATTTTAGGAGACAAAAAATGTTTGAATAGAATCATCTGCAGCCATATTGTACAAAACGACATTTGAAATACTCTGGCGAAAATGGTCACTCCAACAGCCCGATTTCTGGGTCGTTTTAGTTTTAAAACGGTTCCCTGATAAATACGTCTACATCAAATACTTTCATCAAAGCTTTTGATATTCTAGAAAGAAACATACTACCAGTATTTTTTCAAAAGAGAAAAAATGGAAGAGAAAGACAATGTACTTGAACGGACATAGATGGGATTATATGACATTAATGAGAATAAAACATGGCGGTACTCACGTGTTTTTACGCCGAGGTTTCAAATTATAATAAGCAAATATTGAAAAATTAGTCTTAACACTTATATCTGCTGCAACATTTGGGCTATTTTTACATAACAAATGTGAACACAATAAAGATGGCTCACTAGTAAGTGTTTTTTGATCATTCCACTTGGTCATTTGGTTTGGCGATAATGCGCACCCATGAAGCAATTCCTCAAGATCAACCGGACAGAGACGGGCTCAAAACCCGTTGAGGCCAAGCTGGGTGCTTTTTTTGAAAGAGGTATGAAAGCACATAATATGAATGTACCCAGTTGGTCAAAAGTTTTCCCGCGGGGATGTTCAAGGTGGTGCTCTCCAGAGGAATGGCTCCCTTCAACATGTAAAACGTGTCGGTGATCACGAGCAAGTGCTTATATTACTTTAGAGTTTCAAAAAATGCTCCTGGTAAGGCAACTGGGATGGAATCCATTGGTCCAGGAGCAGGAAGCAACTTAAAAGTTTTTTCATGCTTGTGCACTCCACCTTTGGTCTTGATACGAGACAAGCAGTTGACTACAGAGTTGTAAACTTCGTGTGCTAACAGGGTCTATTAGAGCTCCTATTGGATGAAGAAATACATCCGGAATCTATCTGGATAGCCCGAGAGCATAAGAAAATCTGCTGGATGCAATATTTGTTGGGGTTTCGTTTCTGGGACGACTTTTTGGAGCATGCAATTCAAAATAGATCTACCATCCAGGGCCTTTCGTGGTCGTAGTCAAACTGAGTTTCATTTTGGTCTACCAATGAAAGCGATTCCTTACATTACCTGTCGGTCTCTTGCTACTGCGAAAACTTCTTTTTGGTTACCAGGTTCTACAGCTTATACTTTACCGAGAACACAGGTACCATCGTGTCTTCATCATCTTCTTCTTTGTTCCAAAAGTTTTCTTTGATTTCTGAACTTACTTGGTGTCCATCACTTCCAGTTGGTCTCATCGCCAGACATAATATTTCTTCCTCTATGGGTTCTTCTTCCAATCAATTGGTTTCCAGGCAGGACAGCCCTTCCGAAACATTTTGCTTTATTCCTGGCCTGAATTTGTTTCAAATTCCAACGCAGGCAAGGACAATCTCCATCTGGCCAGTTCTCAGGATGCATTCGCAAGCCCGAGAATCCTCCTTTACGCATCAAGGTGTGTCCAAAGGGTGCACTTAATTCTATTTCAGTACTTCATAAGCATGAGGATTCTATACACTACCACGAGGCATTCTTCTATAGTAACGTAAGAGTTCTGATCGGTCGTGGGCCAAGCACTGCTTCAATCACCATCGGGGAATATATTTTCATTCTTTTGCTTTTGGATGAAGTGGTAGCCTAGCTCAGCAGCTTAGGTGTTCTTTTACAACATGTGACGGCGTCTATAGACTAGCAAAGCTACCTGTTAGAACACTAGGTCAATGGTTGAGAATGTGAACGATGGTGACCAGTCTGGGAGAAGTCGGTGGGTCGACCAGGGTTTATATAGAGAGTCAAACCTTCGAAAACGAGGCCATAATGAATGATTTCTGCGGTACCTCTTTAGATGCACCAGCTATGAAACATCTTATTGCTAGCTATGCAAAGCGAAAGCAGATGTCCTTTTTGTTCTTCGCAAGATGCTTCTAGAACATTCCGTCATGGACACGAATCGGTTGCTTACATTGACGACAAGAGTAACAATAGGTTCTTGTAATGCCTATTACTTCAAACATAGCATTATGACGTGGATTGTCAAACTTGGTTGCAAAGCCTGTTTAGGACAAATAACACGTCGAATCAAACTGCAATTTCAGAAGAGATGCATCTAAGTTACGTAACCCATAAAATATCAAGTTTTTAACTCATGGTTCATGTAATAAACGCAGAAAACAATCTAAATCCGAACACTACCACAGGTGGGCTGAGAAGGGCGGTTTTAAAGGGTCATGAAAGCCAGTACCTCGTCACTTCCAAGATAATCGAAACCTTCCGCTTGGTCTTTCCGTATTCTTCTTGTCCATGGATTTAAAAGCTTGGAATATCCCAAAAAAAACCAAGATATAAATTAAATAAGATAATAAAGGAACGGATATACATATGGCTTCCTCGGATCTTACACTTCGGACCGTTTGACTGTACCTTTCAACGAATTTCAATCGGCCGTGTCGTATAGCAAGCCGCACGTACTTTTTTTTTGTCATGGAACATATGTTCCTTCATCTTCAATGTCACTTCCGTTTATCGGAGTAAGCAAAATACAGTTTTCATATGCTTAAAAAGTGATCATTGATGGTGGTGGAGTAGATTACGACATCATCGTGGTATACCGTCACGTTTTTCCAATTTACCCTCGAGAAGATGATATAAAAAGCCCTCAGAATAATGGCGGGTGCATTGCACCAACCAAATTTCATCCGTTTAAACATGTAGAGACCTGCGTGTCACAAGAACTTCGTTTTCTCCCTGTCCTCTTCAAGGATGTTTACTTGCCAGTAGTAATAATTGGGATCCAAGGTGGTAAGTACTCTCGCATCCACATGCAAGTCAATGCACTCGTCCATTAAGGGTATCAAATGTGCATTGCTCACCGTCATGTCATTTAGCTTTAGGTAGTCAATGCAAACCCTCATTCGGGTATCTTCTTTCTTCTAGACCAAAAGCAGTGGACGGACCCATTTGAATGTGGTGGATTCTATCACGTTTTCCCTGAGGATGCGGTAAACCCATTGGAGTTATTAATCTCGAGCGTTTGATTCCCCCGCTATACGGAGCCTAATAAACTGGCATAGCGTTCGGGGTGAGTTCGAAACGGTGCTTTGTAGACTTGATCGAACCCAACTGGCGCAACGGAATAGAGGTCTTCATCAGTGGACCATCTTCAGATGCAATTTGGGAGGCATTTCTAGAATTCTGGTTGTAATGCAATGCCCAGAAGTGGAATGTACCAGGAGGGCTGTCCGAAACATTCCTCTCGCAAAGAGGTTGAGAAGCAGAGCTCTCCTCAGACGAGGCACACAAGCCGGGTGTAGCTCCACGGCCAAGCCGTCGCAATGGATCGAGGAGGAAGACAAATAGAGAAACCAGAGATCCATTAAGTCCTATGATTGAGGCATTTTCCATAGGTTCGGTGAGATATCCTTGTAATATACTGGGCTATCTTGGCGCACACGGGTCATATTATGGGCCGCGCGGGTATCCGGCAAGCTGCGTCGAGCGGGTAGCGGACGTGATCGGGAAAGAGATGTACTGGAGGTACGGTTGCGCTAATCTGATACGAGGGCGAACATGGAAGAAGGGAAGAGTAGTCCACACAATGGTTCTCGGTGTCACGGGCAGTTGACGTCCGTAGTCCAAGATATATCTCCCCACGATGGAGAGAAGTGCCTGCGTGGGTGGCACTTTCAGGCCGGGTATCCTGCTTGGTGCCGTTTACTTGGCGAGATGGCCGGAGTGCCGTCACGCTAAATACTCTAGCGCTACGCCCAAAATACCCGAAATATCTAAATAAATAAGTAAAGAGCGGAAATACTAAATTAACCGGGCAAGGCAGGTGCCATCCAGCACTCATCCTGTAGGCATCGAGCCGCATGGGGCTGGCGTGCCCGTGCCAGGAGGCCATTCAGTGCGCAAGCTACGTCGCGCATCATCTGCCGCTTCGGCTACTCCAGAGTCCACCCTGCAAACGGACGTGAATCGCGCCTGCGACGTCAACCAGTTCCACATCCACGGCCTAACCAGAATCCTGTGAATCGGCAAAATGCCAAGAAAACCTTTCTGAAAAGCACTGCGCTTCACTTGTTCACAGGAAGATAATGTGCATGTATGTTTCTTTACCAATATTGTAAAACCCTGACACTCTCGATAAAACTTGCTGCATTTTTCGGCAGTAAAGAGAAAAGTGATTGAGTGCTTAACAAGCAAAAAGATTGAATAAAACTAATAATAATAAAGTATCCTCTTCACGCAGTAATTCTTTTCAAGGAATACTAAATCTCAGCATAAAGAAAAAATGAAAATGAGATGAGTTGAGTAAAGCTCGTGTCATCGCACATGGTCATGAAGACAAGAAGAGACTTCTTCTAACAACAAATCTACAATCGCTCGCAGCAGTTTTTTCAAAATCGTAATACCCCTTGTAGCCCCGTATGGTTTCCAAATGTTAGAGTCATGACGTACCTAAAACCTACATACAAAGTATTGAAAATTTCATACGAGAAATACACGTGAAGCCGTCTTCGGTTTTTCAACTACCACCAAAACTGCTCTAAACTTACTCACAGCTCTATAGGTATGTAGTACAGTGATCAAAGTACCTGTGAGATTGGCATGAGCCATGACCATTTTGCTTTTCCGTCTAACTACTAGTGGTCGTCCAAGTAGTAAAAATAGTTTTCATTGATTATGTCTCACAACTGTAGAGAGCGTATCGGGCTTCCCCATGGTGGTATTATGACCAAGTGGGTAGACTCTATAGATTTCAAAGCTCTGCAATGTTCTTAGAGAAGTGAGCGAGCTCTTTCCTCCCTTATGAATTTGTACCGTTAGCAGACAGAACAGGAACATCGAAACAGTACGTGTTATGAGCCCTCGGAAAGGTACAGAATGCACTGACCGAGTACCACGAAGAACGTAGTATGTAACGGACTGACTTAGTACGTATTCAAGCACCGTGGTAGGATATTTGTGCTGACAAAGGGCGATGCTTTGCCGCCTTGGACCCCACGTACTTTTGGTAGTGCTGACAGATACAACGAGTGTATCTAGCGGATTGATAATGACTGCTGGCGCGCGTAGTTCAGAGGCCGTATAAAAGCCTAGACGCGGCGTCCCAACTTTCGGTGGTTCAGAAGGCAGACACGAGAACCGATCTGAACATTAAAGAATCTTACCGACGAACCACTGTGCTACTACAGACCTTCGCAAGACCGACCTATAATAGGTATGAGCCCAGAAAGCTCATCCAATCTGCCATTGAGGCCCCGTTGCTATTAGGATATCCGAACCGTAAGATGGAGAAATGGAGGTGGAAGCTTGGAGGAGTATGCAGAGGCTGGGTCCCTGTGGCAGGCATTTCAAGACACGCTAGATGATTCGAATAGTATCAAGGTATCAAAGAAAGTCACCGGAATAATGCTTCAGTCGCAGCTATACGGCTGGGAAAGATATTTATGTAGGGCTATACCGCACAGCACCATTCGTTCGGAAACTGGCGCACAGGCTATTGTTGATGCGCTTTACAAGCAGGATCCGCTCGCCGTCGTATCGGACGTGTTTTAGAATTTCATGCCTCGTTTGATCACGAAAAGGAATGAAAACGAGAGTTTTAAGAACTTCGAATCGAGATTCTAGGTACAGGTGTTCAGACTCGACGCGCACGGAACTGAGGCCAAGTTGTCAGACTCATTGGTGGCCTTCGCTTTTCTTGCTAACGCCGGCGTGGATAGTCATCAGAGAGTTTCTGTATTGGCAAATGCGGCACCCAGGAACGCAAATTCGGCAGCGACATCTACCACTAGCGACTACCTGAAGGCAGTTTTGTATGACGCCATCGCATCAGTCTTGAGATAATGTGATAAGATGAAGGGCCCAGGTGGAGACTCATCTAAGTATCTCTCCGCGAATTCATCCCACCACTCGTCGCGCGCAGGAAACTCAGGCTCTGTTCCCAGCAGGGGCAGTAATGGATCGCGATGCATGCCCGAACAGTTCACCAAACTCAAGGCGAGAACTAAGTTCCACAAGTGAAAGAAATTTGGACACTGGGAGGCCGACCATGGTGAGGATGGAACCCTGAAGCCCGGTGTGAAGGCCCTAGATGCTCCTCCGAAAACCGAGAACACCAACAGTAATGTGCTGACGATCAACATGGCAAAACTCGACGCATTGGGCGTAGCAGCGGTTAACTTCGACACACAAGTTGGGTTACTCCTGGATGACGGAGCCCCGTATCCTGGAATCGGATCCACAGAATTACAGCTTATAGCTAAACTGGTGTGCCCGAAGTGGAACGGGGAACTCGAGCCGAGACCGGACGCTGTTGCTGACAGACCCCATTGGCAATATGGTAGGAGGGATCACAGCAGTCAGTCGAAGAAGATCCCCGGCTCAGTGGTGTTTGAGGCGCAGACAGATCAGGGTGGTTAAGTGCAGATAAGGCACCTCGTCATCGATGGATCGTCGCAGTGGGTCATCTGAAGAACGTGACCAACTATTGCAATATCCTGCATGTCAACCAGAACAAACTGGTTCTGCTTTCGCCGCTCATGAAGTAGTGAATGACGTCGGAAGACATGCAGTTTCCCATTGTAGTCTTGAAAAGAGCCCGGAAATGCCGGAGGTCGGCAATTAGGATCAACGAACAATGGGCCTTTTCCGAGGATTCTCCGCGACGATGGGTTATGGAATATGGTGGCACCGCAATGCGTTTGCTCTAGGGCCAAGATCGGTTAGCCACTCTTGGAAGTTCTCTTTCAACACCACCCATGTTATCGGAGTTCACTTCAATCACCTGTCCGTCACGGACCGCTATAAGAGGAAGCCACGGAGCGTGCCGGAGCAACAGGTCTCACCGCGGAGTTCTCAGCTCGGCCAGCATGATTTGGTCATCTGTTGGGAATGGCGGTACCAGCGCCAGCCCGCTAAACAAGGCACCAATTGAACGGTACGGTAGAGCCGAAGGCCCCATGTTGGGCAATTCCGAGGTCGTGGCATCTACATGAGCGGCTGTCGCATCTTCTAGTGCCACGTTTGGTGCTTCCTCTTCCCTCACTGTGCGGCTGCGCCGTGGTATTGGAACCGAGTGGAAGCCGGTTGGACCCCTCGCAAGGTGGCTTGGAATGCGCTTGGACATCTCAAGGTCGTAAGAAACGGTAGCCGAAGAAGTCGCAGAAGATTAGCAAGCAGGGCGTGTTGGCTGTCGAGACGGCATTCCGGAAGCCCGTGTTTCAGGCGTTCTTTTGTTGCGGCCTTACGATGTTTCTCTTCCTCGCCATGATGCACGCATTTTCTGATGGGGGATATATGAAGTGCATTGCCCTCCAAGGAGGTTTTTCTCGGAACTTTACCGACTCACTGGACTCCAGTTAGGCTGTATATATGAGAACTGTTACCTTTACACGTGCGATTCACTTCCGTTTACAGAGTGGACTCCGGAGTATCCAAAGTGGCGCGTGTTGCACAACGTGGCATGTGCACGGGATGGCCTTAGGGCACCTGGGCGGCAGCGGCGCGCAATTTGCTGGCTAGGGTACGTGTGTCGGATGGCACCCGCCTTGCACATTTAATTTTGCATATTGGCTATTTATTTCCTTAGTTTTTTTGGATGGAGTACAGTGAATCTTAAGGTGATATTGTCATCCTGCTTTGCGGCGGGATAGTTCTAGGGAGGGTTCGCATTTTATTAAGTGAGCCGCGTCGTGCATTATCCAACCCATGTGTGATACAGTACCCTCGAGAAACGGTAGAATGTAGATTTATTTTAGTTAATTGGTACAGGTAATTACTACATTATCGATATCTGGCGAGGCGGGCTCGCTGCGTGGTACTTATTCTGGCCCTCTAGCTTCCGTTTTGGGGAAGTAAACCAAGCACCCTTGAGTCTTCATCTATTTTTCCGGTTAGAGATTCTCGTCGAACATCCTTAGGTTTCTAAGCCATCGCTCCCCAGGTCGCCTCGTAGCAGCGCCTGTATGGGCAATGTCCACCCAGTGAACCCCGTTCTACGCTTTTTGTTTGCGAATCCTCTTTCAGGACTCCCCGGCTCGTGACAGCGGTATTTGAAGACCAACGTTTGGAACTCGCTCCTTTGGAGTCATCTAAAACTAATTACGGAAGTTGTGCACTACTCCTTCGAAAGGAGAAATGACGTTACCACCACTTCCCCCCAGGCTTAGAAGGTCCGTTTACTAAGGCCCGTTCTACATCGAAATGTATCCTAAAGTAGAGGAGATAGATTTTGGCGCAAAATTGTCCAAGAGACATATTCTAGTACCAAGGAAAGCTCTTCTTGGTGTAGAAACTAACTGATTACCGAGTGGGAAAGAGTTACTGGCAGAATTTTGGTGCGAAGTGAACGCACCATAACTGCGTTACCGATACTGTTTGCATTCGCTTCATCGTTCTCACCTCCTTCAACTTGACCCTACTGAACAGCAAACACCTTTTATATAGCCACGAATCAAATGCGTTCCTCCGAATACATCGTAATTCCAACAGGATCGGCTCAGAAACATGTGGCATATATCAGCCATTCTCCTTATCAAGGTACTCAGAGCTCGAAATTCGGGATCGAAAATATATCAACAATCAAGGCAAAAAAGAATACTGTTCAGCAGCTCACCGGCAGAAATAAGAACCCAGCATCACATTTGCGACATTACGATCACATCACGAGAGTGTTTTGTTGTTGTTCAAAAAGATGAGCAAAGCTGGTTACGGAAACCGAAAAGCAAAAAAGAAAAATTTAAAAGAGGTCTTTGCGGAAGCGCCAAAGCTTCCTGAGAGTGAATGTGGAATCAAAAGAACTGCGAAAAGATGGCAAAAGAAGCTTACGCTTACGAGGATTAACGAATGTACTCCGCGTTTATTGTTAACATTACACAATCTGGAAGAGATGGAGATGATGAAGACTTATTTGACACACGCAAATACTACCACCAAGTGTATGAGCGTGAACGCAGAAAGGCCAGGCATGCACCTCCAGCGTTGTTGTCCACTGATGATACCGGAAAGATAATCGGAGAACCAACTAGCTCTTGCAAAAGAGCTAAAGTGTTACTTGCTGCCATGCTTCAGTCTTTAATCGAAAAGCAGGACACACAACATGCCGAATATATTTGGGAACTTAAACGTTGCAGCGATGAACGTGAGAAAACGCGTAGCATACTAGAACAACTCGCTTTCAAGCTATGATTCTTGATTTTCTGAGAGTCTGTTGACCACGTAATAAAACAAAGCATCGTGTTTTCGGTTTCTAATATTTGTGTCTCACGTAACCTCGTTAGACTCCCCAGGTTCATCTTGTGGTAAACTACAGTCTTCGGAGGCGCCATGACCAAAACTCAGATTGTGCAGTAAAAGACACGCGAAGCAAAGTGTACTTATATCATCTTCGTGTGCTAATCTGACACCGGCTTTCAGAGTCATGAATCCATGCTTCAGTATGCAGAATCCGCACTCGACCGATTTACACGTTTGGCTTGCTACCGAATTCCAAAAGTTTAATACGGGGCGGGCCCGTTTCTTACGGATGGTGGAGGTCTTCATCATGTTCCTAGAAAAAGAGAATGCGCAGTCACCGATAAGGTATAGTCTTACGTGAACACCAAAAATGACCAAATTAGAAATGTCATCGCCAAGCCAAGTTCAGCTTTCTATGTTCGGATTCAGTGTAAAAGGGTCATGTATGGTAGCATCTCCCAAGACCCCAGGCCGTCCTACGTCAGCGTACAGAACCTTTGATTTGCATCCACTACTGCAAAGACGGCCAAGCTAGGGTAGCCCTTATAGCAGCGGTACTCATAGTACTAAGAATGAGGACAACAACGCCCCCTGATATGAGTGCCATCGACAGCCTCCACGCAGCACAGCCAGTCTCGAATGCTCTCAAACTCGTTCATTACATTCGCAATATGTACTTCTTCTGTAAGAAATTGTACTTCAGAGCGAAAGTATTTGATGATAGCTCGTGACAATTCCCGAATGGCAGCAGAAACAGTACTGCATCCAGTACTGAGCTGAGATGTAGTGTACTCGAATTTTGATCCTCCTGGGTAGAGTAGAAAGGCAGCCAGATTCAACTCCTCTTTCAATGACGGTCTGTAGTTCGTCATTTCGCGTTTCACAGAAGGTCTTATGGCCTCAAAAACTGTGCAGAATCGTTCATACATTATGCGAAACATTTTAGTCTAGGAACGTGATTGCAGAAATGCGGGAGTTACGGCGTTTTTGTTGAACCATTGTTCAGTGTTTCGATGTCGTACACATTTTCTTTCTCTTGAGTCTTTGAGATTGTTCTGGTGCCAGCAAAGAAACGGAAAACTTTTGGTGGATATAGTTTGTATAGAAGCCGAAAGTGTATCGGTGTCATGCTTATCGCACGCTATAATGGCAGCCAAAGCGGCAATAAGCTGTTTGCAGCGTTGAATTATCAACAATGGGGGGAGAAAGCCTGATCGGCGTGGATTGAGGTTTGGCGGAATGTCCCAAAGTGTGGGGATGCTCATGTGGCAACTTAATGGTTGTGGTATTTTCGGGTCTGAAAAGGACACTTGAATTATGTCATCGAAAATGGAAAATAACCTTGTTGAAGGGGATGTGAGACAGATTTTGGTCTATGTTGCTTGGTGTAAAACACGCCTAGAGGAATCGCAAGAGGGACGACACAACAGCGTTTCTAGTTATGCAACGATCCGATCCCAACATTAGAATTCTTCCTTCAGAGGATTCGGAAGTGGAAGGAAATCATCCCCCACCACCTCCTATATGGAATCCTGAGAACTCCTAATAGAAACGCCCTTACAGGAACCTCAAGCAACCGACTCCGTTTGTGCGCGAAACACGCGCAACGCTTCCCAAGAGATGGCCGCCAGACTGGAGGACTCTGAAAGCCTTTTTAGGAATCCTGGAACCTCTGTGGAGCTTTTTAGGGATCGCTTTAGGAGAGTGCATGACCGGAGGCGAGCGGAAACCCCCACGAAACCTATGGAGAACGCCGACGTGGAGATTGAAAAACCGCACACGGCATCGCAGCAAACCCCCAGGAGCTACATAGACGGAAACAACCGAAGCCAAGCTCGCCTCTGGAGCCCTGGCCTTACGCCTTCCCGATTCGCTCTTACATGAGCTCGTCGAAAGAATTTCTGCAGGCGTTCAGGCACATTTTGGAGAGCGTAGCCACACCTTTGTGGAGTTAATCGCAACGGAGAGTGCTCACCGAGCTGTTGACGCCTTGCTGGATTCGGAATTCTTCCCAAAAGTGATCTCAGATGTTGTCCGTGCGTAGGTTCATTCCGAAACCGCGCAGAGGCTTCCAACCGCGGCGTTTCAAATTAGTTCTTCCGTACAGGAAAGGTTCCGTCTATCTATACCGAAGGTGACCCCGGGCAGAAAGAGACAGAATAATGCCGCCTCATATACCATAGGACGGAAGAATACTGCCGTAGGGAAACGGAGCCACTTCAGGAATATTGCTGTGAACCATCTGGACCTGTCCCCTCACGGAGAAGGACAGAATACCGGTCACGATGTTTTTCACCCAAGGAGAGAATAACAGGATACTCCTTGGGTGAATCGCGACAGCGGGGGTGTCATCCGGCACCGAGACAATCTATAGGGAGGAGGACGAGAGAAACTGAGAGATAAAAGCGCAAATCGAAACACCGATTCGGAGAGAAGCTCAGACTCTGAATTGGTAAACAGCTCCGGCGCGGAGGACAGTATGCCTCCTAAAGGGAGATACAGAAGGGTCAGAAAGGTCTTCTCGCTTAACGACCTCCTGCTCAAAGTGTTAGACTACGACGCGTACCGGTAGAATGATCGCTTCACTCTTTACGAACCGTCAGTTGCTAAATGACTCTCGAAAATCCAGCGCCACATGGATAATCAAATGAAGAAGCACTCTTTCTCCGGCACAGGCCGCATCTCGGTCGAATGTTTTAATTCTAATCCGTTCGGCGTGTATTGACTATGACGTCCGTGGAGGTGCGGCCGTCAGGTGGTTTCAGTTCTTTCCCACAGATAAAGCACACCCGCTGGTGCAGCCGTGCCTCACGGGGGAGAGCACCATTAAGGATGACACTGGAACGGAGATCTTGACGACGTACCTGAAGGTGGTGCATTTACTCCTCAAAACATACGCAATGAATGGAATTATATCCGATGCAAACGTGGAAGTCATCTCCCGTAGGTAGGTAGCGGGAATGGCCGAAACGGAGTTCTCATAGAAGCTGTAGACAAAGGCCTTACGGTGTGGGAAAGTGTACTCCGAACAGCGACTGATGTCGTTTTTGTCGACGGAATCCCTCCCTCGATACGCGCCAGGATGCGTAATCACTTGAAAACGCACGCAAAAGCCACCTATATGGATCTAGCACGCTTCGTGGAATCCTATGGGAATACCCACCGTGCCGCTAACCGTAGCCATATTCCACTTCTGGACAAACAAAAGGCCATAAGAAACAGCCGGCCATCCGCCCTAACGTTGGACTCCAGCACCTCAGGGGAGATCGATGAGCTCACTGTAGATGGAGAGCATAAGGCCCTTGCTCTCACGTACGCCCCATCTCAGGTAGCACCGTCTAGGACGAGGACCACCTTGTCTCTCTTCTTATACGCTTCTGCAGGATCCTATAAGAGTTTCCGAGTCGCAGACCCTCAGGGTTACGTACCGCCTTGCTGTATTTGCTTGTATAGAGAACCAGTACACAGTACTACTTTTACCCCGGCCATGAGGGCCGCCATCATGCAGGAACGGGAGAAGAACTCGCAGAACCTGAAGGACACACAGACAGAAAGCGGAATTTATCGAGCTCCGCATCACGACATCCTCTCCTCTCAAGGAAACTACGTTTACCGCGTTCCAGTTGGAGTGCAGCCTGTCCTACTAACACGTGCGCCCCCAATGAACGGGGCAATACCCGAACCCGTTACAACTCAGGGGAACACATCGCATACAGATGTGCAACCGCAGTAGCCCTCTCCCATTGAAACTTAGATCCTCTCCAACGATAAAAACCCTCATAATCAGGTGTAGAGGCTCCGCGTGGCTCCTTGCCTTCGAGACCCGACCCCACGGAGTTCGCCTTTAGAAAAGGGGTAGAAGCCATCAGGACCGTCGACGCAGAAACTGCGTGCCTGACCATTTCATTTGGACCCATTCGCCGCCTTTGAGGAATCTGTTTGCCCGCTCTGTCGTGCGATTTACAAGGTATTTGTCTCTATACGATGTTCCCCACTTGCCTCCATAACGGTGCACGCTATCCTAGACAACGGAACTGGCCCCAACCTAGAGCACGCTGACGTACTGCCGCGGCCTGCTCTCGGATCCTGGACGACTGACAAGCTCCCTAGGGCGCAAGACAAATCGCGTCGAGAATTTCACATCATGGGATCATTACCTTTATATCTCTTTGAAAATCAGTCTCAGAATCCAAATCTAGAATTTGGGCTGCTTACAGGTGAAGAGGTGATTCCTAGTGGCGACCAACGCGGCAGCACAACGCACATTGGGCACTTCCTTGGTTGTTTGGTATGTACGTCCAATATACACACGCCTGCGGAAGGTAACGTTTCATGACATCGCCCCTGAAGGTATCGTGTCCGCCTCTCCGGTACCGGACGTCAAGGCCCGTCACGTGGGTAATCATACAAACGAGACGTAGTCGAATACGCTCCAGGTGGTGAAGAATATCGAAATACCCGCGAGATGTCAATCGGAAGTTTGTGAGCAGACCTCTTCATCTGGCCTTTCATTCCTACAGGGGAGCTTACATCTGACGACCAAGCATCACTACATGATCGCGAACGGTGTTATGGAAGTGGTGCCGAACATTCCCTTCAGGATCATTCTCTTTTACCTCAAGGAGTCGCCTTTACGGCTCCAGAAAGGGTCTATCGTAGGATTGGTAGTACTAGCCCCTGCAGGACTGGCTCATCTGTTTCGTATGGATAGTCGAAAAAACCGCGATGCTATCACCACCGTAAAACGCAAAGCAGCTTCGACGTCTGTAGAGGAAGAGAAGCCTGTCACTTGGAAAGAAAAGTACCAAATAGGCGAAAAGTGCAAAGGGTATCGCCATAGGACAGTGGAGATGATATCCGCTCTTGAGAACATGTATTCTAGTCGCCAGGGTCAGATTAGAATGGTCAAGCACCAGATCCAGCACACACCTAATGCGAAACCGGTACATAAACTCCCGAGAAGGGCCGGACCCTATGCGCGCGATTTCGAAAGCGATGAGGTTCACCAGATGCTTAAGAAGGTTGTCATCGAGCCCTCCTTTTCCAAATGAGCCGCCCCGGTGGTTTTGATGAAGAAGAAAGATGGATCATCCTTGAAGTTCTGCATTGACTATAGACGCCCCAATGAGGTAACGGTACGCGAAATTTACCCGATACCCCGTATGGATTAATGTATTGACTCCTTAAGGGATGTGTCTATTTTCTCCACACTGGATGCCAAAAGTGGCTACTGGTTAACTGAGATGAATGACTCCAATATGTACAAGATAACGCACATTTCGTACTGTGGAGTTTTCAGATTTCTAAGGATGCTATTTGAATTTAAGAATGCACCCGCTACGTTCCGATGAGCGGTAGAAATAATCCTGTCAAACGTAAAGTAGCAGTACGCCTTGGTATATATTGACGATGTCATTATTTGCTCCTGCATCAATGAGAAGCACGCTATGAATGTGAACCACGTGCTTCAACTCATGAAGGATGTTGGACCAACCTTGAAGCTGAAGAAGTGTCTCATTTTCAAGTCCTAGGTGGATTAACTGGGGCAGGATGTGTTCCTCGGCCGCCTTTAGGTTTCCACAAAGACTCAAGACGCCATGAAGAAAGCTCATCCTCCGACAAACCAGACGGAGTTCCACTCCTTTCTTGGATTGTGTAATGTCTTTCGGAGGTTTTTGCCATATTTCTTCCGCATTGAAATGCCGTCAAATCGCCTCCCGGAGAAAGACGAACCGACGCAGTCTGCTCTCCTAATGGACGAAGATTTCGAAGTCGGTAACATTTTGAAAAGGAGACTAAGAGAGCCACTGATCTTGATTCTACCAAAGTGGAACGGCCAAATGGTGCTGAAATCAGACGCCAGTGAGTTCGAGGTCAGATGAACCCTCCTACTGGAACATTCTGAAGGTGGAATTTCACCTCTATGAAACTGGGGTCGCAGGCTTTCAGCGAGGGAAAGGAATTATTCTACCTCCGAGCGCAAAATATCTCGCCATTATATGGACGGTGTTGTCTCTACGCGCATACCTAGAAGGGGCGCGTTTCACCTTGAGAACAGAACATGCACGATTGAAGTAGATAATGCAATTTACAGATGCTGCCGGTCCACTGGAGAGGTGGAGGCAACGCCTCCTGGAGTACTATTATGACGTTGTCCACTGCTTAGGTCTTAAACGCCAGGCGGCAGACGTTCTCTCGTATATTTATACTGAGAGAGAATGTAAACCACCGTTGGAGGATACTAATACGTGTCTAGTCATCAGGATCGCCGACAGAAAAGAAAAATCCGAAGGAGAGTGCTTGGAATACTGTGAACCTTGAGGAAAGTCTAATGGACTCCCACAGGTGATGGCCCTCGTCAAGGAGGAAAAGAACGTTCTACCCATCACCATTGTAGATCACCTAAACGAGCAGACTATGGAGGCGTACTGCAAGGAGTGCCTCACCAATGTGGAGAGTCTAACATCACCATTCGATGTTGACTAAGTTAGCTTACTTGTGTGCCGCGCTCCCCTGGGCGGTATTCTCCAAAAAGGGGGTTCCAACATGCCTACGAGCGAGAGTGCTGTATCTTTTGCACTATCCTCGACTTACAAGGCACCCCAGTGGGTCGCGCATGTATTTCACCATGAAGAGGGAGTTTTATTGGCTGCACATGGGTAATGACGCCTTCCCAGAAGGGTGGCAGATCGGGACTAGTGCGCCACGGCTCGGAAAATGATCCACAAGCACCAGACGCCACTCATTTCATTCCTGCCTTCAGGACCTTTGGAGTTCGTGGCCATGGATATTTTGGTGTCTTTCCACAAGTCGGAGAATTGATATGGATTTATCCTCGTGATCACCGATCGATTCTCGAAGATCATGCGTGCCATTCCGCTCTGCAGCACCACTAAAGCAGCAACTGACGACCTCGTTCTGGAGAATCGGCTTTACGCGTATGGAATCCCATCGTATCTCCTTACGGAAAACAGACCCCAGTTTTCGGGGAAGATTTTCAGCGCCATCTCCGGATGGCTGGGGATGAAGCATATGTTTACCGCTTTATATCACCCCCAGATCAACGGAAAGGCAGAATGGTTTAACAAAACCATCGCCTCAAGATTGTAACTCTACGTAGCGGATAATTAGAAAGATTGGAACACATACGCGAGCTCGCTCATATATGCATACAACCTGGAGGTGCACCGCTCCACGGGGACCGCTCGTTACAATATGGTGCTCTCGCAAATCCCGCCTAGTGCCATCATTGAGGCAAGCGCCACGGCGCACCCAGCGGGTGGGTTACAGATACCAATAGTAGCTCAAGCAAACCGCTCCATCTTAAGGTACCAAGGACGCCAAGAGGACGCAATTTACCCCTCAAAAGAGAGACTTAACGCCAAACAGAGGAGATTAAAACAGGATTTGGACCGAAAGAGGAAAGAAGGCCCTCACCTGAAAGAAGGCGACGAGGTTTTCTTCGACAAATCTGGGGAGACATCCGATGAACCGCGGGACGTCAGGCGCAAATTGGCGCCAGATATCTCAGGCCCTTACAAAGTCCTTCAATCCTACAGGGACACTGTCGCCATCGAGGTAGAATGGCTCCGAGAAGGTGTCTCTCGCGATCGGGTGACGAAAATCCAAACGCCCAGCCTTTCAGTAACGTCCGTGAACCCACCTCAGGGGCCCCCTGTGGACATTCCTACTCCAAGCACCTCAAAAGCGAGGACGCCGATGAATATTGGAAATCACATCACACCTCTCGGTGAACCATTGATCGAAGCTCCAGACGTCATCACAACCACTCACGATGATAGCCTGTATGCAGTGGACGATATCGTCTGTCATAGATAAAACGCTGCAGGGATACTGTACCACGTCCTCTGGTATGGGCAAATCTCATAGTATGACAGGGAAAGACATCCGCGAAACATCTCGGAGAAATTCATCAGGAGATATCACGCCAATCTGGAGCGGAAACGCAATTCCGCCTAGGCGTCTCCACCTTTCGTGGAGTTCTCTTTTTCGCCTCGAGGCCGACATTGCCCGCTTTTCGTGCACTTCTGCTGCGGCACCTGTTGCTGGTAGACGCTCGGGCACGGCCAATGAGTACGGAAATCACCTGTCGTGGAGCCCCTGCTCCACCTCAAGGGTATTTTATTCTGTCTCCACGTGGAATTAATTCCGTCGCCGGGTTTTTCACGCCTACAGGTCACCCAACCACGTCGCATACTCTGCTCTTAGACAATCCTTCGCTGTTATCGCATGGCTCTCAAAGAACTCCGCCAGGCTCTTCTTGATCGCAGCCATCGAGGCTCGATCGGCACACGCCTTATGGAGCTCCAGGACCCAGTTGCAAACCTCAAGCAGAAGCTTTACAGGAGAAGTCGGAGCAGGATGACCCATCACCATGCATGCCTGCACCAACTCCTGGAAAGTAGTACAAAGAGCCCCAAAGGATAACCTGCCTGAGTGCACGCCGGAATCGGCAATCTCCGTCAACGGAACAAAAACAGCCGCAGAAGTAGTGGCAGACAGCGGAACAGCCGGGACGGTGGGCTCTCGAATGGATTCTGCAGACACCGCCACGGAGGTCGGCAGGACCAAGGATGGAGCAGACGACACAAAAAATGACGGCGCTACAGGAACCGGGAAGCTTCTCAGGTGAGGCTGAACACCCGGCACCGTGACGCTCCGCAGATGCAGTTGCACCGCTGGGTTCGAAGCATTCGGGACGTATGTGGTCTCGTTCACTTCCGCGGAGGCACATCGGCATCCACCGCGAGAGGATCCGGCGTCGATGCTGGAGACTGCGTCCCGATCTCAGAGGACAGAGCCACGTCATGTGATGGATCCGGCAACGAAAGAGGCGTGCGGATCGCTAAACTCTCTATCATGGGACCATAATCGAAGAAACGTTGCCGTAGCACATGAGGCTACCGAGAAGTGGCAAGGCGGGGAAAGAACGAGTAGGCTTGCCCATCATCGTCTCAATTAAGGCTTCTCACAAGCGGCTGAAACTTGTCTTTTCCATAATCATACCAAAGAAAGCCCGGCGTGTCGTGCTAAGCCACCTGCAGGTTGTAATCCAGCAGCGTCCCCGCCTCTGATTCGCTTCACGCCATGCCTTTGAAGAGATTCTGATTCCTTAGGAGCGATGGACCCAGTTAATTGGCACCGAAAAGGGAGAAAACGTCCGGCGGTTGACTGATACGAAGCATCTCAGAAGAGTCAACCGTCGCGGCACCGAACGTAGGAAGTGACGCCTTCAACCGCTGCCTGGAGATAAGCCGCTAGTGTGCCGACCGTGAATCACGTCAAGGCGATCAAAGTGACGAACCGCTCTAAGGAGTCATGTAGATCCAGAACCTTCGAGTTGTGATACGCGAAAGTGATAGGCGTGTCCACAAAGAGGTGCGGGGAGACCTAATGGTCCCTCCAGGAGTCGTTCAGCTTGAGGTAATAGTTGGAACGTTGCCGAGAAGGCATATCATGGAACTCAGTGTTCTCCCAACAATAGAAGTATCCGAAGGCGTCCCACACTCGGATCGCATCCACAAGTTGCGTCCCCCATCGTTTGCAATTGAGCCAGTGGAAGCCATCGTAAGGGAGATTGAAGGGCAGCACAACACGGGCAAAACGCCCATCGGCGATGATTTCGAGCCATACTCCTCGTTGTTGTGAAATTTCCTTGTGGTGGAGTAGTCGGAGTCGAGTCTGTATCTCGTTCTCTTCAAAACCTCTGATGTAAGGGATGTCAAAGTTCCCCACTGTGGTCGGAGTGCTGTCGCCGTGCACTGGAGTGTGAAGCCAGTGAGCACGAAAGGCGTCCACCCGCTTCCGATTCTGGTCGTTCCAAGTGACCTCCTGTGCAGTGCGGAACCTCATCGCCGGAAGTTACGCTCCGAAATGATGAATGTAGTCCTTCACGGGGCACGGGAGACTTACGCAGCTGTCATGTAAGGGCACGAAAACCCGCGTAGCTTGATGGTCGAAGTGTACCCTTGGGCGAAGTGGCGCACCGGTGGAGATGTGATACACCTCAGGATCGAACGGAAAAGTAGGAGCAACTGCCGGAGAAGTCATTACGAAGGTACACGTAGTTGGCAGGATGTACACTGAATGTGTCGGAGCACCAGAGGAGATCGACGGAATGCCACTGGTTCAGCGGCACCCTCCTACAAACCCGAAAAAGAAGGGAGCCGCGTCAAGAAGTCATCGTAAAATGCGCGGAGAGGACAGACAGGGGGCTGCGAGGGAGGTATTGAGTACCATGACAAGAATCTAGCTCATCGTCGGTGTTCTCGGAATGCTAGATAAGGGTGATAGATTGCAAGTTTGTTAGGGAATCACTCAAAAAAACTACGAAAACGCTAGATTCTGCTAGTTCGCGGTGGTTGGCAAGCAAAAAAAAATTTTTTTTTGGAAATCACTCTTTCCTATTTTCTATTGCTCTCCGTCCATAGTACCGCAACTCGCTAGTTTCAAGTTTAGAGCAAGTTCTTTGCTCACGAAACGCTAGTTAGAGGGCTCGAAATGCCGCTGGCCGCGCAGCGGCCAGCGGCCCCACCCCCATGCAACCCAAATTTACGCACATATTTCCATCTCGTGGATTTCGAACTTCAAATTGTCAAAGTTTGGAGCCCAACTGTTCTCACAGCTACACCCACACTCTTGGACACCATACCTCCCTTACCATCCTTACCATCCTTCTTCTCCTTATCTTCTCATTCCACGCCTCCTCTTCAACCGACTCTCACCTTCTATCCCTTTGTCGTCCTTAAAGGCGTCTCGGGGACCTCCCCCTGCTCCGCTTTATCCAACAACGCCAGTAGCTCTTCATCATTGACGTCCTCGCTAGACATCGCTACTACACGCCCCACCACAACGGCGCTCCCGTTCCTGACGCAACCACCAAGTGAGCACTCCCCGAGTACTTATCCAACCGCATTTTTTCATTCGCCCGTTTTCGCGCCATATCCAACCGACCTACGACGTGTCCCACCAATAATCTGAAACGAGCAATTTAGAACGGCATTAGTTTAACGCTTCCTTCAGTTTACGACGCTATCACACTAACTTAGGTATGTACATGTAGAACTACAAACGTGTCTAAAGAACTGGTTCAAAACAAGAACCAACAGGCCTACGGTGCTCTCCTAGATTCGCAACATACATTTGAAAATGGCACTCCAAGTCTATA
>JAHNZQ020000227.1:1211727-1231982 GCA_019155205.2 Gracilaria vermiculophylla | reverse complement strand
GGGGTCTCTGGAGCTTTAATATGAAGAACCATTTTGCAAAACCATCTCATCCTAACTGATACGGCACGATTCATTGAATTGATACATCCATTTCATCCTAACTGATACAGCACGATTCATTGAATTGATGCATCCATCTCATCACAACTGATAGAGCACGATTCAATGAGTTGATACACATGTCACATTTGAGAAGAGGGCACGCACGCACACCCCAAGTTCGCTGCTCCTCAAATGTTCTGAGGCAGATGCAACGTTCTCTTCCGGTGAACACTGCTGGAACAAACCGGCTACCTTTTGACAAATGCTTGACCCGTTTTATGGCAAGCACCAGAGCGGAAGAGGGCGCGCCCTGCTCTGGCCAAAGGAATTCATGTTAATCTGTGCCACGCATCTTGGTTCATGCGGGCAAGGATTCGGACGGCATGAATCACCGACGTTGAGAGATAGAGCTGGGTCGTAGCATCTGCTTTGGAATGGTAGTGTGCCAAAAGATGAATCGCACTTGACATGTCGCATGCACGAATCATCGTTCTCACAAATGAATCCGATTTTGTTCTTCGGTCGGAAAAGCCTCCAGTCGCGACCCTTGTAGTCGTCTCTCCCACACTGCAAATCTTTCTCGCATTTCTGGTTTCAGCGACAGACACAGGTGATAAACAGCGTTTGTATGTATCAGGGTCCATATTGGACGTTCAAGTAGACACTTACTCGTTCAAATCTAGAGGTATTGAAACACGGTTCCCACAAACCCACTTGCAAAACCGGTAGATGACACAGCTTTCTCCTTCCTGGCGACTCAGGATCTACTCTGCCTTCCGTGGCAGGCATGCGTTTCAACTCAGAACAATCCTCACCATCGATAGTAAAGGTGACAGGAACAGATGGGGCAGTTTCTGAATTCTGACAAGTGCCATTGACACAAAACGCACCCTGCTCTCAAGTGAAGCAGAACCGATCCTCGTACCGCGCACCAGTCGGCAAAACCTTCATGCAGGTTTGCAACGGGAACTTCGCGCCAAAGAATGGGCGCTCAACACCTGGAACCTCTGTGCCGACCGCATGCCTTCCACAAGTCACAAACCCGTGGTTGGCACAGGCCGCACCCAGTGGCCCGCGTTCACGAAGGCGACTGCACCCAAACATACCGTGAAACTGCTTAGAGAGTAACAGCTCGCGACGGCACTCTTGTGAAATACCACGAATGTCGAGGGGACAGCGACTAAACGGCGAGTGCGGCGTGCAGCACGCAAGTGAATCATGAAGGGCGGCGCGCTGCACACAGCGGTACTTGTGACCTTACACACGATCGCAACTGGCGCTTCTCCTGCCGTCACACCTATCAAAGTTTGGGTCGCAAGCCACACCGAGTTCTTTGATGAGCTCGCTCTGTAGCAAGCACTTGCCTACACCACCGGTCGGACTGTTGCCCAACAGGTCGTGCGTGCGAGGGGAGTCAAGAAACGGTATGAAATTCTGACAATGTGCGTCTTCGGTGCACTTCTGGCCGGCTGTCTGCAGACGTTGATACAAGCCGGCCTTTTCGGTCTTTTGTCCATACGTCTTGATGGCGTCGACGGAAAAGCCCTAGCACTCATAGTTATCACATCCCAGTCCACACGCAGCTCTGTGCGGCCTTGTGGCGTTGCACTGCGTAAAGCGTAAAGTCGGAACGGCAGTAGAAGCCATTTTGCGCCTGGCAGTCATGGTCGGACTGGCAAAAGTCACCGGCCCCGCCGAAAAGAATTGCTCGACACTTTGGTTCTATGTTACACACAAGATCGCCTTGGCAGGCGTCGGTCGACGTGAGGTCGCAGTCGGCACCGGTCGGAAGTTGCGGGAGAGAAGTGCGCTGATCTTGGTTTGAGTCGGCGAGAAAGCCGCAGAAAGTGCCGGGTTGGCACTTTGCGGCGCCTTCCTTGCAGCAGTTGGATCCGCGTGGCAGGCGCGTGGCACAAACGCGTGCGCGTGGCACAAACGCGTGCTTCTGCATCCAAACCGATGCTCCATGACAAAGCTGATGTACATGAGTCACGATCGCGCTCCTTGCTATAGCTCTGGAGCGGACATTCCCTGTCCGTTACACATTATTGCGGCCCAGTGACGAGGTGCTGCGGAGGGACCAGAGAGCGGAAGCGTGTGGAAGTGCACAGTGAGAAGGGCGCTACAAGAGCATGCACAAGGGCGGAGTAGGCGGATACCATAGCGCGACGGCCGGTATGGACGATGGGCCACGAGGAGGATGGGCGCAATGCATGGACCGTTGCGCTCTTTCATAGATGTTGTGGCAAGCATAAAATCGCTTTCGTGTACTGTATCTCACGCGCCGTGGTGATAGTTAGTGTTTATGACTTGTAATGAAAATAAAATTGTGGCTATGTAAACTACTATCATACGCCCTGGGCGATGACGGCGAGAAAAAAAGAGCTCCTCATCGATGCGTTTGCCTTTCCGACTTTCTATTGGCAAGCGCATTGCGCAAGGTTTGTAAAGTACTGCCCAGTTATTCCTTTTCTGCAGAGCGGTTCCGTGCGACTTTGTGCTTTGCGATGACGCAAAAAAAGAAAAAAAATCCCTCTCAGTGACTCTGAACATTTGAACTACTGTTCGTATTTATATTTGTAATGTTAACGTGATAGTGCTTGAATTTATATTATTGTTTGTGTTTACGGGAGCATATCAGTGATAATATGCTCCCGTAAGTCTCAATCTCTATAAAGGAGGACTGTTGTTCTTCAATGTTCGGAACAACAGTCCTCAACTCCGATCGTCTTGTTTTCACCTTAACTGCCTCTCCAAGAGGTTATGGGCCCAGCCCTCGCAAGCCTGCCTGATTTGCATTCTTTCTTGTGGTCTTTGTCATCCTTCAAACATATCTACCTACCTGTCGCTTGAACTCTGTTTAATAATAGAGTCTGAGAACTAGAAGATTCGAATCCACCCGTTTGATGAAAAGCACGACTACGAACTTTGGAGAATCAGAATCGATGCCGCCTGTCATGGCAAGGGTATTAGAGAAGTTCTCAGTCAAGGTCGAAATCCCTTCAGTGATGAAGAGAAGAAAGCCGAATGGGAGTTCAGCAAGAAGAAAGCTAGTGGATTAATTGTCTCCGCACTTTCAGATGAAGCTTTTCTTGTCATAGAAAGTGACATTGGAAATCCTTACAAGATGTGGAAACGACTGGATGATCATTTTGCATCTAAATCAACAGTTTCTCGCATTGTGAAGATGTGCGAGCTAGTTAACCTTAGATATTCTGATATCAAACAGAATATGGGACGCCATATCGATAAAATGGCTGGCGTTCTAGAACAACCTGCTGCAATGGAGACAAAGTTGCCAGATGAACTTTCTGTTGTCCTTTTGGTCTCCTCCGTCACTGCAGTAGAACTAAACCCTGTGTAGGCGGCTATCAAAACACTGTCTGCCGAGAATACCACATGGAAAAGTGTATCATCCAGGCTCCTCAACGAAGTTAGAACTCTTGACTCACACACTTCAGAAAAAGCTTTGGCCGCAAGACCGAAATGCGCAATCTGCGGAAAAAACCACACAACCAACAGATGTTACTTAAACCCTCTTAATCCTGAGAACAGACTCAGACTTTCTGAGGAACCCAGAAAGCTTGGTGATGGCTTTGGAGGCAATCTAAGCGTGCAGAATGGTCACGATACTCAATCAAAACCATTTCGGACCAACAACCGTGCTGCAGTTCATCGACATCGCGCAATGGCTACTCGGACTGGAAGCGAACATGCTTTAATGCTCGATTCTGGCTCAACAGTGCATCTGACCTCATCATCGAGGCATATATCACAGAGAAGTGAATGTAATGTGCCGATCGCTCTCGGTGATAACTCAGAAATCACTGCTACTGAGAAAGGTGTAATGCCCGTACGTTGGTCCCATGGTGAAAGGAACTCTGTCGTAAGCCTGAGCAACACGCTGATGTCACCAAACATCGCAATGAACCTTTTATCGATTCCAGCATTGACTGCAAAACAATTTGCTGTTGTCTTCTTACCGGACGTAGCCCACATCATCGACCTCACCGATAATCTGACTATCATTGGCAGTGCCCCGCGAAATTCTGATGGACTGTACTACATCCCAGGGGATAGTTCTTCTAGCTCTACAGATATTAACAGCGATCTTTCAGGTCATGCTGCTGCCATGATGGCACGAATTCCCAATATTCTCAACAAAAAAAGCCAGTCCGACGCATCGTCGGTTACAGACTCGCACCTGATAAAATCATAGAGGAAGTTAGTGTTTCCAATCAATAAATATCTTTGTGGCATGATCGCTTAGGCCACACTGCAACTAGAACTGATGTCAAGAAGCTCCTACAGAAAGAACTTTTATCTGTATCACACCAGCGACGTATGGATTGCATCCCTTGTACCAGTGGAAAATTCCGTCGTAGCTTTCGTGGTTCTCTTACATCTGCATCTCGATCTGGCCACCTCCAAACATATATCACATTCGTTGGGAACGAATCTGAACTTGGTCATGCCTACTACATGGTCATCGTCGATGAATTCACGCGCTATCTATTTGAGGCCCCATTTGTTCGCAAAAGCGATGCGTCTGGTATCATCCTTGAGTATGTGAACTGGTTCAAACGCCAGACGAGCCACACAGTATATTCCCTTCACTCAGATGGAGGATCCGAGTTTTTCAAAGCACAAAAAGTACTGAAACGACTTGGTGTCAAGTTGACAAAAACTACAGCATATACACCTTCCTCGAATGACCTGGCAGAGAGAAACATTGGAGTTCCGATGGGACCTATCCGTGCTTGTTTAGATCAAGCTCATCTTCCTTTAAGCTACTGGACAGATGCTCTGGGCCACGTTATTTTTTGCAGAGACATCAACTACCATCACAACACAAGTCGCATTCCATTCATCGCACTATTGAACGGCCTACCTCGTGATGTGAAGCATCTACGCATTTTTGGATGTTGCTCCCTTGCTGATCCCAGTCCAGCCACCCGCAAGAATCTGCAACCTCGCCTTATAGAAGGAATCAACCTTGGGCACATCCGCGGTGGTATGTACAAAATTCTCACCAGCATCGGCACAATTGTGACTAAACACGTCCGCTTAATC
This sequence comes from Gracilaria vermiculophylla, assembly GCA_019155205.2. Classification (NCBI taxonomy): domain Eukaryota; phylum Rhodophyta; class Florideophyceae; order Gracilariales; family Gracilariaceae; genus Gracilaria; species Gracilaria vermiculophylla. The sequence continues at coordinate 1,226,867 of JAHNZQ020000227.1, read as the reverse complement.
GAGAATGAGTTTCCAGGCCTCACGGGAATTAATGGCACCGTACCGGCCCCTACCCCGACAACTTCTCGTTGTGCGCCCGGTACTGCTGTAACTGCGAACGATTTCAGTGATGACGATGACGATGACGATGACGTCCCTACAGGCACTGACTATGGCCGTCTGCCACCAGGATCCCAAGGAGGTGAAGTAAGCCAAGATCTCATCAGATCACCTTCATTATCGAGTCAAAGTAGTACGAGACTTACCCACTATTCTGCAAAACCGTCTACTTGCGATCTAGGCCTGGGAGGATATGCTTCTGATTTTGAAACGGAACTGGCAATCACAGCTCGCACTCTCCCAGACGCCATCAGTACATCCGACGACCTAACACTACGTCAGGCTCTCTCCTCTGCTGAGGCTAGCCATTGGATGGAGGCTGTCCGTACTGAATTCAATACCATCTGCAGTCTTGATACTTATGAAGATGTAACGCCCCATCATGGTCAACCAATCCCATCTGGTTTCATTTTTCGCCTCAAACGCGATCACAGTGGCAAGCCGATACGCTTTAAAGCAAGGCTAGTGGCACGAGGAAACTTCAAATCACCTTCTGAAACCGATACCCTGTATGTTTCAGTGCTAAACTTTGAGACATTCCGCATTATGATGGTTCTCTCCACTGCCATGAAATGGGACCGTCAACATGTGGACGTAAAAGGTGCTTTTCTTCACTCCACTATGCCTGCCAGTCGTCCAGTTTGGGTCAAACTCCCAACAATCAAGGATATCCCTGAAGCCAATGGTCGTATCGTGAAGCTTGTGAAATCTCTATATGGAACCCGTGAAGCCCCACGACTTTAGTACGAACATCTCTCCAACTATCTTTGTTCCATTGGATTCAAAGTGCTTCTGTCCACTCCTTGTATCTTTCTACATGGCACAGGCTCGGATACAGTGGTTGTTCTGGCCTACGTTGATGATCTCAGCATCTTTGGTCCTCCTAACTTTGCATCATGGGTTAAAAGAAAACTGTGCGCCCAATTCGACATATCGGATCTTGGACGAACCGATCGGTACCTTGATTTTTCCATTGAGGAATCTTCGGACAGTATCATACTTCATCAACGTCCACTTATTGAGATAATCATTGAAACCTGTCGCCTAACCTCAGCTCTTCTTTTGTCCTCACCTCTTCCTCAGACACACTGCCTTTATAATCCTATGGTCTCTCCCACTGAAGAAGAACGCTGTGCTATGATGAATGTACCCTACAAAGAAGTTTTGGGATCCTTATTGTTTCTTTCAACTCGAACACGTCCAGACTTATCAACAGCAGTCTCTATGCTAGGCAAATTTGCTACTAATCCTCTTCTGCAGCATTGGCTTTGTATGAAAAAAGTGGTGCGATACTTAATTGCTACAAGATCCTACGGGTTACAGATTCCTCTCGACGTATCTACGAACGTCTGTTCTTGGTCAGATGCTGATTGGGGCCGAGATCTCGAGAAGCGTCGCTCTAGGGGGGGTCTTGTCATCACTGTTGGTGATATTCCTGTTATTTGGAGTTCGAAGCTTCAAAAACCAACAGCTCTCTCCACAACCGAAACAGAATTCTACGCGCTTTCGGAATGTATCAAGCAAGTCTGTTGGGTGAAAAACATTTTTACTGTGCTTGAATTTCCATTGCAGCTACCGATTCTACTATTTCAGGACAATATGGGCGCTATCTCATGGACACAGAACAACTTTGGAGTGAGAAAAGTGAAGCACGTTGAACTTAGGTATCATCATGTTTTGGATGCAGTGAATCAAGAAGTTGTCAAGATCAATCACGTTTCTTCTGCAAACAACAGAGCGGATATGTTTACAAAATCTCTGATTGGAGAGACTTTTGATTCACATCGCAAGGCTCTACATGTTTCTCCCGCACCGGTCGAGGGGGGGATCTCAGTGACTTTGAACATTTGAACTACTGTTCATATTTATATTTGTATTGTTAACGGGATACTGCTTGAATTTACATTATTGTATGTGTTTACGGGAGCATATCAGTGATAATATGCTCCCATAAGTCTTAATCTCTATAAAAGAGGACTGTTGTTCTTCAATGTTCGGAAAAACAGTCCTCAACTCCGATCGTCTTGTTTTCACCTTAACTGCCCCTCCAAGATTCGGCGATGGGATCTGTGGACACAAACATTACCTCTTCTAGCTCGATATGCGGGTAAGAGCCATGCTCGGTGCTTTCCAAGAGCATGACCGTGTGGTAGAACGAATTGCGGAAATTGGTTCGGGTGAAAACGTAGATGTGGAAAACATCACGTTGACTCGTTTGCATAACCCAATAGTTCCAGGACTGGTTCATTCTCAGATTCGGTATTTGAATTGTGTAGGAAATCTCCGGAAAGTGATAGATGTCATACACTGCACCCTCCAGGTATAGATCCATTTCCAAAAGATTGAAGAAAGCGCTCATGATTGACATGTGTTGATGTGTAGTGGGTGATAACTTGGGATCGGGGGCTCAAGCTTTCACGGCAATCACGGAGGGCGCTTTTATACTGCTACGGATCACCAAGAATGGCAGCGGCCGGGAGATAGCGGGAGACGATCGCCTGGGCTGTGCAGCCGCAATGCGCACAATGCGGCTCTGTTTACAAAAATAAGGTTGCACGCGCAAGATCTATTTTTGTGGGCAGAGCCGTATATCACGCCCCTTTCCCGAGAACACGTGCTCGATGTAAATAGCATGTGTCATAGAAAAGTGTTTCCGACCATGATTCTTGACAGCGAGCACAGGGCGATAGTGCGCCTTACACGTGCGGAGGGTATTCAGAAGAGATGGGGCACGCGTTTATGAGCAAGTGCATACAGATGTACACAGTAACAGTTCTCCACGACTTCATTGGAACACCTGCAAACGTGTTATCGTCTCCACAGCCGCGCACGCCCCCGCGGCACGCTAATAATTGCACAGCTGTACACCAATACTGCTGCGCAAGGCACAATTTCGCATGTGAGCAGCGCCACGCACCGCAGCACACGCGCCATTTCTTCCTCGCACAGCCACGCCGTGGTACAATTATTGCCCAAAAATAAACAACTCAGCACGAGATGGGTACACTTTGGCGAAACTGATGTATTCAAGAAACTGAAGAATGACGGAAAATGGTGGGAAGGAATCCGGAACCACATCAAAATGGAAACGCAAGGTTGCATCCCACTGTCTACGATACAATAATTAGAAACGGGGATTCCATCCCTTGAACTCGATTGTCGCAGAGCTACCTTGAACTCACATCGCAGTGTACCTCTGGACAGCACTTCCAGTATCCGATAGTGAAAAAAAACCCTTCTGACTACCGTATTCCTGACGAAAAAAGGTTGCGATCCTTGAACCCCTTCGAAGCAGAGGCATGGAACATGCAACTCGCGAACTTTAGCATACATTCCCAATTCTTCGAATCCCAAGGATCACCTAGTCTGATAACGGTTACAAATCTGTGAACGAGTTGATCACAGAACTAATAAATTTCAATGGAATCACCCACGCCCCTATATCACTGTACAACACACAAGCACACAAAGCAGTCGAGCGAATGAATAGAACAGTTAAAAAATTGTTACGGAAGGAATTCGATGGCGCGATGCATGGATGGAACGCATACGTGCCTCTCGTTCACCTAGCGTATAGATGTATGATTCCTGCATTAAGTGGATCCCGACCGTTTTCACTAATATTTAGTAGGACAATAAAGGCATTTTGAAAGGTTCTTCCTATGGAAAAAAGAATCTCCAATTAACCGGGAACTCTGGAAATTGCATCAGAAACCAATTACGGAGCATGTCCTTCCTGTAGAGTCTAAACGAATTCGTGAAGCAAAGAATGACGAAGCCCGTTTTTTCAGTCACGACCGCCGCATAGTCGGTAAGAGCAAATTTTTATCAGGGTTTACGGTAATAATGAGATATTTTACTTAAAGAATCCAAATGTAATTCCCGGTCTAAAGGTTCATTTACAGTCATACCATAGAACAGGGGTGGAGCATATGTGTTGCGCGATGAACTGGGCCGGCTTCAAGGAACAGTACTCCCACACCACTTCAACTTGATTAAAAATATTGAAAGGAAACCTGTGATTCAGGATGACATGCACGAAAAAAAAGGATAGCATATCACCGTCTGGAAAAAAGTGGAAGAATCTGATACTTTGTCCTGTGGCAGCATAATAACGTCGTGCCTGGTTCGGAACCAATACAAATATTTAATGACGTAAGCGTGATCCGCCAACACTGAAAAGCGTTTCATCCTACTCGGAATGCCAACTAAAAAAGGAGCTGGCCTGGGGAGGTGATGTCGTGACTTGCACAGTAGAATTGATTAGATCATCTGGAAACATCATCAGTCCAGAACTTGAGAGGACTCAACTCAATTTATACTCAAGTATCGCATTATCTCTTTTAAAACCCATAATGTTATAGAACAGATCTACCATGCACACCCATGCATTCTAAAATTCGAACTGGAAATCTTGTATCTCAATAGTGCGACCTCCAAGAACTACATAAGGGCTCGCTTCATCTACTTGGACTACAGAGAGACCGTCAGCTGTGTGCTTGAACTACTGCGGACCTTCTATGATGAACATAGTGTATGCTGAATCCTGTGCAACTGGAACAAATTCCTGAGAAGTATTATCTGAAGTTTAAAAAATAAATGTATGGCAAAAAAATGGATACTGAAGAACGATGTCAGTCTAAAAAGCTTTCTCAAGTAGATTAAGTAAAAGAAAATATTGAAGAAATGAAACGTTCAAAACCATAACTACAACAGCTTCGGGTACAAAATTCTAAACAAGAATACATAATGAGATTTTTAAGAATTTTACTGAAAACCTATGAAAACATGGTTGTTACAATGACAAACATCCCAGAAACTATTGGGGATATTTCTTATATCTCTTACGCCACGTGTCGCCGGGGCAACCTCGGTCTTACATCCAACATTGTCATGTTGTTCCTCGATAGGGTTCTATCGCTGAACTACCTCTGTAGAGAGAGATCCGGACGTCTTTGTGTGCTTTTTTCGCCTACTAGCTATTGAACTACAAGTGGTATTCCAACGTAGAAGGATAACTTGAAATTTTGTCTCCTCTTCTAGTATTATTTTACAAAGATCTTAGTGGTTTCCGTGTTCCTACCGTTTTAAGATGCCGAATAAGCCATCTGGGGCGGGACCTGTCATCACTTTCAATCGGGCCTACTAACGTGGTTACCGCTTGTCTTCACTGATCCCCATACGTTCTGGATTCAGTCTGGCCGCGAGGGGTCGCCAATCTTCGGGGTATGACTCGGTAAACATAGATATTTCCCAAGCTTTTCTGGATAGTCTGGCACCCGGTGGTGGACTGTCTAAGGCGATTTCCGCCGAAGCGGTTTCCTAAAGAGCAACTGGTACTCTTGGACGTTTCCAGATCGAATACCTGGTAGGGCAGTTCCACGCTTCGCGAGCTGCACATGAATCCTTTTCATATGCGCTCGCCACCCTACGTGGGGGTTCTTGAGGCTAGCCCCGTAAGCACGGTGGTCTAGGACGTGCGTCTTCTGAGGTCAGATTTCAACACCATACTGGAATGCTTCGGTGGACCTGCTGCCTTCGTAGAAGGGGTCACGACCGGGATTGGCCGTTCTCAATCTCGTCTCGAGAGGTTGCAAAAGGCAATCCTGACGGACCCGCCAATCCTGGCTGTGCCAAGTTCAGCCTCTCAACAAGATGTTAACAGAGACGTGCGAAAGGATCGCCGTAGGTTAAAGTTAGAAGGGCACAAGTATACCCAGTATGATGACATGTCGACTGCGTTGCGATCTTCACCGAGTTATTCGAATGCTTCTGAAAAATCGGAGTCTGCTGCTCAGAACCCGAACGCAAGGTCATTCTTCTCCAAGCGGTCACCGGCTACTGCAGATTTCATTCGGGCACGCACAAAGTGCAGGAGGTACGTTGATATCAAAGAGTTGAAGCCGCAAAACCGGATGTCTTAGAAGCTTGTGTCGTACCGGTACCATCGGCTGGAATACTACGCGATGAAAAGAACACCCCGTGACATGGGAAGAAAGCGGGATTTCATCAAAAGAGTGTACCTCACAGTGCGGAACCAGACCGTTTCTGGAAAAGAACCCATCATTGTATTGGAGCTTGTACTGCGATCTTTCGCCGAGGCAAATGTACTCGGAATAAACGAGGTACAAGTCTAGGTTACTCTAACACATTTTTTTACGAAGGGTGGCTGGAGAGCAATTCAACTTTGACACAGATTCAAGCCGAGCCTCAGATGAAGGGGAAGGTTGCTGGCCGTATGCATTGTATTACTTGCTGCAATCCTATGTTACCCACCATGCGATTCGGTACGCCATCTTCGCTCTGCGAGACATCCGCCAGAATGACGGACAGACGAAAACCGACGATTCGGTGTGCCGTAATAAGGCTTACCACCGTTGGGTTTATGTCTACACCGCTAATGAGTGGAGTGCCATGTTCATCGACAGGTTGAAGTCCGCGATCAAAAACTTGGTCACCCGATGTCGGGAAAACAAACCTCAGCTCACTTTCCTGGAGTTAGGGCCGTACGCGCGAGTCGAAGGTGGTGCGCTTTGGGCTCGCCACTCTCATCAGAGGTCAAGATCTGCCAAAGAATTGGTCATGGAAAGCCAGTTTCCATCCCTTTCTCTCATGAATGAAGAACAGCCTCAACTAGGGTATGGCACTCTTCACTTCCCCCACGGCGATGCTCTATGGGACCCTACTTCAGAGCAATCGTCTCCAACGGAGGTGACGTACGAAACCAGCGGAAATGATGCAGCGATGTACGCTGGTAACGGACGGTTTATGGCCCTTTGTATTACGTTTTAAAACGGTTATGTCTGTAACCTGCGTCCAGGCTGGTCGTACTCCTTCGCGCCAGGACGAGTTCCCGATGCTCATGATATATCCCCGCGTCGAGCGATAGGGTTGATTTGCCATGTTTTCATATGCCTACGATCACACTTCCCCGCAGTATCTTTCCTGTATCCCGGAGCTGCTTATGATCGAAGCCCACTGCGAGGCCTTCACACGGGAGAAAAAGGCATCGGTCCCCGCTGTATCATATCTCCGTGCCAAAACGGACTTCAGTGCAGTCTCACCAAATCTACTCATGCGTCATAAACTGGTGAGAGAGGTACGGCATTTATGGAAGGGAGTCGAAACCAACTCCGCTTCGGCGGGATACCGTGAGCAAAATTGCCAAGCATTCAATACAGAGGATACTGAGCGATCTGCTCAGGACGCTCTCGGCCAGGAAAACTGAGCGCGGGAGTCTTTGCTTCGAAAAAGGCGTCCAGAAGGTCAAGGTGTGTGACGCCCGAGGCGCCGTAGGTTCGCTCCCCCGTGGAAATTTTGACGAGAAAGAACGCCCCAGACGCAGACTCGGAACGCTTTGCAGTTCTTCTTCGACCATGAACTCGCTTGAAACATCAATGGCTTTCAGACAGAGTCCTGGTAATTGCCAACCGCAGGTACAAGGTCTACGACGACCCGGGCCAAAGCCCCCAGTCTATGTTACAGTATCTCACGGTGTTATATAGAGATGCAGGGCCGAACTTTGTTGTTGAATCTGTATTGTTTCCGCATTTCCGGTCTCGAATCCGTTACGGAACGGCACTTGACATCATGGATGCGAACAGTATCCGGATGAAAATGGTGTAGATCATCTATTTAGTCGTATGTCTGGGGAGCTTGATTGTAAAGCTCGACTTTTTGGTAGGCCAGGCAATTGCAGCTCCAATTATACTGGAATTTGACTGTTGCGACCACTTCATCGACGCCACCCGGCCATACCAAAAGGCGTGTAGAATTGGAGGACGGATCCTTCGCTCCGATTGTTCGTTGTCTCTTGAAAAACGTCTCCCAGAAACTTGTACCGCTCTCTGCTGCGCAGTGTCCTCCTCCCATATTGCGGAAATTGACAAAGCTCCGAGCAAAAACTTCGATCCGGATCCGGGCAGGAACTCGAGTTATGGTGGATGTGACCTCTCTACATCACGCTGCACCGGTGGTTGAACGACTTTCCTCGTTGTACGAAAAGCATCAACTAGTCGTTACAAAGAGGATAATGCAGATGACGCCGGATACTTCTCTCCGCAACCTCGTTGCCAGCCTTGGTAACAACTTCTAAAATCTTGTGAAGAACCAAGTCACTGGCTAAGGTACGCAACAACTACTTGCAATAGTCCCAACCAAGATAACAACGGCCAAGACCCTCGATATTCTAACCGATGACGGTGTCCTAAAGAGGATTGGAGCACGGTATCCGGGGGAGAAGATTTTATATCGTACTCGTGAGTGGGAATACTCGCCTGAAAAGGCCAAGGAAGTGGTTATTGAGAGAGAAAGCCACGAGCCGAAAAGCTTCAAGGCGGCGAACCCTCAGAATGCACTCGAGGATCTCGACCTTGGACACATTCCAGAGTCACACCGCGAGCGCCTCCGCAATATGCTGCGAAAATTCACCATAATGTGGGACAGCTTCTTTGAGGAGATTTATGCAATGAAATAACGTATCCATGTGCAGCCGCACGCAAGAAAGGTGGCACAACACCTGACAGGGCCGGAAAAAAGGCTCGCGAGGAGCAACAGTTCTAAGTGGACGAGATGCTCCGTGCCACTGTTATTGAGCTTGCTTATTCATCTCTGATATCTCTAGTAATACTGTCTCTGAATTTCGATAGAATCTTGTGGTTTTGCGTCGACTGTGGCCGGCTCAATGCCGTGACGACACGCAATGCGTACCCCATTCCTCATGTGGACGAGTGTACTGGCTCCAATGGGAGTGCCACCGTGTTTCCTGCTTTATGTGATACCATCAGTTCTCCTTTGGAGCTAGTAGCGCACAACTTCCTATAGGAGTTTTTGTTGACTTCAAAGCTACGATTTTCTAAAGGTGTTCTCCAGTAATCGCTGTCGCGAGCCAGGGGAGTTCTGAAAGGGGATCCGCAAACACCAAGCGGAGGAGGAGGTTCACTAAGTGTACAATGCTTCTACAAGCGCTACTACGGAGCGACCTGGAGTTCGGTCGCTTAGAAACCTTAAAATGATCGACGAGAGTCTTCGGCCGGGAAAATAGACGAAGACTAAAGGGTGCTTAGTTTATTTCCCCAGAGGTGGTGTTCGACTGGCAGATTAAGTATCAAGCCGGGAGCCCACTTTGGCAGGTCTCACTACTGTTGTCTTTACCCGCACAAGTTAACTAAAATAAATATAAATTCTACCTTTCCTTAAGGATACTGTAGCGCAAGCGGGCCGAATTATGCAACACGTGTCTCATTTAAAAAACTACGAGCCCTGCTTAGGAATGTCACACCATAAAGCCACACAGCCATATTACCTTAGGATCCACTGTACTACATACCCCCTTTTCTGAATTGCAGCACGTACTCGAGGTGCATTTTTAAATAGCTGAATTCCTGGGTGACTCCTGTCGGTGTTGATGCCAGGGCGGTCTTCCAGCGATGTGACACATCCCCTCCTTTATGCATTCCTCCATTCTTACATACTCCTGCGCGGCGTATCATAGCGGGCTCGTTTTTTATACATTTCGGCGTTTGCGGGCTCCGGCTCTGCTTGACCGGGCATCGTCTTCTCCTTCGTGGGGTACCCCGTTAACGCTGCCACGCCACTCCGCGGCGTGATAACCCGCACAACTGGAGTATCTCCTTTGCGGCGCAGGCGTTTGACCTCCGCTACCGGAGCGTGGACGATTCCGGACTGGTCGCTGACTCCTAAGGGAACTCGATGTTCATATTTCTTCGAGGATGCCTTTCGGGGAACACCCGATTTATCGCGTCCGCTCTTTCCGTCTCCGTGAAGGTGTATCATCTTATAATCCTCTCTACTGCGTTCCCATTAGCTTACACTGGATATGAACGTACTCCTAGCCATGGTTCTCCATACCTCGCCTACCTCCGGTCGTGCGTCCTCTCCGCGCATTCCACAAAGGCGTCTCGGCGCGGCTCCCTCCCCGGTCAGGCGTGTAACCGCGGGCCGCTCCCCAAGTGTCGTCAGATCACTCACGTCAAGCGCTACGACACGTTCGGTCGCCATTCATCCAGCTCCGTACCTCATCGGCATGACTTCTCCAGCCCTGGCACCTACGTCTTCCTCCGATGCTGAGGTGTATCACACCTCTACTGGTGCACCATTTTGCCCAGGTAAGGGAGCTCTCCGACCATTGGGCCACGCGGGTCTTTGGGCCGTTCCACGACAGGCGCGTCAGTCTGCCGTGCCCCGTGGGGGACTAAATCCACCATTTCGGACAGTACCTTCAGGCGACGTGATTCCGCATCGTACCAGATATTGCTTGGAACGACCAGAAGCGGAACTGGGTGTACGCCTATCGCGCTCACTGGCTCCACACTCCGGTGCACGGTGAAAACGCTCCAACCACGGTAGAACACTGCAATTCATCTTACCTCAGGTGCGTTGAAGAGGGGGAGGTCCGGGCATGATCCCAGATACTCCTGCCCAAAGAGAGTGCGCACCAGTGAGTGGGACAGCCTGGAAGCATCGCCAATGGGCGCTCTGCCCTAGTGGTGTTGCTCTTCGACGCTCTATACGATCTCCTCTACTGGCTCAACCGCAACTGTCTAGGGACGCACCTTGAGGATGCGACCCGAGTACGGACCGCCTTTGGGCACTTCTACAGTTAGCGTAACACGGAATCCCACGACATGCCTTCTGGGCAACGTGCGAAGTAGTTCCACAAGCTGAACGCTGGAAAGTACCACTAGATATCCCTGCACCTCTGCGGGGCAACAACCATTACCTTTGCGTAGCACAACTTGGAGGTCCTAGATCCCCATGACTGCTTAAGGCGTCTGGTTATGTTGATCGCCTCGACGGAGTTCGCGGTCGGCACCCTGACGGCGTATCTCCAAGCAGCGGACGAAGGCGTCGCCTCCTCTACTCGGTGCCGTGACGGTCTCCTCTACTACTATTCTTCGTATCAGCTGACCGCCGGACTTTTTCTCCCATTTTGGGCGTCGATAATCCGGATCCTGAGCTCCTTTGGCATTTAGAATGTGATTAAGGGCACCGCGTGGATCGAATCCGAGGCGGCGACGCTGCCGGATTAGAAACTGCAGATAGCGTGAAACGATACTCTGGGCTTCTTTTGGTATGAATACGCCTAATATAAGTTTCACCCCATCATGAGGAGTCCTAATGGAGACGATGGTGGGCGAGCCTACCCGGCCTTTCCCCGTCTTTCACCTTCTGGGGTTCTTCAGGTGCAACGGCTCCGAGTCTCCGACTATGACCCTTTGGTGGAGAGCCTGGCGTCTCGCACGCCCCGTCGGTTACCGGCTCGGTTCAAGGATATGGGTGCGCCTCCTGAGGTGATAACGCCGCGGCCCGCCGCAATGCCTGAGGCTCCCGCAGTGGTAGCCGCCGTGTCCCCTGCGGAAGAGGACGAAATTGCTCCCGTCCCGGTAGCTTTGGCTCCGGTAGTGCAACCCCGACTGCGAAGCGTCCCTGCGCCTGTTCTATAGCATTGCGTGCGGAGCGTCCCAGTTACCGCATCGCCGTCACCTCCGGTGTTACCAACTCCTTCCTTGGATCTGCCGACCTTCTCGGCGGTGATTTCAGAATGCCCGCGACTCCGTCCGTGGCGATTGTTGTTCCGTCAACGGAGGTTGCCGCTTCGGGTGCTCCATCAGGCGGCTTATCATCTGGGGCTCTGGTTGCTGCCTTTCAAGAGTTGGTGCAGGCGTGCATGGTAAAGGGCTGTCCTGCTCCGGCGTCTCCCGCAGAAGCTCTGTGCGAGGCGCGTACCTGGGCCCTAGAACTCCATAAGGCCCAGGCGAACCAAGCCTCGATGGCGGCCATCAAGGAAAGCCTGTCGGAGGTCTTCGAGAGCCAAGCACTCACGGCAAAAGCTCGGCTCGGCGCGGAGTATACGACGCGATTCGGTGAACTGTAGGTAAAAGAACCCTGTCGATGGGAGTTAGTCCCCGGTAGCGGAAGAAGGGATCCTTGAGTTGGAGAAGAAGCTCTGTGAACGGCAGTTGCAAGACAAATGAGCCGTTCCGGTGCTCTCAGGTATACGAAATGCCGCTGGATGATCGTGCGAAAAGCGGGCAACGGCATCCTGGAGGCGAAAAAGAGAACTCCAGGTGAGGGATAGGTAGCGGATATGAATAACAACTCCGGTCGTGGGCCCCCTCCCTTTTTCTTAAACGGAAGCGCATATGTGGAGAGGCGTTTCCGCACCAGATTTAAGTGGTATCTTTTCATCAACTTCTTCGAGATGTGTTCCGTAGGTTCTTCCGTGTCTTTCTTTGATGTTTATTCGTACTAGTAGACGAGTTACAGTATCCCTGCGGGGGTTCGTTGCTGGGAAACAATATGGTCCACCGCGTACATTAGATAACCTTAAGGGGCTATGATGGCATCTGAAGCTTCCATCAATGTTTTACCGAAAGTTGTGATGACGTTTCCAGTAACCACGGGTGTCATCACTCCTGCGGTGATCGAATGAAGAAGTTAAGCGCGTGGACCCTGATGTGTGGTGGAGGGCATTTCTGAAGGGCCAGGCGTCGGGATTTTCGTCACCCTTTCAGGGGAAATTACGTCGCGGAGCTTGTTTATCTCAATGGGGACAGTGTCCCAATAGGTTTCCAGGACTTTGTAAGGCACTGAAGTGTATTACGCTACCTTGCGCGTGAGGTTCAACGGTGCATCGGACGTTTCCCCAGGGTTTTTGAGGAAAACCTCGTCGCCTTTGTTCGGGTGAGAGCCTTCTTTCACCTTTCGGCCCAAATCTTGTTTTAAATCTACTCTGCGAGGCGTTGAGCCTCTACTTTGAGAGGGAGGGTGCGTTCTCATACCTTATTAAGATGGAGCGTTTTGCTTTCGCCGCTGTTGGTACCTGTGGCCCATCCGTCGGGCGCATCGTGGCGCGTGCAGCAATGAAGGCACTACGAGGGATGCGGGAGGGCACCGGATTGAAAGGAGCGGTCATCATTGAGCGGTACACGTGCAGGTTGTAATTATAAGTGAGCGGGCCCACATTTGCATCCCAATCCTTCTGTTAGTCCGCAACGCAGTGCTTCAGCCTCAAGGCGATGGTCTTGTTTAACCTCTTGTCCGCTGGTCTGGTGGTGATAAGTAGTTGTAAACAGCTGTTTTATCTCCAGCATTCCGGAAATGGAACTGAAGAGCTTCGCCGCGAACTGGGGGCCATTGTCCTTGAGGACGTACAACAGTATTCCATATAGGTAAACCCGGCGCCTCACCGCTCTCGGTGAACCCTTAATGGAGACTCCCGATGCCATCCTGACCCCTGAAGGTGACATCCTCTACGCGGTAGACCATATCGGTTACCATCGACAAACCCCTGCAAGAATACTGTACCGCGTCCGCTGGTATGGGTGCACCTCGAAGGACAAAACGGAAGAATCTCCGGAACGTGTCCCGGAGAACTTCCTAATAAAGATCATTGAGGCAAAGGGAAAGTTGAGGGGATGCAAAGGAAGTTCGCCAGCTCTGGCTTGGATTTTTTTGGAGGTGCCTCGAGGCCACCTTATATAGTGGCAAACGTGCCCCAGCTCGATCAGAGTGTAACCTACACTATAATTCAGGGACAATCAATACTACCAATCATATTAAACCATTACATAAATGTGCTACCCACAATGTCACCCACAATTCAATATGGCTGACAACAACAAAGCACAACAAGGCACAATTGATGCACAGAAAGGCGTATCCGTTATGTAAACTCACGAGAGCATGACAGTGCACAAATTCACGGATCCGGGGTGTCACCGTAGTCCGGTTCCATACACAAGCAGCTATATGTGTCAGGAACAGCAATGCGCTGCGACAGCAGGGACAGTAGCTCATTCCTGCTAACAACCTCCCTCTGTTTCTGACTTCAGAGCTCTAGGAAGAGTAAGCCGCCTGCATTTCTGAACTTCTGCAATTTCACTCTGCTAAATGGCTTGGTTAGCATGTCTGCCACCATATCATTTGTCAAAGAGTAATGCAACACAATGGACTTCTTTTGCAACGCCTCTGGCGTGAAGTGATAACGGATATCAATGTGTTTGGTCCGTTTGTTTACCACTCTGTTCCGAGCAAGATCAATGCAACCTTGATTGTCCACATACATGGTAGTGGGTTCAACCATCACTTTCACCGAATCCTTGACGTGCAGTCCAAGAGTTTTACCAATGCCACTCCACAGGCGCCTCAGCCAAATACCTTCCTTAGTCCCAGAACACAGACTTACGTACTCTGCCTCAGCACTGGACAGCGCGACCACCTCTTGCTGACGCAAGCTCCACGACACTGCACCGCCACACATGAAAAACATGTAGCCGCTGGTGGACTTGCGATTGTTCTTGTCTCCTGCCCCTTCAGAGTCCACAAAGCCGTGCATATCGATTTTAGAGGTGGTACCATATGCGAGTCCAAGTGTACGAGTTCCGTTCAGGTATCGCAGCACACGCTTGGCCGCCTTCCAGTGGGTTTCGCCTGGTTTCTCAACTTACTTGGTCAGTTTGGCCACAGCGTACGATATATCCGGTAGGATAACCACTGAAAAGTACATCAAACAACAAATCACCTGCCGGTAAGGAACATCACAGACAGGCTCTTCCTCCAGATGCAAATCAGTATCAGAGTCCATGGATGCATCCATCGGTTTGGACTGAAGCATATTGAAACGTTCCAGTACCTTGTGCGTGTAAGCATTCTGTGTCAAGTACAGGACTCTCTTGGTACGATGTCAATGAATCTCAAAACCAAGAACCATACGAGCTTCTTTGAGGTCCTTCATGCGGAATCGCGACGACAGCTCAGCTTTCACCTATTTCATTGCTTTCAAGCTCTGACTGGCAATCAACAAATCATAAAAATAGATAGCGATGATCACCAATGCACCTAGAATTTTTCCTGTGTATACACACTCATCAGCATCGTTAGGCGTTAGACCAACATCATCAACTAGAAAGGCATATATCTTAGAATGCCATTGTCTTGGGGCCTGACGAAGTCCATAGATAGCCTTCTTCAGTCGGCACACCAGGTCTTCTTTGCCTGCTTCTACAAAGCCCTTTGGT
>JAHNZQ020000227.1:1187418-1201311 GCA_019155205.2 Gracilaria vermiculophylla | reverse complement strand
GATGCAGAGGTCTGCACCCAGACTTCGGCCTGACTCCTCGCGGGTATTTCAATACTCTTCACCACGCGGAGCTTATTCGACTGCGTCTCCTTCGGAAGGGTACCCACTTGACGCGCGTTCGCGTCCGGTCCTGGAGATGCGGACACAATACCTACAGGGGCAGCGTCATGAAACGTCACCTTCCGCAGGCGTGGGTAAATTGCACGTACATATCGATCCACAAAGGAGGTACCCAATATTCACTGTGCGGCCAAGTTGGGTGCCACGAGGAACCAAACTTTCACCTGTAAGGAGCCCAACCGGAGGTACAAGGGGATTGCGCCGAGGATGGTCAATGCTCGTCGCGACGCATCGCGTACCGTCGGGGGCTTGCCAGTCCTCAAGGAGCCGAGAGCAGACCGCGGGAGCACGTCGGCGTGCACCAGGTTGGGACCAGCTCCGGTATCGAGGATAGCGCGCACCATGGTGGAGGCGAGCGGGGAACATCCTATAGAAGCGAATACCTTGTAATTCTCACGGCGGAGCGTGCAAACAGAATCCGCGAAGGTGTTGAATGGGTCCAAGTGGATTTAGGGGCCCGCCGATTCTGCATCGACGGAGCAGACGGCTTCTCCACCTTTCCTAAAGGCGACCTCCGTGGAGCTGAGGCTCGAGATTGGAGAGCCATGTGAAACCTCTACGCGTGGCTCTGAGGGTTTTCCTGGTTGGAGAGGGGCTGGTTTCCAGGCGGGGACGGCTTCTGCGGTTTTGCATCAGGATGCGACGTGTTCCCTTGAGGTGCAACCGGATGGGACACCGGCACCTGGGTTGCGGGTGCCAGTGACAGTGGGACATGCTGCACTCCCGGTGGAGCACGGTAACCGTAGTTTCCTTGAGGGGAACGGATGTTGCGATACGCGGGTCGAAAGCTGCCGCTCTCCGTTGGTGTGTCCTTCAGGTCCTGGAAGTTTTTCTCTCTTTCCTGTAGGATGGCGGCCCTCACTGCCGGGGTGACAGTTGTACAGTGTACGGGTTCTCGTGACAAGCAAGTCCTGCAAGGCAGTGGGTAGCCTCGAGGGTTCGCAAATCTGACGCTCCTGTACGATCCTGCCGAGGCGTACAAAATGAGAGACGAGGGTGTCCGCGTCCTAGACGGTGTTCCCTTAGAGGAGGCGTATGCGAGGGCATGGGCCTCTTGCTCTCCTACGAGCGTGAGCTCGTCGACTTCCTCCGGGGTGCTGGAGTCCAACGTCAGGGCGGATGCCCGACGGGTCCTTGAGGCGGCCGGTTTGTCCGAAAGTGGAGCATGACTGCGGCGAGCGGCACGGTGGGTATCCCCGTAGGATTCCGCGAAACGAGCTAACTCCGTATAGGTGGTCTTTGGATGCGTGGTCAAATGATTACGCACCCTCGTGCGTATTGAGGGAAGGAGTCCCTCGACAAACAACGACTTCAACCGCCGTTCGGAGTACACATTCCCACACCGCAGAGCCTTCGTGCACAGCTTCTGTGAGAACTCCGTCTCGGTCATTCCGGTGTTCTGCCTGTAGGAGGTGACTTCAACATCGGCATCGGCTATCACCTCGTCCGTGGCGTACCTTTTAAGAAGGAAATTGACTACCTCCGGGTACGTCGTCAAGATCTCCGTTCCAGGATCATCCACAATGGTGCTCTCCCCCGTGAAGCGCGGCTGCACCAGCGAGTGCGCTTGGCCTGTGAGGTAGAACTGAAAGCACCATACGGCGGCACCTTCATGGACACCATTTTTGTTACACACCGAACGGAAGCGCGTAAGAAAATTCAACACCGAGATGGGGTCTTCGCCTGAGAAGGAGTGCTTCTTCATTTTAATATCCATACGGCGCTGCATCTTCGTGAGTCGTTTAGCGATCGACGCGTCGTAAAGTGTGGAGCGATCATTCAACCTGTAGGTGTCATAATCCACCACTTTGGCGAAGAGGTCGTTAAACGGGACGACCCTCCTGACCTTTCTGCTCTTCTCCTTGGGAGGTGTAATGTCCTCCGAGCTGGAGCTGTGTACGGATTCGGAGTCTGAGCTTCCCTCCGAATCGCTGTCTCGCTTTCTTCTTTTCTCCCTCCGATTCTTTCTTCTTCTTTCCTTAAGGTGGTCTGGGTTGCTGACGATACCCCCTTTATCGCGATCCACCCGAGGAGTATCCTGTCCTTCTCTCCTTAGGTGGACTTCGTCGCGACCGGTATCCTGTCCTCCTCCGGGGGGCGTCAGGTCCAGACGGTGCATAGCAAGATTCCTGAGGTGGTCCCGTTTTCCTACGGCAGTATCCTTTCCTCCTCTGGCGTAGGGGGTGGCAGTATCCTTTCCTTCTCTGCCCGGGGTCAACTTAGGCGATGATAGAGGGAACCTCACCTGTACTGATGAATAACTTTGAAACGCCGCTGTGGGGAGCAGCTGCGCGGTTTGGGAGCGGACCTCCGCACGGAAAACATCTGAGATCACCTCAAGGAAGGGGTTGGAATCCAGCAAAGCATCCACAGCACGGTGAGCGCTCTCCGATGCAATGTCCTACACAAGGGCGTGGCGGCGCGCTCCGAAGTGGGCTTCAACAACTGCAGGAATTTTTTCGACCAGCTCCTGTGAGAGACAATCCGAAAGGCGCGGGGCCAGGGACTCTAAGAGGGAGTTAGCCTCCGGATGTTCCCGTCCCTGCAGCTCCTGAGGTGGCGGCTGCGATTCCGTTTGCGGTTCTTCAACCTCCACGTCGGCGTTCGCCAGAGGGGCTGCGAGGGATTCCGCTTGCGTCCGATCATGCATTCTCCTAAGGCGATTCCTGAAACGCTCCACTGAGGAGCCAGGATTACGAAGGAGACTTTCAAGGTCCTCCAGGATGGTGGCCATCTCCTGGGAAGCGTTGCGCGTGCTGCGCCCACCTACGGAGCTGGTTGCTTGGGGTTCCTGTAGGGGGGTTTCCATGGGATGTTCTGAGGGGTCCATGGAGGAGTAGGTCGGGGGTGATTTGCTTCCACTTCCGGATCACCTTAAAGAAGAATTCCACTGTTGGGGGTTGGTCGTTGTAAACTAGAGACACGGTTCTGCTGCGACTTGTGCGAATCCTTTAGGAACTGTAACCTTCTAAGTAGGGAGACCAGTTGTGGTACTGTCAGCCCTCCTCTCGAGGTAATAAAGCACGACGTCCGTTAGAAGTTTTTGGTGACTCCAAAGGCGCGTTTTTCTATAGGTGGTCTCCGGTATCCGCTTCCGCGAGCCGGGGGAATTCTGAGAGGGATCCGCAAACACCAAGCGGAGAGGGAGGTTCACTGGGCGGACAATGCTCCTACAGACGCTGCTATGATGCGACCTGGGGATCGGCGGCTTAGAAACCTGCGCGAATAGACAAGAGACTCCAGCCGGAAAAAGTAGAAGAAGACTCAAGGGTGCTTGTCTTAACTTCCCCAGAGGTGGAGCTCAACCAGAAGCTTAAATATCAAGCCGGGAGCCCGCCTCGGCAGGTCTTGCTACTGTGCTAATTACCTGCATAAAATATCTAAAATAAATAATAAATTCTACCGTACCTTAAGGATACTGTAGCGCACGCGGGCGAGATTATGCATCACGTGGCTCAGCTAAAAAATTACGAACCCTCCTTAGGAATATTATACCTTAAGGCCAAACCACCATATTTCCGTGGGAGCCACTGTACTACACGCTGAGCACGCTGGCAGGGCCTAGTCATATTGGAACTACCGTTCATAGAGCTTCTGCTCCCTCCGAAGGATCTTTTATTTGCCAGGCTTCTATCACCAACAGGTCACCGAATGGCGTCGAATACTCCGCTTCGAGGCGCGCTTTTGCCGTGAGCGCTTGGCTGTCGGAGACCTCCGACAGGCTTTCCGTAATGGCCGCCATCGAGGCTCTGTCTGCCCGGGCCTTGTGGAGCTCTAAGACTCAAGCACAAGCCTCGCGCAGAGCCGCTACAAAAGGAGCCGGAGCAGGACGGCCCGGTTACCAGGCACGCCTGCACCAACTCCTGGAAGGCAGCCTCCAGAGCCCAGAGGAGACTCCTCCCGACGGTGCACTCGGTGCGGCCACCTCCGTTGACGGCGCAACAACCGCCACGGAAGGAGCCACGGACGGCGGACCAGCTGAGACAGGGGCTCCCCGACGGGATTCCGCGGGTTCCACAGTGAAGATCTGCAAAGTCGAGGACGGAGTGGGTGACACCGGAAGTGACGGCGGTGCGGGAACTGGAACGCTCCGCAGGCGAGGCAGAAGAACAGGCGCAGGGACGCTCCGCAGGCTGGGTTGCACCACTTGGGCCGAAGGTACCGGGACGGAAATAATCTCGTCCTCTTCCATAGAAGACACGGCGTTTATCACTGCAGGAGCACTCGGCACTGCGGCGGGCTGCGGAGTTATCACCTCAGGAGGCGCGCCCATATCTTGGGACGGAGCCGGTAGCCAACGGGGCGTATCATGCGCCAGGCTCTCTATCACGGGGTCATAGTCGGGTACTCGGAGCCGTGGCACATGAGGAACCCGAGAAGGTGCCATACGGGGAAAGGCAGGGTATGCTCGCCTGTCATCGTCTCCATTAGGATTCCTCACAATGGGATGCAACCTGTCTTCTCTGTAGTCGTACCAAAGAAAGCCCGGCGTGCCATTCCCCGGCACCTGTAGGTTGTACTCCAACAGCGTCTCCGTCTCGGACTCACTCCATGCGGTGCCCTTAACAAGGTTTTGGATGCCAAAGGAGCGCGGGACCCGGATAATGGACGTCGACAAGGGGAGCAAATGTCCGGCGGTCGGGAGATATGACGAGTCCCACTAGAGGCGGCCGTCGCGGCATCGAGTAGATGAGGTTACGCCTTCGTCCGCTGCTTTGAGATATGCCACCAGGGTGCCGACCACGAGCTCATTCGAGGCGACCAACATGACAAAACGCCCTAGGGAATCATGGGGATCCAGAACCTCCGAGGTGTGGTACGCGAAGGTCATGAACGTCACCACGCAGAGGTGCATGAATACTTAGTGGTCCTTCCAGGACTCATTCACATTGAGGTTGTACTTTGGACGCTGCCCGGAAGGCATGTCATGGAATTCCGTGTTATGCCAACCATAGAAGTACCCGAAAGCGGTACGTACTCGAGTCTCGTCCGCAAGGTGAGTCCCCCATCGATTCCAATTGAGCCACTAGAGGCGATCATATGGGGGATTGAAGGGCAAAACCGCGAGGGCAGAGCGCCCATCGGCAATGCTTCTGGGTCGCCCCGCTCTCTGGTGCGAGCTTTCCCTGTGGAGCAGTACCTGGAGTCGCGCCTGGATCTATCGTTCCTCAGCGCACTTCAGATATGGAGTGTCGCAGTGTCCCACCGTGGTTGGAGAATTGTCACCGTGCACCGGAGTATGAAGCTAGTGAGCCCGATAGGCATCCACCCGGTTCCGCTTATGGTCGTTCCACGCAACCTCCGGTACGGTGCGGAATCGCATCGCCTGAAGATATGGGCGAAGTGGTGAATGTAATCCTCCGCGGGGCATGGGAGGCTTACGCGCCTGTCGTGGAAGGGTACGAAGACCCGCGTGGCGCGATGATCGAAATGCTCTCCTGGACGGAACGGTGCACCGATCGAGGTGTGGTACACCTCAGGATTCGAAGAAGATGTAGGCGCCGGAGTTGGAGAAGACATGTCGAAGTTGTAGGAAGCCGGATGGATGGCGACCGAATGCGTGGTAGCAGCTGGGGAGAGCGATTTGATATCGCTCGGGGAACAACCCGCGATTATATGCACCACCGAAGAGGGAGCCGCGTCAAGCCCCCATCGTGGAATTCGAGGACAAGCCGGGCAACCGGAACCCAGCGAGGTATGGAGCACCATAGCGAGGCGTACGTTCATATCCAGTGGAGTACGACGGGGACGCAGACGAGAGGATTATGAGACTTGCACCTCCAAGGAAAATGAATGAATGGACGCGATGAAGTGTGTGTTTCCCGAAGGAGAATACTCGAGGGAATCGAAGTGGGAAGCCCTTCAAGGAAGTCAGTGTCCGTTCTGGACTGACCCACGCTCCGGCCACGAAGGATGCGCGACTGCACCGCGCACCACGAACTCGGGTGCGCGGGAGCTCACGCCGCCAACTGGCGCGGTTGCACAGACAGGATATGCCGATAAGCAGGAGACGCAGCCGAGTCAAGGAGAAGCGAGGCCCGCAAATACCTTAGTGGATGAAACGCGAGCCCGCGGCAATACACCGCGCAGGAGAATGAGAGAATGAAGGAACGCGTGAAGAAGAGAATGTGTCAATCGTCGGAGGCTGCGCTTGCCTCAACACCGATAGGACCCACCCCGGGGATCAAGGAATTGGAAAATGCACTTCGAGGACGTGGTGCAATTTAGGAAAGGGGGTATGTAGTACAGTGGCTCCTAAGCGAAAACGGTGGTGTGGCCTGATGGTGTAATACTCCTAAAAAGGGCTCGTATTTTATTAACTGAGCCATGAGGTGCATAATTCTGCTCCCTTGCCCTACAGTATCCTTAAGGGACGGTAGAATTATTATTTAACTTAGTTACTTTACGCAGGTAGTTACTACAGTAGTAGAACCTGCCGAGGCGGGCTCCGGGCTTAATACTTAATCTGCGGATTGAGCTCCACCTCTGGGGAAGTAAAGACAAGCACCCTTGAGTCTTCATCTACTTTTACGGTTGGAGACTCTCGTCCATCATCCTCAGGTTGCTAAGCCGCTGATCCACAGGTCGCATCATAGCAGCGCCCGTAGGAGCATTGTCCGCCGGTGTTTGCGGAACCCCTTGAAGAACTCTCCCGGCTCGCGACAGCGGATACCGGAGACCACCTTTAGGAACACGCACCTTTGGAGTCAACCAAAACTCCAAACGGACGTTGTGCTTTACTACCTCAAGAGGAGGGCTGACAGTACCACAGTAGGATTGGTAGCTCTTCTCGAGCCACCGTATCATACATCGATCAGGAGCCACGCAGACTCGCAGTCAGAACGGAATACCGGGAACTGGAAGCCAACATCCCATGGCAGGAAAGCAAATCCGAAACGGGTACCCATACACTAGAAAGAATGGCACTTCTGGAAGCCGGGAATTTTTTGACCAGTATCTTAGTATCAGCACATTTCTTGGACGACTTATTTAGCTGGTTTCTAAAACGATGGAGTAATGTAAACTGCACTTGAATTTTGGTTTAGGACAGGATGGATCAATCGATACTATTCATCTTTTTCATACGTTTAGTGATCTTTGATCTGCTGAATATTTGGGAAACAAACAAGGCCTTCTTTTCGATTTGAATAGTACCTACAATATCACAAGATTTGATGTTATTTCAGAGACTATGGAATATGTTTAAATCTTCAAGAGACCGTGTTATATCCGTCAACTGTTTGTGGTGAAGCACTAGATGGCAAAAGCGTCTCCAGTATTTGGCTCAGGTTTAACGCTGGGAAGTATTCGTATAGTTCTTGATACCATTTCATGCCGATCCAAACGGCAGTAGACTCAAATGATACGTTCTCTTCTTCTCCGCGAAACACAGCCATGCTAATGCTTTCAAACTCTGTGTGGCGGTTCAACGCATGGGTTTCTTTCGAGCTCTTCTTCGGGGCTTTCTATTTCTTTTGAAAAAGTATATGGCAAAGATCAAGACCTTATGATGGGAAACAGGAAGCGTATGCGGAGTAGAATGGCTGACGACGAATCCCTTTAGCATTGGATTTGCCGAATCTATAGCAACATACACAGCATGTACAGTGATCCTGAACACCCGCACCGCTGCAGTCGGAGACGGTGAAAGAGCTCGCAATATGGCGTGTACATTCCAAACAGGCTGTGCAAAGTCTTCACCAGCACGAAAGCTAAGCGGATTGTTAGAACAGCCTAGCTTATATACTTTAGTACTGCAGTCATACAAGCTGCAAAACTGTACGAAAAGGCAAAGCGCTCTTCAATCGACCACATATCACCAACAGCCTTGGCTTTCAACAAAGAGCCTCTGACGTGTATACAAAATTCCAGAAGCTTCTTTAAAAAAGCGGCTCACAGAAAACTAGCTAACTTTGGTTTGCTTCAGCTGCCCAGATTGATATTGCCAAAGGACGCAGGTACTCATAGCACCGGTTCTGTAAACGCATACCTTACACCATGTTAGATGGCACACAGCATTGAAAAACAAAGGCAGTTAGCAATTGTAACGGTGCGCAAGATCGCGCCTGCAGGTGCAAAGTGTCGAGTGATGGTTTCGTAGGCACTCCGAGATGGTTTGATGATGAGCAGCTATTACGAGCAGCAGTTGAATGGGATGAAGGATGGTATTCAGGAACAATTGAGTACATAGTATGTTGTCCAACTTACCAGAGGCCTGCACGAACGCTTTTGCCGATGCATGGACGCCTTCCAGAAATTGTCATCCATTTTGATGACAGTTTTACTCTGGCATAAAATGTTAATAGTAACGCGAAGCTGTTAGTCAATACTGATGGTCCCTCGCTGAATTGGAAACCACTGAACGTCACAAAAGGAGGTGGAAGTACCTGTGCTATTTGGTAAAGGAAAGGATCTGAACCTCAAACTGGGATATTCTCCACTGGTGCAGAAATAAGCTCTTCCTATGCCAAAACCTACGTGGTACATTTAGCGCTACAGGAAGTAGTTCAAGTCAATCGCAGAGAATAAAAAAGAAGGGGAAGATTAATAGTCTCAGAGTTACTCTGGGAACGTACGAGATCGTGCACGGTAGACTTAGTATTGGTGCCTGGTCAATGCGGGATTGATGGAAATAATATGGTTGAAGAACGCTTGGGAAAAGATGCTGTGAACTTGTCACTGTACTTTCATCTAGCCATACCGGTGGATTATGCTGATGTTAAGAGAAGGGTCGCACCAAAATATTGCAGCTTGCCCTTGACATTCTCATTACCTGAGAGCTTGAATTCGATTCTGAATCAACGAGAGGAAGAAGTAGTGTTGGCGCAGCTCTTTGTTGGACATACATCGTTTCTACATCCAGTGGGACCTCACATGAAGGGTAAGAGGTTAACATGAATATATCGACCAGGTGTCGTAAACAACGTAGAACATTAGAACATTATGTGCTGAGATTTCCTTCAAGAAAATTTACGAGGAGAGTATGCTGACAGAGAGAGAGAGAGAGAGAAAATTCTTTTCGAGAGCCGCAATGTACCACTCGATACATGAATTTCTGCGGATGAGACATGTGTTCATGGGAATGATATGGTAACATCGAATCATGTTTATTTGATTTACCACTATTTGAGAAGAAGCTTTCATCTCTTTCTATCTGTGTCCCACATATATGTGGAACAAGCATTTGAAGCTTCATCGCACGGAAACAGTACTTCAGGGTGCATCAAAGTCCTGACTTATCATGAATGTGAGTAAAGGTGAGATGCGTAGTAACCCTTGATATTTTGTTATGAGGGAGAAAAGTGGATCTATGCAGAAACTGGCACGTTCTGAACGTGACAGAGCGTCCTGATGATCCCGACAAGTTGTGCTGTTCCAGAAAAAATGATTCGAATGCATGCGAGATCATTCTAAGAATTTGTTAGTCTGTGCCCATCCATTAAGATCGGGGAGAGAAGCGAGGTACAACAGTGGAATGATACGACAGAAAACTTGTGGAGATCCGATGAACCATCATGGATATGAAATTGAACTGAAAGAAACGGGAAGAGAAGAAATATTTCAGCTGCTTCTCAAACATATGATCAATAGACCGAGGAATCGAGAAGAACTGTTATCGGTATGCGGCGCATGAATATTTTATCACCTTCTCGATCTGGCTTCAATGTTTTGGTGATTTCACGGTCTGTTCAGCATATTGTGTTTATGGTATGAGAGGGGGGTGAAATAAGCAGAAAAAGACTTTTGTGAAGATAGAGACGTGCGGTATAGATATTTCTATACGTTGGAACGGGAAGGTCTTCGCACTCTTAGCGTATAGATTACGACGACATAGAAACGGCAATATGGAAAGTAGAAAAAATACAAGATCGAGGTGAGATCCTGAACCTTTCAGAATGCCATTTTAAGGAAAGGAGAGTTTATCGTGCATAAGCCAAGAAATTCAAAGTAACAGGTTCTAGATGATGAAGAAAATATTCAGGCAGTGGAACTAGAAAACACTCCTTACATACATGAATGATAGTAACGCGCCGAAGAGTTCGCCGCCAGAACACAAGAGGTCCAAGGAGCCGGAGGCATTGATGTCGATGTGTACAGGACAGACTGGGCCACATACCGTAACTCCCAGATCAGAGCTGTTGATTCAGCATCACCCATAAACAAAGCAACCCGAAAAGTTTTGAGAAACAACGCAAGAAACAGCGCACGATCAAACCTCGCTCACGATTTAATGTTGCGTTTTGAAAACCTTGACGAGAAGCTGTAGAGAAGAACAACGAAGCAAACCAGAGGCGTTCTGCAACCGTCAAAACTCTGCGTTCAGTGCCACCCTTAGTCTAGTGTATTTGTTGCCTGATTAATAACTCTTTTTGCATGAACATTGACTCTATGGCCTCCAACACTACAGTTTGGTAAAACTTCAACCATTCCACTCGCTCGGGCCAATCTATGGCTGAGGCCGAGGCAATTTCATCGTCGTTTTTCTTCAAGAGAGACCATCCATTCTGAACCGCACGTTCGTAGAACTCGATCGTTCCTGGTTCACTTGATTGATGGAAGATTTCTTGTAATACAGTATCCTCCGCATAATGTCGATAAATCTCCATGTGCTCATTATAACCGGGATCATTCGGACGTCTGGCAGTCACACGAAAAACCAGTCTGTACTCTTGGTTGACGAAATCTAACTCGTTTTCGTTCGGGGCCGTTCCATCAAGTGGTTCGCGGACCACTTGGTCTGGAATATCTTGCCCGACTTCTTCGTTATTTATCCAGTTGTCGGGATGGTTGTCACCGTAACACCGAGACATTATGTGAGTGGAAGACGGTGAGTGCTCTTGTTTTCACTTCTGGTCGGGCGTGCACAGTGAATAAGAAAGGGCTGATCGGAGCGGTACTCGATCCGCGAGGCTTAAGTACAGAAGACGGCGTCCGGTGCACGCATGTTGTTTGGAAAAAGAAAGCGGCGCAAAATGAGAAAATGAAAATGTGAACTATGATTGGCTGCAATGAACCTGGAAAGACCAAAGACACATTTAGTTATGATGCACTGGATTGGGCTGGGTGGCACCCCAACGTTTTGCTGCTGACCTGGCTGAGAGGTGTCGAATATCGACAATGTAATGCGTCCAGAACCATGGATGGCGATGGAACAGCTCCAGCGATGGAATGGCTCTTGCGGGTGATCGTGTGTGCTATTCGTCGAGGTGTGGGGGCTTTTGGTTTTGCGGCTTTGGCTTTTCTGGCAGGTTGCGTTCCGATATACGCACGCACTCATGGGCAGGAGCAGAGGTCGCGTTGTGGGAGAAAGCGGGCGCCATGGGTTGCGCTCATCGGTGAAGAGCAACATAGACATTTGCTGTAAACGATGTTGCTGCTGGATGTGTGCCACACATTCCCACTCCCGCGCAGTACGCATGTGCCACGGAAGCCGTAAGTGCGGAGGCAATCAAACAAAATGTTCTGCAAAAAAACAAAAAAAAGCAAAAAGGGGTTGTGCACGTTGACCGCCGCAGCCCTGGATGAGTGACGGCCCGGCTGTGTGTGTGGCTACGTTGTGTACTTGGTGTTGCTCATGATTAGTGCATTGTGCTGTCATGCGCACTGTAATGCTGTTTGCCCCCACCATTTCGGTGCGGCGCAAGCAAGTCGTGTGCTGGCAACGGCGTGCGGCACCCACGAGTCGTTGCGCCGCTCACCCGCCCCTCTGTGCGACTCCCCGCCGCTCGCCCTTCGCGCGTCGCCGATGATTGCGATTGTGCTTTCTGCCCACGACGAAGGCGCAACCTGCGTACCCTCCACTCTTGGTCGACGAAGAACACCGAGTACAAGCTGTCTGAAAGCCACAACACAATCTACCGCGCACTCGCTCATTTCGCAGCCGTAGTCTACTTCGCCGCGGGGCTTCCGCGTGGGCGGCCAGCGCCAGTTTCGCACTGACAACTGCCGTGGCCTGTGCGATATGCGCGCTATTCGTGCGCAGCCGCGCATGGCCAACTTCTGGTCTCCCGCTCATCCGGCGCCGACATTCGCGCGCGGGCAGCACGTGCTCATCAAATACACGCACAACAACCACGCGCCGGGCGGCTTCATTCGGCTGGCGCTCGTGCCTGTGCACCAGCTCATCAACGCTGCGGGGAACGACGCAATACGTGTTACTACAGCTGCTGGGGCGCGCATGCGGTTCGAGCGCAGCGAGTAGCGCAGGAGGCGCTTCAACTTCAGCATGGTGGGGTCGGATAACAAGCATCAACGCTTCGTAAAGGGCTAAGTACGTGGTGCGCGCCACCATCTTGACGGTCGTTCCCGCCGGCAACTACGCGCTGGGGTGGGCGCGGCCCGCCGGCACCGGCGGCAGACTGCGCTTTAGGTTTCGCACCCAACACCCGCGCGCCAAGGGCTACTATGACGACTACTACTCCTGCGCAGTTGTGAGTGTGCGAGGCGGGCCAGTTTCGCAGCGGTTCTGGCCCCTTTTCGTCAACGACATGTGGCAGTGTTTCCAAGAAGGCGTGCATGACGTCGGCTGACGCGCCTGGAATATGCGTGTGCGAGCCGTGCCGTGCATTCGGGCAGCGTGGTTCCACCGCCCGCAGCCTTTCCCAGTGGAGCGCCGGCCTCCCGCGCTGATGGCAGCGTGGTATGGCGCGTGAGGGGTGTGCAGCGAGGGGAACTTTTGGCGGTGCTTTTTGGGTGCATGTCGCTACCTGGGGCGGGGAAAGGCGTGCTCGGCGGGCCTGGTGAGGGACACGGACTGGATGTCTCGCGCACGGACGGGGAGCGCGCGGCAACCGCCCCAAGTGTCGCGCCAGGTGGTGCGACGTATGCGCGCCGTTGCGCGCAGTACGCGACGCGTACTGGGGGCCTAACGTGCGCGCGGTGTGCGTGTACTGACTGCAGGCGCGCGCGGGGAGTGCGCGATTTGCTAGTACATGACAACTGACAACGTGCGACGAGCTTCGCACTTCCGTCTCGGCGGGTGTCGCCAACGACGGTGGAGACTACGAATTCTATACTATCGACTGCGCGAAAGGAAGCACATTGCGGTGCGAGCGGTAAGTGTCTGGCGGATGGTTGCTCGAAGGAGGGTATGCAGGAACAATTGAGTATACATTTAGTTCTCCAACTTACCAGAGGCCTGCACGAACGCTTTTGCCGATGCATGTACGCCTTCCAGAAATTGTCATCCATTATGATGACGGTTTCACTCTGGCACACAAACTGTAAAAAAGTAAGCGACGGTCCTTCGACCAGAGGAACGCGCAAACCAAAACACGACACCCAAAACAAATAGCAGTGTTCCGATAGTGATACTCCATAGTAAAGCTCCAGAGACCAGCGACCCCATTCCCAGAGTCTCTGTCCCACCAGACACCAAAAGAGAAAGCTTGCATGTAAAACAACGGTCGCGGCTGTGGTGTAGCCGACAGCAACATGGAACAGTGGAAACGGGTTTTCCAGCGGAAATACATGAGCCACTGGGGTACCATTTCTAAGTCTAGTGAAAGAGAATCGAGCGGCGAGAAAATTGCAAAAGCATTGTTGAGATGGAGCATGGAACCAGCTCCGCGGGAAACTGCGATGAAGTACCTCATAGTTGGACCTTTTTGAATTTTTGGTTCGTACACTATTTCTGCATGAAATCCACAAAGAAACGTAAACAGATTGGCTGCAAGGTAGAAAGTGAGGAACAAGTACAGAAGGGGATATGTGGAGAGATCTGCCTCAAGGTGAGCCGAAAAACGTACCATTATGCAAAAGAATGGTAGCCAT
>JAHNZQ020000227.1:1151700-1163568 GCA_019155205.2 Gracilaria vermiculophylla | reverse complement strand
GAGGGTAGCAACAGGGGAACATGGTGCGGGAAGGAGATGTGAAAGATTGGAAGGAGAAAGGGGAGCGTAGGGGTTGGGGAGCGAAATGCGGGAGCGTAATTATTATGGCGCACGGGGATGAAGTGGATCACGTGATGCCGAGCGTTTTGCGCTGGCTCATCGACTGGTGCATGCTATGCAACGAGTTGGAGATTGCGAGCACTATCGTGTTTTGTAAACTCGTATGTATTTCCTATATGTGTATTTATCTGAGCATCCTATTATTCTATTTAAAGGGGCAGTTCCGGTGGTCCGGTCAGATTTTCCATCTCACGTTCACATGTGAAGGTATGTATTAGTGGAGTCTGGACTCGAGTTCATGGAGTCCAGACTCCGTTTTTGGTCCGAAATAACTTGGAAATTTGAATGGGTTTCCTAGTTTTTACTTTCAAAAAACTAGCAGTGTTGAATGTGTGAAAATATTTTAATGGAAATTGATTCATTCAAAAGTGGGTTTTAAGAGTCGATATCCGTCCATTTTAATTCTTTCTCTTTTGATTGTCAAACTAGCATTCCGAAAACACCGACGCTACAAGGCCATACCACCATTTTTACCTTAGGAGCCAATGTACTAAATACCTTCTTTCCTAAATTGCACCACGTCCTCGATGTGCATCTTCCAATTCCTGGATCCTCGGGGTGACTCCTATCGGTGATGCTGCGAGAGCAGCTCCGTCGATTAACACATTCTCTCCTTCTGGCGTTCCTTCATACTTCCATACTCCTGCGCAGCGTATCGCCGCGGGCTCTTTTTCATCCCTTGCGGTGTTTGCGGGCCCTGCTCCTCTTTAACTCGGCTGCGTCTTCTCTTTTTGGCGTATACTGTTGGTCCTGCCGCGCCAGTCGGCGGTGTGAGTTCCCGCGCATTCCAGCGTGCCGTGCCCGGTGCAGGCGCGCAATTTCCGTGGACAGAGCGTGCGTCGGTCCAGAGTGGACAGCGACCCCCTTGAGGCACTTATTACTCCGATTCCTTCGAGGGTTCTTCTTCTGGAAAGACCCGCTTCATCGCGTCCGTTCATACAATCTCCGTGAATGTGCAAGTCCCATATTCCTCTCTTGTGTGCCTCTGTCGGTTCCCACTGGATATGAACGTACGCCTCGCTTTGGTGCTACATATTTCGCCTGATTCCTGTCTTCCGTCTTGTCCGAGCATTCCACGATGGCGCCTCCACGCGGCTCCCTCCCCGTTTGGGCGTATATCTGCGGGCCGCTTCGCAAGTGGAGTCAAATCACCCTCCTTAGGTGCTACGACTCCGAATTTTTGACTATGGCTCCTTGATGGAGAGCCTGGCGACTAGCACGCCTCGTCGGCTGCCGGCTCCGTCCCAGGATGTGGGTGCACGTCCTGAGGTGATAACGCCGCGGCCCGCCGCAATGCTTGGTGCACCCACAGTGGTAGCCGCAGTGTCTCTTATGGAAGAGGACGAGATTGTTCCCGTTTCGGTACCTTCGGCCCCGGTGGTGCAACCCTGACTGCGGAGCGTCCCTGCGCCTGTTCTCCACCCTCGCCTGCGGAGCGTTCCAGTTCCCGCACCGTCGCCACCTCCGGTGTCACCGACTCCTTCCCTGGCTTTGCCGACCCCCACTGCGGAACCTGCGGAATCCCGTCGGGAAGCTCATGTCCCAGCTGGTCCGCCGTCCACGGCTCCTTCCGCGGCGTTTGTTGCGCCGTCAACGGAGGTGGCCGCTTCGGGTGCACCGTCGGGCGAAGTCTTTTCTGGGGCTCTGGAACTTGCCTTCCAGGAGTTGGTGCAGGCGTGCCGAGTGATGGGCCGTCCTGCTCCAGCCTCTCCTGTAGAGGCTCTGCGCGAGTCGCGTGCTTGGGTGTTAGAGCTCCACAAGGCCCGGGCAGACCGAGCCTCGATGGCGGCCGTTAAGGAAAGCCTATCAGCGTTCTTCGATAGCCATGCGCTCACAGTGAAAGCGCGCCTCGAAGCGGAGTATTTAACGCGATTCGGTGACCTGTAGGGGATAGAGCCGTCGTGAATAAAAGACTTTTCGGATGGTGCAGAAGCTCCATTACCGGCGGTTCCAATATGACTTTGGCCGTGCCCGCGTGCTCAGGGACACGAAGTTCCGCAGTGAGAGAATGCGAAAAGCGAGCAGTGGCATCCTGGAGGCGAAAAATATAACTCCAGGTAGGGGATAGACTGCTGAGACGAAAAACAACTCCGGTTGGGGGCCCTTTCCTCCTTTCCTAAACGAAAGCGCATATGTGGAGAGGCGTTTACGCACCAGATTGGCGTGGTGTCGCCTGAGGAAGTTCTCTGGGATATGTTCCGGAGGTTCTTCCCTGGCGTCCTTCGAGGTGTACCCATACCATCGGACGCGGCACAGGATTCCTGCAGGGATTTTCAGAGGGAGACGATACGGTCCACCGCGTAGAGTATGTCACCTTCAGATGTCAGGATGGCATCGGGAGCCTCCAGTAATGGTTTACCGAGAGCGGTGATACGGTTCCCAGTATCCCTTGGTGTTGTCGCGCCTGAGATGGTCGGATGAAGAATCTCCACGCGTTGTCCCTGAGGTGGGGCGGAGGGCATTCCTGAGAGTCTGGACGTCGGGAATTTCGTCATCCTATCGCGGGAGACGATGTCTCTGAGCCCGTTCACCTCAATGGCGAAAGTATCCCTATAGATGGCCATAGCTTTGCAGGGGTCTGAGGTGGTCGGCGCTAAATTGCGCGTGACTTCCGGCAGTTCGTCGGATGTTTCACCGGGTTTGTCAAGGAATATCTCGTCGCCTTCCTTCAGGTGAGGGCATTCCATCACCTTCCGGTCGAATTCCTGCTTGTATCTTTTCTGCGAAGCGTTGAGTCTCTCTTTTGCGAGGGAGAATGCATTCTCATATCGCCTTAGGATGGAGCGTTTGGCTTGCGCCGCTGTTTGCGTCTGTGGTCCATCCGCCGGGTGCCCCGTAGCGCGTGCCGCGATGACGGCACTTGGCGGGATGCGCGAGAGCACCAGATTGAAAGGAGCGGTCCCCGTGGAGCGGTGTACATGTAGGTTTAATGCATACGTGAGGGATCCTACATATGCGTCCCAATCCTTCTGGTGGTCCGCGACGTAGTGCTTAAGCCTTGAGGCGATGGTTTTGTTGATCCTTTCTGCCTGTCCGTTTTTATGGAAGTAACATGCAGTTTTAAACAACTGTTTCATCCCCAGCATTCCGGAGACGGCGCTGAAGAGTTTCGCCGCGAACTGGGGGCCATTGTCCGTAAGTAGGTACAACCGTATCCCGTAGAAGTAAACCCAATGCTCCAGAAAGGCGTCGGTAATCACTGCTGCAGCAGTGCTCCGGAGGGGGATGGCACTCGTGATCTTGGAAAAGCGATCCATGATCACGAGGATAAATCGGTGCCCTCGCTCTGCATTGGGAAGAGGACGCAAGATGGCTATGGCCACAAACTCCAACGGTCCTGAAGGTAGGAACAGCGTGAGCGGCGTCCGGTGTTTCCGTATATTCCCCATAGCGGCGGCGCAGGAATAGCAATCCGACACCATTTAGAAGGCGTCGTTAGCCATTTTCGGCCAATAGAACTCCCTCCGCATGGTGAAATACACCCGAGATCCACCGGGGTGCCCGTCGAGGCGAGAGTAGTGCGAGAGGTAAAATACTCTCGCCCGTAGCTTCGTCGGCACCACCTTTTGGAGAGCTCCATCCAGGGGGGCGCGGCGTACAAGCACGCCGTCTCGGTCGACGTCGAATGATGATGTCAAACTTCCCACCGTGGCGAGGCACTCCTTGCAGAACGCATCCGTACCCTGTTTAATGAGTAACTCTGCTACGGTAATGGGGAGAAATTCTTTCTCCTCCTCAACAAGAACCATCACCCCAGGGAGTCCACTATATTTTCCTTCAGGTTCACAGCATTCCATACATTCTCCATCGGATCTTTCTTTGCCGTCGGCGTCTTGGATAACCAGACACGGGATAGTGTCCTCTAAAGGTTTTTTTCCTTCCTCTCGGTGTAGATTCGAGAGAGCGCGTCCGCTGCCTGGTGTTTAATGCCAGGGCGGTGAAAGATGTCCCACTCGAACTCCAGGAGGCGTACCCTCCACCTTTCTAGGCGACCGGAAGCATCCATCAACGACAGTATCCACTTCAGTGGTGCGTGGTCCGTCCTCAAGGTGAAACGCGCACCTTCCAGGTACGGGCGAAAAAGCAAAAACCGCCCACAAGATGGCAAGACATTCGCGCTCCGAGGTGGAGTAGTTATGTTCCGTAGGTGTGAGGCTGCGACTCCAATACCCGATGCGTTGAAGTCCACCTTCCGGTTGCTCCTGTAGGAGGCCACATCCGACCTGGTATTTATAGGCGTCAGTGTCCAGCACCATTCGGCCGTGCCGCTTCGGAAACACCAAGATCGGTGGTTCTATTAGTCTCCTCTTCAGGATGTCGAAGGCTTAAAACTCTTCGTCCGTCAAGATAGCCAATTGCGTCGGCTTGTCTTTCTCCAAGAGGCGATTTAATGGCACCCCTATATGGGAGAAATTTGGTACAAACCTTCGGAATACATTACACAACCTCAGGGAGGAGTGGAGTTCCGTCTGGTTTGTGGGAGGGTGAGCTCCCTTCATGGCATTTTGAGGTTTTCTGGAACCCTGGAAGCGGCCCGGGAGCACAACATGCCCAGGTAGTCTACCAAAGACTTGAAAAAGAAACATTCCTCCAGCTTCAAGGTGATTCCAGCATCCTTTAGGAGTTGAAGCACGTGCTTCACATGAATGAAGTGCTCCTCCACGCTATGGGAGTATATGATGACATCATCGATATACACAAAAGCGTACTGCCACTTCACCTTTGACAGGATTATGTCCACCGCTCGTTGGAACCTAGCGGGTGCGCTCCTCAATCCAAATGACATACTTAGAAATCTGAAGAACCCACAGTGCCAGGTGAACGTTGTCTTATCCTTATCGAAGTCGTCCTTCTCAATCTACCAGCAACCGCTGTCAAGATGCAGCGTGGAGAAGATGGAAGCATCGCCTAAGGAGTCGATACGTTCATCCATCCAGGGTATCGGGTACAAATCGCGTACCGTCACCTCGTTGAGGCGTCTGTAGCCAATATCGAACCTTAAGGAGCCATTATTCTTCTCCACAAACACCACCGGGGAGGCCTATTGGGAATGGGAAGGATCGAGAACACCCTTCTCCAGCATCTGGTTGACCTCATCGCGTTCAAAATCGCGCGCATGGGGTCGGGCTTTCCTTGGTAGTTGATATAGCGGTTTCGCATCGGGTGTGACCTTGATCCTGTGCTTGGTCAGGCTGAGATGACCCAGGCGACTAGACCACATTTCCTCAAAAGCGGATAGCATCTTCACTATCCTATGGAGATGTCCTTCGAAATCCTCGCCAATTTGCAGCTTCTCCTGCCACAAGGCAGGATTATCTTCCTTTGGAGCCGTGGAAGTCGTTTTCGCCTCCATGGTGACGATTGCATCGCGGTCCGCAAGGTCTTCCAAACGAGAGAGATGAGGTAGTCCTGCAGAGGTGGGTAGAGCCAGTCGGACAACAGTTCCTTTCTGGAGCCGTAACGGCGACTCCTACAGGTTGACAAGCAAAACCGCGAAAAGAATGTTCGGTATTATTTCCATAAAACCGTTCGCCATCATGGAGTGCTGCTTCGTCGTCAGGTGTGGACTTCCATGTAGAAATGAGAGGCCAGATGCATAGGTCTGCCGGGAAACTTCAGCCTGACTCCTAGCGGGTATTTCGATGCTCTTCACCACTCGGAGCTTATTCGACTGCGTCTCTTTTGGAAGAATACCCACGTTACGAGCGTTGGCGTCCGGTCCTGGAGATGCGGACACGATACCTACAAGGGCTGCGTCGTGAAACGTCACCTTCCGCAGGCGTGAGTAGATTGTATGTACGTACCGACCCACAAACGAAGTGCCCAACATGCATTGTGCGGCCAAGTTGGTCGTCACGAGGACCCACACCATCACCTGTAAGGAGCCCACTTGGAGGTACAGGAGGATTGCGCCGAGAAAGGTCAATGTTTGACGCGTCGCACCGCGCACCGTAAGGAGCTTGCCAGTCCTCAAGTAACCGAGAGCAGACCGCGGGAGCACGTCGGCGTGCACCAGATTGGGGCCGGCTCCGGTATCGAGGATAGCGCACACTGTGGTAAAGCCGAGCGGAGAGCATCCTATAGAGGCGAATACCTTGTAATTCTCACGGCGGAGCGTGTGAACAGAATCTTCAAAGGTGTCGAATGGGTCCCACGGGATTGAGTGGCCCGCAGATTTTGCCTTGAAGGAACAGACGGCGTTTCCCCCTTTCCTAAAGGCGACCTCCGTGGAGCTGAGGCTCGATGGTGAGGGGCCACGCGAATCCTCTACACGTGGCTTTGAGGGTTTTCCTGGTTTGAGAGGGGCTGAGTTCCAGTCGGGGACGAATTTTGCGGTTGTGCATCGAGACGCGATGTGTTCCCTTGAGGTGCAACCGGTTTAGATACCGACACCTGCGTTGCGGATGCAAGTGACAGTGGGAGAAGCTGCACTCCCAGTGGAGCACGGGAACCGTAGTTTCCTTGAGGGTAGCGGATGTCGCGATAAGCGGTTCGATAACTTCCGCTGTCCGTTGGTATGTCCTTCAGGTCCTGGATGTTTTTCCCTCGTTCCTGCAGGGTGGTAGCTCTCATTGCCGGAGTGAGAGTCGTACAGTGTACTGGCTCCCGAGATAAGCAAATCCTGCAAAGCGGTGGGTAGCCTTGAGGGTTCACAAATCGGACACTCCTGCAGGATCCTGCCAATGCGTACGAAGAGGGGGAAGAGGGTTTCTTCGTCCTAGACGGTGCTTCCTGAGAGGAGGCGTATATGTGAGGGCAAGGGCCTCTTGCTCTTCTATGAGCGTGAGCTCGTCGACCTCCTCCAAGGTGCTCAAGTCCAACGTCAGAGCGGATGCCCGACGGGTCCTTGAGGCCACCGGTTTGTCCAAAAGTGGATTATGGCTGCGGCGAACGGCACGGTGGGTATCCCCATGGGATTCCGCGAAGCGCGCTAGCTCCGTATAGGTGGTCTCAGGGTGCGTTCTAAGGTGATCACGCACCCTCGCGCGGATCGAGGGGAGGAGTCCCTCAACAAACAATGACTTCAACCGCCGTTCGGAGTACACGTTCCCACACCGTAAGGCTTTCGTCTACAGCTTCTGTAAAAACTCCGTCGCAGTCATTCACGTGTTCTGCCTTTAGGAGGTGACTTCAGCATCAACATCGGCTATCACCTCGTCCGCGGCGTACCTTTTCAGGAGGAAATTGACCACCTCCGGGTACGTCGTCAAAATCTTCGTTCCAGGGTCATCCACGGTGGTGCTCTCCCCTGTGAGGTGCGGCTGCATCATCTAGTGCGCTTGGCCTGTGAGGTAGAACTGAAAGCATCATACGGCGGCACCTTCATCGACATCGTCGGTGTTACACGCTGAACGGAAGCGCGTGAAAAACTCAAAACCATGATGGGGTATTTGTCTGAGAAGGAGTGCTTCTTCATTTGAATATCCATGCGGCGCTGGATCTTCGTGAGTCGTTTAGCAACCGACGTGTCGTAGAGTGTGGAGCGATCATTCCACCTGTAGGTGTCATAATCCACCACTTTGGCGAGGAGGTCGATAGGCGGGACGACCTTCCTGAACCTTCTGCACTTCTCCTTGGGAGGTATACTGTCTCCGAGCTGGAGCTCCTCACGGATTCGGAGTCCGAACTTCTCTCCGAATCGGTGTCTCGCTTTCTTCTTTTCTCCCTCTTTTTCTTTCGGCGTCTTTCCTTAAGGTGGTCTGGGTTACTGACGATACCCCCGTTATCGCGATCCACCCGAGAAGTATCCTGTTCTTCTCTCCTTGTGTGAATTCCTTCGCGACCGGTATCCTGTCTTCCTTTACGGAGCGTCAGGTCCAGACGGTGCATAGCAAGATTCCTGAGGTGTTCCCGTTTCCCTATCGGAGTATCTTTTCCTCCTCTGGCACAGGAGCCAGCCTTATCCTGTCCTTCTCTGACCGGGGTCACTTTAGGTGTTGACAGAGGGAACCTCTCCTGTACGGAAACCCGATAATGAAATGTCACTGCGGGGAGCAGCTGCGCGGCTTGGGAACAAACCTCTACACGGATAATACCTGTGAACCCCTCTAGGAAGGGGTTTGAGTCCAGTATGGCATGAATAGCACGGTGAACACTTTCGTTGCGATATCCTTCATCAGGGCGTGGTGGCGCGGTCCGAAAAGTCACATAAAAAATTCTTTCGACCAGCTCGCGGGAAAGCCATATCGTAAGGCGTGGGGCCAGTGACTCCAGGAGGGTCTTAACTTCTGGATTTTCCCGTCCCTGCAGGTCCTAAGGTGGTGGCTGCGATGCCTTGTGCGGTTCCTAAACCTCCAAGTCTGCGCTCTGCAAAGATGTCGTTGAGAGTTCCGCTTGCCCCTGATCATGCCATCTCCGCAGGCGATTCCTGAAAGGCCCCCTAGATGAGCCACGATTCATAAGGAGGCTTTTAACGTCCCCCAGTCTGAAATTCATGTCCTGGGGAGCGCTGCTCGGGCTACGCCCACCAACGGAGCCGTTCTCTTGAATTATATGTAAAAGTGTTTCCAGGGGGGGTTCTGAGTGGTCCATATAGAACTAGGGCGACGGTGATTTCCTGCCAGTTCCAAATCCTTTAAAGGATGAGTTCCACTGTTTGGTGCCGATCGTTGCAAACTAGAAACGCCGTTCCGTAGTGATAGTAGTAACTACTTTGGGAAACTGACTTTCTAAGTCTGGAGACCAGTTGTGGTACCGTTAGTTTTCCATTCGAGGTGGTAGTGCACAGCGTCCGTTAGGAGTTTTTGTTGACTCCAAGGGCGCGAGTCCCTAAAGGTGGTCTCCGTTAATCGCTGTCACGGGCCGAGGATATCTTGAAAGGGGGTCTGCAAAAACCAAGCGGGGAAGAGAGTTCACTGGGCCGAGAATGCTCCTACAGGCGCTGCTACGAGGCGACTTAGAGATCGGTGGCTTAGAAACCTTAGAACGTTCGACAAGAGTTTCCAACCCGAAAAGTAATCGAAGACTCAAGGGTGCTTAATTTACTTCCGCAGAGGTGGAGGTCGAACGGCAGATTAAGTACCATGCCTGGGGCCCGCCTCGGTAGGTCTCACTACTGTAGTGATTACCTGCACCAATTAACCTAAATAAATCTGAATTCTACCGTTCCTCGAGGGTACTGTAGCGCACGTTGGCCGTACAATACACCACAAGGCTCCGTCAATAAAATACGAAACCTATTTAGGAATATCCCGTCGTTAAGCCACATGGCAATACGACCTTAAGATCCACTTTACTACACCGGTGAACATCTGAGTATTGTTCCATGAGTTGACTTATAAATCCGATGGCAAAACACAAATCTGGTCTTGTGCCATGCATCAGATACATAATTGATCCGATGAATTCTCGATAAGGAATATTCATTTTCATGCACTTTTTTTCCGTAGATTTTAAAATTATGTTTGCTTTCATTGGATTATTGATACCCTTGCAAAAATACATAGTACATTTTTTTAAAATCTGATTTGCGTAGATTTATTGACTGAATTTGATAAATCCATTTTCTTGATGACAATCAATTTCTATGCCAAGGAGATGTCGAAAGTTTTCAAGATCATCCGTTTTATACGCAGAAGATAATTTTAGCTTTCTTGCAGAGAATTTGGCTCCAGATTCACTGTCAATGACAACATCATCAACATACAGAGCGATAAATATTTCAGTTCCGTCCATAACGCCAAAAAAGATTCCATTATCTGCGAAAGATGTTTTAAAATTCATGTTCTGCATTACATCAGTAATTAACTTGTACAATGCTCTCGGTGCTTTTCTTAAGCCATTAATTGACTTTGGAAATTTACAAACATGCTAAGAAAAGATTATATCAAAAACCCTTACGTTTCCTTCACATATATTTATTCATCAAATTCTCCATTTCAAAATGCCGTTTGAACATCCAGTTGACTGATAAACATCTCTTCTTCCAAAGTTACGAGAAATAGTGTCCTTAATGAAGCTATTCTTACCAAATATGCATTTGTTTCGTAATAGGCGATTCCGTATAATTGTTGATATCCTTTACACACCAGTCCGGCTTTAAATATTTGTTCTTGATATGTTGGTTCTTGTTTTATTTTCAATATACCAACTTAGACTATAGAATATGCATGTTAGACGTTTAAGGAAACAGAGTCCAAGTTTCATTTTCAAAATGAGATTACATTTCTTTCCCCATAGCTTGTATCCATACTTTAGAATTGTTTTCTAATAATGCTCCCTTGAAAGTTTTTGGTTCAGTTTGATCTGTAAACATCATTTTGGCCCCCAAAGTTGTATTATCTAGAGCTTCTGCATGTTTATATGTGAGCCATGTCGGCGATTTTTTTATTCTCGTATTTCTTCTTTAATGTTGTTGTTCTTGATGCATATTTTCTTCGGATTCTGTTTCCTTTTGTTCCATTTCTGTGCCGTTTGTAGTATTCAAATTGTCTGGTTCTTACAAGGTTTTTTTCTTCAATGTCTTCCTTTTCATCAAGATTTGTTTTTAATATTTTTGAATCCATAACTTCATCTTCAACAAATTTCGCTTTTCCACTTATGATCTATTTCTTTGTCGCATTATCCATAAATCGATTATTTTTGTTATTTTATCCAAGCAACGTGCAGACTCTTGATTTTGTATACCATATGCGTCTTTGACTATTTGAAATAAAACAATCGCGTGAGATACACAAAAGCGAATTTATGCTTGCCACATCATCTATGAAAGAGCGCAATGATCCGTCCATTTCACCCATCCTCCTCGTGGCCCATCATCTATACCCGCTATCGCGCTATTGTATCCGCCTACGCCGCCCTTGTGCTTGTTCTTGTAGAGCCCTTCTCGCTGTGCACTTCCATGCGCCTCCGCTCTTTGGTCCCTTCGCAGCACCTCGTCATTGGGCCTCAATAATGTCTAACGGACGGGAATTTTCCCCTCCAGAGCTATTGCAGGGAGCACGATTGTGACTCATCTACTTCAGCTTTGTCATGGAGCATCGATTTGGATGCGGAAACACGTATTTATGCCCCGTACCTGCCACGCGGATCCAACTGCTCCATAGAAGGCGCCACACGGTGCCAACCTGGCACTTATCAGTGGCTTTTTTGCTGACTTTATCCAAGATCAGCACACTTCTCTCCCACAGCTTCGGGCCGGTGCCGACTGCGACCTCACGTCGACCGATGCCTGCGACGGCGATCTTGTATGTAAGATACAACCAAAGTGTCGAGCAATTCTTTTCTGTTTGGTCAGTTGTCGTAAAAGCGCGTGGAAGCTTCTTGAACAAAGTATACAACTAGAAGGATCTGGATGTTTCTAGAAGATTCTATAGAACATAATCTTCATTTTTCTTGGTCATAATAGAAAACATATTGAACTATACTATATAGTAGAAATGATGCCGGACACTATACAAGAGCAGTACTAGCACTGCGTTTGACGATAGAAAGAATTCAAGCCGAGTGTTCAAGGAAAAAAGAAGATTACGTTTATTTGAGTGTATCAAACCATTGTACTGCTATGGCAACTTCAACATTGTCAGTGTCATGTAACAGATGCTTGTGACACACTATAGACGTCAGTAGTCATTCCAAACATTCTCCGTCGGATCCTTCTTTCCTGTCGGCGTTCTGGATGGCCAGACACGGGATGTTGTCCTCCAAAGGTGTTTTATCCTCCCCATCGGTGGAGATTCGCGAGAGCGCATCCGCGGCCTGGTGTTTGATGCCAGGACGATGGAGGATGTCAAACTCGAACTCCAGAAG
>JAHNZQ020000227.1:1130166-1149130 GCA_019155205.2 Gracilaria vermiculophylla | reverse complement strand
AAGTTTCGAAACATCTCGTCCCGTTATGGATTCAGACATTGCTGGATGATTGATTAAGCTGGTGACAGGGTCTTACTCTACAGGCAAGGGTATTGAGCACGACGGCTCGCAAAGTCCAAAGCTACTTTGCCGTTGGTTTATTCTTCTTTTGATTCTCCATTCCTTGCTGCGCATTGCGTCGGTCAACGTGGGCTCATAAGCCGTAGATATAGATTGTGGTATTCATAGGGTTGCTTTCGAACGAGGACGCAGATTATACCCGTGTTTCGACTGTATCAAGAGATCGGATTCAGTTATCGGTGTGCCGTTATCATGATACTGAGTGCCATTAAATGTAGACGGTTTTTCGGGGTAGTGCGTTAAGGAGCTCCAGTTCTCTGGGTCGTTTTTACCCAGTTCTTCAGTAGCATCAAATAATACTTCACTAGCTTCTAGATCATCTTCATGGTTTCCGTCTTCCATTTCTTCGTCTTCGGATGATTCTTCCAGTACAACTAGAACATTATCTTCATCTTCTTGCACGTCTTGTTCTGCACCATGATCTCTGAGAATTGTTACGCCCGGAAATGATTCTTCATGGAACTTCACATGCTTTGAAGGCCGAATACCACTTTTGGCTAGTATTCTGTAAATTTCTCCCGCTATATGCCCCAAGTTCAATCCATTCTGCGTTGTAAGCGCCATCTTCTCCTTTTGTTTCCTTTCCTCTTTCGGGGACTCCGCGGTTACAAGACAGCCGAATGGTCGTATATATTTTGCATGGAATAGGGCAGCTCCCTTTAGAGCTACATGTGGACTTGTTTTTGTCACCGAGTGCCTTAAAATATTCTTATAATCCAGAATATTTGCAGAGCCTAGCACCAGTATTGCCCAGGAAGATGTGATTGTCCAAGGCATATACGGATGGCTGTTATGTGTACAACCTGCGTTCGCTCAATTAATCCATTGGAAGATGGCGTATACATTGTGGTGTTGAATACTTCAATTCGGAGTGCTTTCATTTCTGACCGAATATGGCTGAACTCCTTCCCGCCACCGGTGTGCAGAAATGTGATTTTATACAGTGCTTACCTTTTCATCCAGGTCATGAAGTGACGGACTGCCCTGGATGCCTCCCCTTTCGTGGTTAGGGACTTTGCAAAGACGTAGCTGCTGTACTCATCAGTGACGGTGAAGAAGTACTTGGAACCATCAATTGCTCTTGCTTTGATTTGTCCCACAACATCCGCATGTATTGCCTCATGCTTCTTAGCGTTGGTGAGGCTTCCAGTGTAAGAGCGTCTGAACTTCGCCTTCTCACATGGATCACACTTGTTGATGGTTTTAGTAGGAGCTGGTAGAGTACCTTCGGCAATGAGCTCCTTGATTTAATGTTGAGAGCCAAAGTAGCCTAGGCGATTGTGCCATATATCCGCTGCATTTTTCATTCTACCCTTTGTACCATTAGGTTGGGGTGTGCTTTCCACTTCTTTGTCGTCGGTGAGATCAATAGCTTCCTCTAATTCATCCTTCTCGGACATATTACTCAGTTCGTTGATGTGGTCTTCGTGACCAAACACATACTGACCATACGATGGTTCCGATTCAGCAAGCTCTGAACTGTTGTTTGATACTGGCGAGAGGTCACCCACACTGCTTCTCTCCCCCCTGAGTTCTTCAAGAAAGTCTGTTAACCTTGCCATTATGATTCTTTCGTTCTCGCAATTGAGAGAGTCATTTACTCTACTTCCAATGTAATAGAGCCCATCGATGCCTTTTGGTGCTACGGCGACCGGTCCGAGATTGTCAGTTTCATGGAATATGACTGCTTTGTTTCTTGTGAAGAGAACACAGAATTCCTTCTCAGTCAAGGCTGGAACAGAAAGCAGATTCATCGCTAGGCTTTCAGCACTTAGCGTGTTGCTTAGGAAACCTTCTATCCTGTGACCACATGGACTCCATTCTACATTCTTGGTTCCGCTTTGTGTGGCATGAACCACAGATTCAGCAGCCAAGGCTATTGGAACGAGACATTCCTCAACGTCATGTAGAGTGTTTGGGAAGGGTGTCATGTGTGAGGTGGTTCCGGAATCTAGCATCATTCGTTCTTCATCTTCCACCTTGGCTGCCATTACACATGCTATTGGAGCTCTAGTTTTGCCCTCCCTCTTATTGTGGTTCTCGTTCTTAAGAGAGCCCTTAATGGTGTTTCGAGTTTCCGCCATGTTCCGCTCACTTGCCTTGTCACGCGAGGACCTTAGTCCAGTTTTGGGATTCTTGGGATCGGGCCAGCATCTGTCCGTATTATGATCAGCCTTATCGCATATAAAGCAATGCGATTTGCGTTGTGAACTCGTTTAAGCCTACTTTGCTTCGTCTTCACAGAATCCTGCTCTTCTATTAGTCGGGCTGATATTGTGCTCCAAGTAGGGGCTTCATCAGTTAATGTTTTCAAGGCTGCATTTATAGGGAAAAGTTCGCCGGCGTCAATTGAGCCAGTTAGTACTGCGATGACCAGTTCCTTTGGAATCTTGGTATCCATTGCCTCTAGCTTCTCAAGAATTGCCTTCATCCTGTCAATATGTTTTCCCATATCCTGTTTAGTGCTACTGTATTGTAGAATAATCGTGCAGAGCTACGACACATAATGGAAAAATTTATACGAACCCCATTGGGGTCATAGCTACAGTACAGTACACAAATCGGAGCATAATATTCATTTGTTACATACAATTGCGTCTGTGCAGATGCACTCAACACGTAAGAACTACGCTGGCCACTGAATCTGTTAATTCTAGCAGCGAGTAATTCTCGTCACAGATTATGTGCATGGATGACATCCAAACAAGTAATAGATATTTAGATGTAGGAGATTCAGAGTTTTAGAACAGTATAAAAAGAGAAGGCCTGCAAGAACGTTGCCAACTTCTCCAACAACGATTAACAACATACAAATTCAACGCTATCTTATCAGGAGACCGCGCATACTTTGCAACTACAGTCTATTAGTAGCACGACCCACGCAACGCCTTCAAGGGCGTATACGTTTGAAGCTACGATAGATACGTGGTAGATTCAGCAGTTCCGATTGGACTCAGCCTCATCAGGAGGCCGTCAGTCCTCTCGCATATGTAAGAGTAGCTTTCTTTGATTTACACAGATCAACAGGGAGTCGCGGATTAGAGGATCTACTGGACCATACTCATTTAGCCTAAGCAGTTCTGATAATATTTCACCCTAT
The DNA here is from genome assembly GCA_019155205.2 of Gracilaria vermiculophylla. Taxonomy (NCBI): domain Eukaryota; phylum Rhodophyta; class Florideophyceae; order Gracilariales; family Gracilariaceae; genus Gracilaria; species Gracilaria vermiculophylla. Next base: position 1,145,910 of record JAHNZQ020000227.1, on the reverse strand, counting down.
CCTCGACAGCTACAACTGTTACAGTCGACCACAATTGTAACAATACAGAGGAAATATGTCAGAAAATTCTGAAACGCGAGAGAGTGGAAAACAAGGAAATGAATATTCATCAGGGACTGGTAATTTGGATGCAAAAGCCTTGCGAACGTTCAATGAGGCCCTACAACAACTCATTGGCGATCCAGATCCCCCACCCCCCAACGCATCTCGTGAAACTAAGAAAAAATATCGAGAAGAGTTGAAAAAGTACTCTAAAGAAATGATGGAAGCTCTAAAGGGATCAAACTGGCGTAATGAACACCTGTGGTATGAATTTACATCCACGTTCAGACCTGAATCAATCGGCTATCTGTCGAAAGCTACAGCTGTCCGATGGATAACATTTTTGAACGAGAGAGGTGTATACCTACGTCGACAACAGGGATACAAACGTGCAAAAGCTCTGATCGATTGCTTGGAACCACCTACCTTCATTCTTTTATCACAAGAAGGAACAACGGGAAATGGAATCCCGACAGAGCAACCTTCCGCCCCGATGCAGAAGAACAATGAAGACATGGCGCACGAATTAATTCAGTCATCAGACGCCCAGACACAACACAAGGAACACCAAAGAGAAGTACGATACCTGGGAAATCTCCAAGATGAAGTACTACAGTCGGCATCAGCAAAATGCACATTACAGAAAACGTTGTCCAATATATGTGCGAACTCTTTTCAAAACCATGGAACAATTCCATCCTCTCACAAAGATGCATATAGCACAGGCCACTCATCTGGTTTCGATAATATGCTTAAGGCTTGTCAAGGACGATTTACGTACGGTAGAAGATTTGACGAAGATCTCCAAGGAGCATTATGTTAGAAAAACAGATGAGCTATTTGCGCTATACTCTCTTGTGACACAGGGCGCACAGTTCACCATTTGAACTATCAACACGCCCCCTCGCCCTGTAATTTATTACAGAACGAGACCTCAAGCTTACAGTAACCACTTTTGACCACTGCTGTACACATGTACAATTTCTCAGGCTCAGGTCACTTCTGGGAATTGAACCCAGGGTACTAGCGTTTAGCTGGGCCCATAACCTGTTAGAAAAACAAATGAGCTATTTGCGCTATACTCTCTTGTGACACAGGGCGTGCAGTTTACAATTTGAACTATCAACACGCCCCCCTCGCCCTGTACTTCCTGACAGAACGAGTCCTCGAGCTTACAGTAGCCAATCTTCACTACTGCTGTACACCTGTACAATTTCTCAGGCTCAGGTCACTTCTGGGAGTCGAACCCAGGGTCCTAGCGATTAGCTGGGCGCATAACCTGTTGGAAAACAGATGAGCTATTTGTGCTATACTCTCTTGTGACACAGGGCGCACAGTTCACCATTTGAACTATCACCATCGAGTACAATCCATCAGTTATCGCGAATTGAAGGCCATTCGCATGGTTCTCTCAGGAAACCTTGGGCGGAAGATTATCAAAGAACATCATCGAAACCTGCTCCTACACGTCGACAACCAGGCTATGGTGCATATCACCAATGCCTTTGTTTCGGCTACAAGGCCAATGATGAGGGAGCTTCGCAAACTAAAGTTATTGCTGGACAGGCTCGGTGTGCGGCTCCACTCGGAGTGGATTCCTTCGGTGGCGGACAAGTTTGCAGATGGTCTCTCGCGACGCTTCTACCAAGGAAACTTACAGATCAAGCGGCGGCTAAGGCATTCCGTCGTGGCTGGTATGAAAGCACCCCGAGACTCGTTCCCATACCGCCCTATAGGAGAAGATCCGGAGTTTCTGCGCCGTGAAGCATACGCGGAGCTGTCGTCCAAGTAGAACAGGGATCACGTACGCCTTCAGTGCCCCCCAGAGGACTTGATATCGTCCACGATCTACAGGTTGAGAACAACGGCAGCTCCAGCGATGCTCCTGATCCCAAACTGGTCACGACAGGAATGGTGCCAAGCGGCTTTGCGGATGGTTTCTCGAGTCGAAGAGCTACGAGCTCCACCGCACACCATTTGGGCCGGATATCGGAAAATGAACCCAAACTGGAGCCTCCTACTGCTCTAAATGAACATGTAGGGATGTGTCGCTCAGGGCGACGAATGGCTTTAGCAAACGCCAAATTGGCTCGGTTGGGTTCCATGCAAGCCACGAAAGGCATCCTTTGCTCAGCAGAGCTCCTGTCCGACTACGCATGGAGCGGACGCACGGTTGCCAGTCGAAACTCGCAATGGCGTGCGTGGATCGAATTTTGCACCGTCGAAAATCGAACTGTGCTTCCGGTGACAGAGGCGCACATGATTGCGTTTGTCGGATGGCTGGCAGCTCAACGAGAGACCGGGAGGCGCAGCGTGAGTAGCACTTCTCTACCGCAATACTTTAGTGCAGTACGGCAGATGCAACTTACGCTAACAGGCACGCTGGTCCCAAACTTTCCATTCATAACGCACGTTGTTCGCGCATACCAACGCTGGGAAGAGACAGAGTTCCCTCAACTGGACGTTCGGTGTGGAGTTCCGGCTGCGGTGATTCAGGCAATATGGGGACTCGGCATGACAGCCACATCTGTCGCAACGCTACGAGATTGTGCAATGGTTGTGTTTGCCTATGGCATGAACGGCTTACGAGACAGCTCAGTCACATCCGTACTCGCGGAGAATGTCAAATTTACAGACGACGAAATCGTAGTTCGATTAACGGTTTTGAAAGGAAAGCCTGTAAGCTGAAGCCGGCTTGTGAAGTACAAGCGCGTGTCCGAGGCCCCTTCACCGTTGGAACTATGGCGGCGTTATCGACTGGCGAGGGGACGGCATCCTTTCTTTTTTGGTTTGGACGGTGAGCGGAATCAGCTTGCGGAACAGACCACAACGCGGGCGTTGACCAGATGCTTGACTGCTTTGAGCATTCGCCCACCTGAGGGCGGTAAGTATACCTCGCATTCTCTGCGGATCGGTTCGCATACGGAACAAGTTCTGTTAGGATATCCGCTCGAGATCCGTTTTGCTCGCTTTGGATGGGGTGTGAACAGTGGATTGGAAATGGCTAGCACGTACTTTGACCGCACAATCGTGTTGTCACCGGCGTCGTTCTTGGTTTTCGGTCATCCCTTTCACAGAGTGACCGCTGCCACCGCTGAGTAGCGGCCGCCGTAGATGCGGACGATGACCGATGCGCGGTCAAAAGTGTTGGGGGTTTCGTTGGGTGTAGACGCCCGTTTATGCATATGAAACATATTCTACTGTATAGAGAGGCCGGCCACGCATGTGGCGTGCGCGACGCGTACGTGTAATTGATCATTGATGTGTTCATGCACCGCCGGCGGTGGTCTACAAAGGAGAGGCAGAGGCGCCGGCGGTCCGAATGATCTCCGCCATGACTCTCTCTCTCCCACCCACCCACCCTACAAATCATGCCTCTCTCTTGGGTTTATTTACTTGGCTTAATATCTAATAGACTACTCTATAACTATACTGACATTTTACGAGAGTGGCCGTTCTAGAGGTTGAGTAACGTAAAAGAAATTTGTTTCATAATATATCAAGTTCAAAACAGTTTCAAAATCATAGAAAGTTTCACTTTCAAACTTCATTTTCCATTCTTCAGTAGTTTATTTTTGCTTCTATGTCCTTAAGTGTATTAATTCAATGCTTTTTCATGGTGCTTCTCTAACCTCCCGTACTTTAATATTCACAGCTTTTGTGGCATTTTCCAAACTTTTTTAAATCAGTGCCTGTTCAGATTAAGAACGGTCTGTAATGGCTATATATAATTCTAAGACATACGTCTTATTCATTTTCAAAGGATAATAGGTAAATTAAACGTGCAAGAAACAGCTCGAATGTTTTTCTTGCCAATTAGTGTTTTTCTTCACAGTAGACTACAAAACTTCCGCGCTATCTTGGTAAACCTCCATTTTAACTTTCTAACTAGATATATAAACTTTTACAATGCGTTATGTGAAAGCTTTTGATAGCATTGCTGAGTCAATACTCCTTACATAAATGGCTTTTTATATAGGTTTTTCAATCTAAAATACAGTCTAAACCACAATACCAGTTCTAATAGACTTTTACTGTATCCGACTTCTATTGGTCTTGTTTTTATTTATTATAGAACTTTTTAGAGCATTCTAGTTTAGCTGATGCAAAATTTTACTCAGTTTACAATACATGCTTTTCGCGCCCACTTTGGTCCGTACTAATACCAAACTAAAACAACTTGCTTTGTTTACTGAGAGATTCTATATAGAACGTTATTTCCGTTTTATAAACCAAAAAGATTTTTAATCCTCTTCCATCACCATTTTGTGCTTTTTCAAAAACGTATCAATCTCTGAATGAAGTCGCTATAGCGAATTACAATACTTCTAGCCCATATGTGCATAAAAGTATGATTATTATCGACCTCGGGCATGATTAGGGAATCAACAAAACGTTATGTGTATGTTACTCTTTATTTGTAACAGAAAGGTATGATTATGGACACAGCTGTCTAGATCTAGGGTAATGTGTGACGTTTTGTCTTCTAACCCATTTTTTAGATGATATAATGCTTTTTTGGAGAAAGAAGACATTGTGTTGGGGATTTAATTACGAGCGAGTTAGAAATCACCAATGTCTTTTTTAAAATCCAAATCGAAGGGAATTAAGTACAAGAGAAGGCTATACTAGGTACAATAGCGCAATGTCGCGAGCTTTATGGTCGTCTCATACTTCCAAAAGCCGCTTTATTCAGGATACCATACTCTTATAGCACTTATTTATGACTGGTAGGACGATGGACATATCGCCCCAAAGACAAAACGATTTCATGTATCATTCCTAATACAAGCAACAGCCGTCCGAATTATTTAGGAGAAAGAAAATGTAGTGGGAAGCAAAGAATAGGTTTCTATGATGGAAAGTCACAACAAACATATTTCCAACGACAGCAAAGACAGAATGATGATCGAGAAAAAAGTACACAGCGTGGTATGGAAAAGAAAGTACAATAAGTTTTCTAATGATCTGGAGATAAAATGCTCATCACCTGTAATGTGTTTTAAACAGAATTTAATTTCTGTTGTACAGGAAGACAATTCTGGTGTCTATTGTACTAGCCGCCTTGTATTAGTTCACATGACCTCATAAACGTATAAGATCCGATAAATTCATATGAGATAAAAACTAATTTCGAGTTATGCCGCAACATTCAAAAAGTTTCTAATATCTTTTCAAGATGAACTTTTTACCGTATCTACTACGTCTGCAGCGCCAAAATATGTCTGGGACACAAAACCAAATTCCATAGATTTCGAATCAGTCTCATATGTCAATAATATGCATGAGTTGCTTTCCTCAACAAAGATCATCGCAGAAGATGATGAGTCTTATGGGAAGTTTTACAAGTTTAAAATTCAAAATTTCAAAATCTACGTATCAGATTTAAATATTTTTTAAGTCTTACATGATGATACGCTGACCTCATATGGAAGTAGATTTATCGTGTGTGAAGTTGGCGCATAGATTCGATATACATTAGTGGCTTGGCATTCGTTACGATATTTGTTGCGTCAACTCTAGTTGTCTCTCTGACCAGCGACTTCATGTAAGGTCAAATGACCTCATATGAGGTCACTTTCAAATGCTTCGTAATTGCGTGAAAACATTAAAACGTTTCCCAATTTTTTTGTTCTGATATCCTCATCATATTTTCGACGCCGGCAGCGCTGAACTGTGTCCACATCACCCAAGGTCCAATTGTAAGTGTTACGTCAATCATAGACGTCAAAAACATTAGTAAACTATGGCATCCTCCACAGATCCTTGCAGAACTGCTGGAACAACGGTCAAGAGCCGCGCTCGCCTGATTACCATTGGCGTGGAATGTAAACGTTGTTATGGATCTTCGTGAAATTCCATTACGATCCGAGGAGTAGTTCAAAATGTTGATATTCGCAGAATCAACAATCGAAATATCACATATTTAACGGTAAACTTCAGTTTACCCATTCGTGATAAAGCAGTAACTCTACCTCTGTCCATTGCCAAACTCAGTACCGGTGTTGATGAGGTCCTGCATGCTGCAGAAGAACAACATCATGCGCTTGACCCGAGAAACATCGAAACCGCTGAAGGTGAAGCTATTGCGACACTATTGAATATGCAAATTTTGCAAAAGCAACTAGAGGATCAAAATCAGCACGCAACCTGTCAATTCGCTATTGCTCATGGTCAAAAATTGAAAACCTGTACGACGTTGAGTCCTCTGCATGATTATATGAGGTCTCTTAGACTTCATTTGAGGTCCGCACACCGGTCAGATAAAAAAGAGTGTCTATGGAACCTGAGCTCTGACGTATCGGACCGGTGTGCGGACCAAATTTGAATTCTAAGGGACCTCATACGAGGTCAGCGCACCATAACGCAAAATAAAAATGTAAATCTTGGATTTAACCCGTAGACCACTATATTGAAAATTTTAATTTTCGAAACCTGTTCTCCAGGATTGCCTCTGAATAATAAATAATTTTAGAACACGCCATGAGCTATCACAGCAGCTCAGTAGTCATCAGTCAATATGCAAACAACAAATCCTGGTTTCAAACCTATCTGGGTTTCTGAAATCTCAAAAACTACTTCGGGAGCTCGACAAATTCTAAAAATATTTAAATTCCCATAACGTTTTAAAAACCCACTTGAACAGCAGACAGGATAAATTTAGATCTCTTAAACGGGCAGTTTTTTAATAGAGTTTAAATAATCGAGCAAGTCAAAACAACGTGGATTAAATTGGTGGAGGGTTTGAGGTAAAAGAACTTTTACTCAACAATTGCATTGAAATGTGGAATTTTATAAAAAAACCGAATGTTGTCAACGTTGTTGACATTTATTTTAGAAACTATGCTTTAATAAACTGTGACAATGCTCATTTTGTTTCATCAAACAATCGTTGTTAGTATCACTGTGACATAGAAACACTTCTTTTCTTCCGTGAATAGCATCCAGATTATAACAAATTCGATTTCGTTCTATCTCTGCAAGACTTGCATCTTTTTCGATTAAAAGATTTTGAAATCATTCCATTTTTTAGTTTCCTTCTTCTGTTGGTTTGAGTTAAACGCAAGTCAGTGCAAGCAAACATTAGATGTTCATAAGTATTTGCATTTTCCGTTTCACTTGTGGTTTTTAAACTGTTGGTGTGTAAAGGATTTTCTATTTTTTCATCAGCGTACTCAAAATGAAAAAGTTGCGGAGCTCTACTGCTTCTGCTTTCATGTGCTACTTTATACAGTTTCCACGGATTCACAATGGAAATTGTTAGCAGAGAGCAATTAACTCAGAATGGGAACTCTTTCACTTCTATTTTCTTCTTAAGATTCAAATCATCTTTATAACATCATATATGGCGATCAGTCATTCAACTTTTTGTGTAATTTTCATCGCATATCACAGAAATTGCAACCTTAAATTAAGTTTGCCTACAAACAGTTCCCTTGCGTGTTCATGTCTTCCTAACAATAGAAGTACAGCAATGAACAGTGCCAGAGGTTGATACGAAGTACCCTCCGTCTCGATCCATCTACATCGCAGCCATGGAATCGCTATTCATGATGCTTCCTTATGAATTCATAGATATAAAGGTGCCTCTATTTCCCAATGTGATGTTAAATAAGTTTTTCACAGGAAACTCCGAGAAGAATTTTGTTTAATCCAGTAAATCTCAACCCTTTATTCATGAGTGCTTTAGTGGTATAGACAGCCAAAAAAAAAAGAAATAGGCGCATTCCAAACGATCTAATCCAAACAAATTTTCCACCAAAAGAAGTGGAATATCCGTTCCATTGGCATTATAGGTATCAAAACCCAGTTCCTGATTATCAGCAACAACAATGAGCTCAATTTTTAGTATTATACAACTACTTCCACAACGAACGGCTCACTTCAAGAACAGTTTCTGGCTTTCTATCCCATGCTGTTTAAAGTGGAAGCTTAACATCATCCCAATGACCTCCTAATTCTTACCATCGTGACATCTCCTCGTGAACGCACAAAGCATGTGATGACGCGACAAAATATAGACGATGGGTTTTGATCGCCTTCACAAAGTCGGCTATAGAATACCATCTTCCGATTCATTGGTCTTCAATCCTACGATTTCCATTAAAACATATGCATCTCCTGAGAAATTGAAATGGGTTATGTGACATATCTCGCCAAATGTCCGGTTGTTGAATAAACTTTGAAAAAGTTTCAATGCTTCAAAGATCTATTCTATTAGAAAACCCAATACGAGTCATTAAGATAGAAAATCTGAAAGATATGAGAAGTTCTTCTTTTGAGGTCCTCCGGGCGTATTTGTTTTTCAGTGGAATGTTTGTACGGCTCACGATAAGTTGAAAATCATACATAGGAACCATGAGGAAAAAAAATCAAATGCAGTTAGTTTTAAAGCAGCATAACGTTGTGAGATTAAATCTCCTGCTGGGCCACTAAGTTTAGACTGATGCATTTGCATACCACCATTCAGAGGACTCAATGTCGTACAGGCTTCCCGGTCCCGGCCATGATAAATAAATAATTGGCACGCTTCCTGCTGATTCTCATCATCTGGTTTATTCTGCTAATTTTGCATGTTCGGTGGTGTCACAATAGCTTCATCTTCAGCAGTTTCGGTATTTCTCAGATCAACGAAAGTGTTTGGTTCTTCTTTTGCATGCGATGCCTCGTTATTAATGGTACAAAGTTTTCTACTGGAAAGCTGTAGAGTAACTTCTTTCTCATGAATGGGGAAATTGAAGTGTACTGTAAAGAATGTGAGATTTAGATTGTTCATTATACAAATATTAAAATTAAGAACTCTTCATCGTCCCGTACTTGAGTGCCGCAAATGCCCACAATATTGTTTAAATTACAGGTCTCTAGTAACCAGTGGTACGCGGCTGTTGTCAGTTGTCCCAGCATTTCTGCCAGGATCTAGGAACGATGCCATACTTCACGGATGTTCTTGACGGCTGTGATTTATTTAACATTAACAAATGACCCTTGGTTCTTGTGTAAATAGTTCCGCATTGCCAACGTCGACAATATCATAAGAATATCAGAACGTATTAAAAATGGGAAACGTTTTGATGTTTTGACATAATTATAAAGTAATTATATTTAATCTCATATGAAATCATTTGAACTCATCTGAATGCTCTGAGCAGATAAACAATAGGTAGTAGCGGTAGGCTAAGGAACACAGGGATATTTTATTGATGCTGGCAAATTACAGTAGGCATTGTGCTGAGTGCCTTTACGACGGTATTGTAGCCACTTAAATAGAATGTACGTAAGTCAAAGCTCCGCATCAATCCTTAGAAGTCTCCTGAGCTCCTTCCTTTCTACTGACTGAATCTCAGATTATTTTGAACAAACTCTTAGCCGCTTCAATTCTTACAGTCAACCAGCAGTATGGCTAGCTTTCCTCCTGGTCTTGCCATCTGTTAGACATTGTCTTCATTCTACGAACCAGTTACAGTTAGTTTTATGGTCATTCTGATACGACAGCCATTCTGGTGCTGCGCTTTTCATTCTTCGGTACAAACTGGAATCTTCTTCCAATTCAAGCCACATCCGTCAAGCCTGCACTCTTGAGCCTTCTTCCTAGTCATTCATGTGCCGTGCAATGGGCCCCAGTTTGGGCTCCTGGATTAAAACGTAGTGGTACATACCGATCAGTCAAGAGAAAAATGAATGCGAAAGAAAGGAGAACATTGGATACCATTTGCTTTCGTCGAATCCTGTATAACAACCTAGAGAATCACATACGCATTTTATGCGGAAGAACACTCACGACAAAAGGATTAAAAACTCGTTCGCCGGGAGAAGAGTGCGTCTATTGCCCCGCACGGCCCAATTTTATCAATCTATAGAGCAAAACCCAAAACAGGGTGTCTCTCAATTCATTCCGGACGTCCTTCTCATGCAGAGATGGTCTCCGGTTTTAACCTTTTTAGCCTCTTCACTGTGTTTGTGACTTTGATATATGTACTGTCAATCGACTACCCTTTTTCTGCCGCTTATTTTCTTCCTAAACGCGTTCTGGTGCTGCCCTCACCATCCTTCCTACCAAATAGTTTTCTCCTTCTCGTCCGAGCCATCTTTGCGCTCCTTGCACCATTCTGCTTTCGCAAACCCACCAACTGGTCTTCCGTGAGCTACGCCTCTTACCACATATTGATCTCCTGACGTACAATAGGGGTGGGCACACCGACAAATCGATAAAACAAGATGCGACAAAACAAAAACATTGAATACCGTTTTGTTTTGGTGACTGCTGCACGACAGTCGCACATATTTTGTTCTCCTACCAATTGGATCAATTCCTACCCCTAGAACTTCAAGAACTCAATCGTCGAGAAAAAGGCGAGCCTCTTTCCCAAGTACCCCATTTTGGACCACCCGGAGAATCTAATGAAGAAGAACAAAAATGTCGGAGAAAGTGGCTCACCATACTGCGTGAAGACGATGGAACAGTACTTTTATTTGATTACCTGATTTTACAATAATATGTGTGGTGGAATTGGAATGACCTAGATAACATTGTTGCACACTTCTTTAGCTGACATGGCTCGAACGGCATGTGCTCAAAGTGCAGTTGGATGTCAAGGACATCCTGGTGAAACATGTGCTATAGGCTCACATAGTCAAACCCATACACTAGATCAATATACCGGTCCTGACACTGAATAGAAGTACTCATAAACTTTCTGGACAATCTGGAGTGGTAGAACTCTCAGTCCGTTTTGTCGATTCAGTTAAAAATTCGTGAAAGTTTATGGGCTTGAAGCTGCCGCTTGCGCTACGAAGTCATCAAATTTGACCATTCTCCTACGCGTAGCTCACTACGCGTGGCTTACACTTTCTTTCGTTGGTTAACTTGCGCTAATCAAGAGCTTCTTGACACCACCTGGCAAAACCCATATCAGAGCCAGAGGAGACCCGCATAGATCCCCTGAAAGAGGTTCAGGACCTTACTATATGGAGGATTCGAATAGAAGCAGCATGTGATGCAAGAGGAATTAGTGAAGTTTTGAAGTATGAACTTTGTGTTTTCGACGAGGAAGGCAAGAAGACTCAATTCTTGGCTTCTCATAAAGGCTATTGAAATCATTGTTACATCTTTTTCGAACGAAACGCTTCGAGTGGTTCGTAACTGTGTGCAGAATCCTTGCATTATGTTAAGAAAGCTTGGAGGGCATTATGACTCTAAGACTGCAGCTTCTAGAAGAGCAAACATGACTGAACTCATACCACTGCGCTACATGTCGACGAAAGGGTGAAATATTATCAGAACTGCTTAGGCTAAATGAGTATGGTCTAGTAGATCCTCTAATCCGCGACTCTCTGTTGAGCTGTGTAAATCAAAGAAAGCTACTCTCACAAATGCGAGAGGACTGACGGCCTCCTGATGAGGCTGAGTCCAAACGGAACTGCTGAATCTACCCCGTATCTGTCGTAGCTTCAAACGTATACGCCCTTGAAAGCGTTGAGTGGGTCGTGCTACTGATAGGCTGTAGTTGCAAAGTATGCGCGGTATCCTGATAAGATAGCGTTGAATTTATATGTTGTTAATCGTTGTTGGAGAAGTTGGCAACGTTCTTGCCGGCCTTCTCTTTTTATACTGTTCTAAAACTCTGAATCTCCTACATCTAAATATCTATTACTTGTTTGGATGTCATCCATGCACATAATCTGTGACGAGAATTACTCGCTGCTAGAACTGACAGATTCAGTGGCCAGCGTAGTTCTTGCGTGCTGAGTGCATCTGCACAGACGCAACTGTATGTAACAAATGAATATTATGCGCCGATTTGTGTACTGTACTGTAGCCATGACCCCGATGGGGGTCGTACAAATTTGTCCATTATGTGTCGTAGCTCTGCACGAAAATTCTACAGTCCTGGATTTTTCCTTTCTAGGAACACATTGTGCGATTCTCAGTACTGTGGTTAGCAGTTGGAGCTGTGTTTCACTCCCTCAATCCATCCGGTTGGATTGATGTGTAATCTGTTAGATGTAATCAACTTCCATAAAGCATGGCTTTCGTCAACGAGACCTTTTGTTAATCCATCTGCCACGTTTTGTTCCCCTGGAATCCATGCTAAATACCACAGTTCTCCCCTTTCGTGGCTTTTCTTTAGTGCGCTCACATCTATTTGTAGCCGCTTTTTAAGGGTTGGTCCATATTTTGCAACTACATTAAATACTGTTCGTGAATCAACATAGCCATCGACAAGAATAGTGCGTGCAAGAATTTCTTCTAACATATGCTTGGCGACATATGCTTGATCAAAACCATACATCAGACCGTGTATCTCGGCTGCTCTCACTGAGCGTGTGACGCGTTTGCTTCTTGAGCTTCCGTAATGGATGATAATTGCGTTCTTGTTATCATCTATTAGAAGGAGTACAAATCCAATCTAGGACTTCAATTTTTCTGTGTTGGCGAATGAAGCGTCGGTAAAGAGAACCAGTTGCGTGGTTTCCAAGTCTAGAAGTACGTACTTCAATCCCACATTCGCCGTCTCATGACATCTGTCGATGATTGCTCGCATACGTCGAAAGTGTACTGTTTGTGGGGCGGACGCAGAGCTGGCCAGTAGTTGTACAGCAGCTGAAATGTCTGGTCGATTGCAACATCCAATGTCTTGTTCTTGAGCTCGAACACGAGCAAAATCCTTGGTTGAGTTAGGATATTTAAGAGACCGAAGTTTTATCCCCTGCGATATTTCCATAGTTCCATTTGCCTTCTTAGAAATCTTCATCCCATTAAATGTAGCTGAATCTCCTTCCCGTAGGTACTGACATGGTTTAGATTTGAATCTGCTCGAATGTTTTTCTTCGTCTTTCAGAAAACTGTCTGTTCCGTGTCCAAAAGGATCGTCGACTTGCAGAATGGTCAATCCATCTAGAGTATTGTGACTTGTCTGTACAGAACACAAGTGTCAGCGAGTGTTGGGGTCATCTGCAACTTTTCTTTGTGATGTTTGTGATAAGTGAGAAACCAGTGTAGTCCGCTTTCTGGAATTCCATCTAGAGGTTTACGAACGAGTAACACCTGGCCATCTTTGAGATTCATTTCGGATTGAGGGTGAAGATAAATGTTGCGTCCTATCATCGATTCTGACAGTATGTGAGCTTGGGATATATCTCGTACGTAGGCAGTGTGCTTTTGAAATGTGCCAGATAAAGCAATCGCAAGTCGTTGTCCTAGTCTGCTCACGGTTGGAGACTTTGTTGCAATTTCCAGCGCACCGTGGTCCCTAAAGTTCTGTGCCACAAGTCTTGACTTCTCAATTGGCCTTCCATCTATAGTTTTCACCACGTCTACCCATTCAGATCCGTATATCCTAATACTTTTGGGGATGTGAATGGCATCGACCACTTCGAAAGTGCCTCGTTCTTCTAAACCCTTCAATTCTTTCTTTCTCGATTCGATTAAACTATGATTTTGGTGCGGTGTTCATAACTCTTCTATCTGCACCGGTTCTCCAAACATTGCGGTCAAAACCTCTGCAGTCATCTTCAACGGGATTGAATTTTCTTGCTTTGTTTCGGTATTAAAGTGTGTTGAGTGTCCCAGGGTAGAAATGGTAGCCGGTTTGACGACCGTGGAACGAAATATGCGGCGGCCGTGTGGCATTTGGATAAGAACAGTCTCTCCTTCGATTTGGATGAACTTGAATGGTCCTTCCCACGTCTTTGTGTGCTCTCGCTAGATATATGCGGGAGCCCTAGAAGGTAATTTTTCTATATCGCTGCTTTGTTCCTTGGCCTTGGGGCCGTTGTATTGGCGAAGACCAAAAGAGACACGACGCTTTGCCTGTCCCTTTTGGACTGCGTCCACGACGAGATCAATTGCTCTTGCACGTTGGAGTTGAGTGTCTGCCGGGGTCCTGCGGGCCGGACGGGGTATAGAGCCAAAAACTAAGAGGGGTGGGCAAAGGCCTTTAGGACCTATTGTGTCGTTCACAGATTTGACGGCCATTTGGAGACAGTCTAAATCGGTCTCTGAGTGAGTTAAAGATGCCCGAATCTTCTGAAATGCAACTCGAAAAGGCCGGTGGTGTCTTTCAACGTGGGACATTGTGGATGGAGATTCGATGGGCGAGGGTAGTATACGAATTCCTTCTGCTTCAGAAAGGTCCAGAAACTCTTTTGAGACGAAATTACTTCCTTGATCGATGCGAAGAAAATCCGGTGGCCCAAGATAAAGTCGTAACCAACATCGTAGTAGCGTTCTCCAAACTTCGGAAGTTGTCAGGTGTTTAAGAAAAGAAGCTGCGTTAAAGTGATTGGCCTCATCGACTGCATGTAGTATTGGTCTCTGATTTATATACATGATGTCCACTGCTACAACGTGATTGAATTTCATATCGTCAGTTCCAACTGTCAAATGAAATCTTTTTGGCCGAGATGCGTGGACAGCACACGTTACACATGCCTTTGTTAGGTCCTTGATGGTTTTACGCGGTTCCGTATCCATTTTGTCAGGGCGAGCTCGTTTCAGTAAATTTGTAAAGGACTGTTTAGAAGGGTGACCAAATACTCGGTGGAGTTTTCGGAGCTCCATTTCTGTGTACAGTGAATACGATAAGTCTCAACGCTCCCAATTATGAATCAGAAAATCATTTTTGAATACGTCTTGAGTTAGGTGTTTGTACTGGATAGAATGTTCTTGGATGCTTATTTCCAGTCCATTGTCGTACATATCTTTCATACTGAGAAGGCTTGGTATGTTTTCTTGTACAATTTGGAATCTCACATCAATCACAAGGTTAATGTCCCAAAACGGGACTGGAATGGTGGCTGTGCCGATTGGTTGGGAGCTACCACCAATTCCAGAAAATGTTCTAGCACTTGACCGGTCAATTTGACACGGAACCTCAAATTATTCGCAGTAAGCCTTGTATTGGGCATACGACATAACTAATGAACGGTTTGCACAAGTGTCGATACGGATCCCTTCGAAGTTTTCATTCTTACCCTTTTGAAGTGCCCACTCCATTGCTGCAAATGCTGCATCACGGTCTCTGTGGTATCCAATTCCATGAACAAAAGCTGAATTGGAGAGCAAAATCTCATCCGCAGCGTGTAGATCTATTTCGTCTTCGACTATATAGGCGGTGTCGTCTTCCGATTTGACTTCATCGTCTTCACTGTCACTGCTATACACCATATGAGCTTCTTCTTCTATTTCTTCTTCATGGTTTCTAGTGACATCATCGAGGATGGCCGAAAGGTCGTCGACTGTGATGAATTCAGACGCACTGGTTGTTTTCATTCGCTCGATCGCTGCACGGATTTCCTGTTGATTGTGTCTTGTACGTGCCAAGTGGTCTTTACCGCAGACGGAACACCCTTTCATTCCTGAAAGCCATTTTGATGAGATTCTTCTTCTGTTGTAATCCCTTCTGTTCTTCCTTGGCCGTGGAAAGATTTTCTAGCATCTCCTCCATACTTATCCCCCAAACTATACATAGCGGTGAGGTTCCCGGAATTTTTCACTTGTTTTGTGACGTATGCTTCTGCAGATCGAGGTTCGCTTGAAAGGAAGGTTGCAATTCGGCTTCTAGCTTCCTGTGAGGTTGAAGGTACTCGCTCTCGCATAGACTGCGCAATCTGTGGAGTATCGACGGATATGATCAGCTGGTCCCGGAGAAAGTTGTCCGTTCTGTATGCTGGGTCTAGTTGGTTTTGTAGTTTGGAGAGTTT